>JAANYP010001233.1:32500-108491 GCA_020465985.1 Centrapalus pauciflorus | reverse complement strand
TCGGGCCGGGTACTGAAAGTGATACCGATGTGGATTCGACTTTATATCGGGCCATGATTGGGTCACTTATGTATTTAACTGCTTCAAGACCTGACATTATGTTTGCTGTTTGTATTTGTGCAAGGTTTCAAGCGAATCCGAAGGAAATGCATATGAAAGCTGTGAAGCAGATTCTACGATACCTCAAGTCGAAACCGAAGCTGGGACTTTGGTATCACGCGGAGGGAGATCTAGAGTTGGAGGCGTTCACAGATTCTGACTACGGAGGATGCAGCTTGACGCGCAAATCAACGACTGGAGGTTGTCAGTTCCTAGGAGGGAGACTGGTGTCCTGGCAATGTAAGAAACAAACGTCGGTAGCCGTGTCAACGTGCGAGGCCGAGTATGTTGCTGCTGGTAGTTGCTGCTCATAGGTTCTGTGGATACAACAACAATTGCGGGATTACGGTTTGGCTTACACTCAAACTCCAATTAGGATAGATAACCAGTCTACTATTGCTATAACAAATAATCCAGTGAAACATAATAAAACAAAGCACATAGACATTAGACATCATTTTATTCGTGATTGTGCTGAAAAGAACTTAATCAAACTGGTAAAAGTGGCAACAGAAGATAATAATGCAGATTTATTTACCAAAGCGTTTGATAAGACACGGTTTGAGTATTTATTTCAACTGAATGGAATGCGCAACCCAGAGTAAATTGACCTTAGTAGTAGTAAGTTTATTTTCTTGTAGAGTCGTAGTATTTCTTTCTTTACAGTAGTCTGCTAATTTAGGAAAGTTTCTATCTTTAGTAAGTTTCTATTTTTAGTAAGTTTCTATTTTTAGTAAGTTTCTATTTTTAGTAAGTTAGTAGGTTAGCTTATTTTACTGCTTTTCTTATGAAAAACAAAAGAAAAAAGAGAGAAAATTACAAAAATACAAAAAAGAGAATATCAGAAAAAAGAGTTAAGTCTTAGATACATAGGTTCAAAGTGACGAAAATTAGCACAGTCGTTACAGACTCTAAGTATTTAGGCTTTCACACACAATGCAACTAAATCCTAAGTGTTAAACTTCATTTAGTTTGATATGTTGGTAGGCATAATACATATAGGGAATCTCAAGGCTAATAAAATAATCTAGAAAAAGTCAAGCGTGTCACTATCTTAGATGTATGACCAATCGGTCTTAATTTTTATGTACAAGACATACAAACATTGAATCTAAATGAGGTATGCAAACTTTCTGGGGATGTATGGCAACATCAAATACATCTGAAAATGGAAAGAATAGAAATATCATATGTAACTGAGAGTCGAAAACATGCAACTCTGTTGTACGTAAGTACAGACCTGTTGTCTCTGTTTAGATTCGAGTTAGCAAATATGTCGCTTTGTTGTACGTCAGTACAGACCTGTCACCGCTGTCTGCTAACTTTAAAAAATAAACCTTAAGTCGAACTCAGACACTTTGTTGTATGAAAATACAGACCTGTGTCCGATGTTTGTCTTTTAAAGAAAGTTTGCAAATACCAACAAGTTAGAATCTTTGTCTGTGTGCCTTGATCATAAAAGTATGTCTATGTCTAAGTCACGTAAGATAATTTCCTGATAAATAAAAAGGCCAAGGGATATTCCGAAATGTAGAATGTTTAACGGGGTACAATACCAACAATCGGCTAAATAGGTATGTCACGACAAACAATCAAAGGAATTCAAAAATTCCTAAGTGTGAAAGTTTAAGTACTGAAAGTTAGTATCGGACATCGCTATCTGATTGAATCTCTCTTAGACTATACTCATCAAAAATATGTTGTTTAGTATTTAGCTTAGCTTGTAAATTCTTTAAGTTTAGCTTAGGTCTAGAATAAATTTTTTGGTTAAAATTTTGTTTTATTTTATTTTTACCTTAGTTTATTTTATTTTATTTTATTTTATTTTATTTTAGTTTAATTTTTACTTAGGTAAAAGGTCAAAAGTTACTGAGGGTGCATTCAAAGTTGGATAAAATAAACAATGCGTGAACTATCTTGAGCTTAGGGTAAAAGAATTGGCATAGTTTATCTGGTTACACGATACCATAGAAAAAGGTTGGAAAAGTTGAATTTATTTCAAAATTTTCGAAATTTTTCTAAGTATTGGTAGTTTCGAATCTAAGACAGACTCGAATAAGGAGTAATTCGAATCTGTCAGTAGACTCGAATCTATGCTTAGAATCGAGGGTTGGTGATATAAATAGGTCAACAGTGAAGTCATTTAAGACTTACTGTTTTCGAATCTATACACTCGACTCTAAAGGCGATTTCGAATCTATTCTTCGAGTCTATCGTAATCCTCCTAAACGACATTTCGTCGAGTCTCTTACTTGGTGTTTTGATTCTACAGATACATCTAGGTATAATCAACCGGATTGTACAAGATTTGTGTAGTTTTATACACAATTTTAGACTAAATCGTCGAATTTTGAAGTTTTATGGGTCGAAATAGGGTTTTTGCTAAATTACCAAGTTTGGACCTATAAAAGATCAAATTAAAAGCATAAATCAATGATTAGAACCTAGTTGAACTAATGTATGTGATTTACTAAGTTCAAAATGGTTAAAATCTTGGGTTTTTGTTGACATATTGGCAGTCGGCATTTCGAGTCTGTTCATGGACTTCGAATCTGTTCATGGGTTTCTCGAATCTGTCATTAGATTCGAGATGACCATGATCTTCGAATCTGTCCATTAGACTCGAATAGGGACAATTCGAATCTGTCCATAACACTCAATATGGACACTTCGAATCTGTTATTTTCGAATCTATTGTTTATTTGCACTATTTAATTTAAATTTTATTAAACTTGTAGAAATTTAATTGTGTTAGATTTTGTACTTAAACAAGTACAAAATAAAACAAATTTGAATTTAAACAAGTTTATTGATTTTTAATGAGTCTAACAGTTTTGTTTATTGTGCAGAAATGGCGGTTCGAGCTTTTGTTCCAAAGCATAATATGGTTCTTAATCCCGACAATAATATCCCTGAGGCGCAGGGTTATCGCCAAGTTTTGGATTTCCTAGCTGAATCTAGGATTAGCTTTGCTCTATACCATAACATCTCAATTGTTATTTCATATGTACGGCAGTTTTACGACCATTTACAAGTTGATTGCACTGTCACCCCGACAGTTCTAAGAACTAGGATCGCTGGACAGCCGTTAGTCTTCTCTGCAGACATGTTGCGTCAGGTTCTGCAGTTGGGATCTCAGGAACAAGAGGATGGGCCTATTGACTTTCCGTTAAGTATTAGGCAGACTGCTTTTCTGAGGATGGGATACAGTTTAGATGTGACAAAGTCGTCATACATGAAGAGTGGTCTGATTGGGCAATGAAGATTCTTGGTGCACGTATTCATGGTCTGTTTTGCGCCGAAGAAAGCTGGATTTGATTACATAGTGTCAAAGATCCAATCTGGAGTTATTGCATTGGTATATAATCGGAAGTTCAGCTTTTCGCAGATGTTCTTCTCGGAGTTCGTTCATCAAATTACGGCTCCAGAAAGGGAAAGATTTTTGCTGTACCCAAGATTCATAATGATGCTGATAAGGCATTTCTTGCCAGACTTGCCGCCGTCAAATGACTCTCTGAGTGTTAATGTTATGGACAAACGGATTTTCACTGATTGTTCCTCAGACCGAGGAAAATTGGCTGTTCCTGTTGCTCGTCCATTGTTCGGAGCTATTGTGGATAGGGATTTTCAAGCCCCGGAAGAGGCCAACTGGGCAGGGGTCGTTGAGTTTCCACAACAACAACAACGTCAACAACAACAACAGCCACGAGTTCATAGACGCCGTCAGAGACCAGCAGTGAGTCAAATCCACGCATCAAGGCCTTCTACAAGCGAGCAGCCTCAAGCTCAAGAAGCTGGGCCATCAAATGTTCAAGAAGCCGGGCCCTCCAATATTCAGAGTGAAACTGCACAGCTTTGCCAGACGCTAAATGAAATTTGGGAGGCAGGGCCTCATGCAAACGAAGACATTGCCGCAGCATTAGTGGGTGAGCTGCTTAGTCCACCAGAAGGTGAAGATGATGCTTTAAGAGATGTAGAGGAGTATGAGCCAGAAAGGGCTGATGAAGGCTTGACATCATCAGAATCAGAATCAGATGATATGGATGGGCAGGAGGCTGAAGCTCCTGAATCAGTGGCTGCAGATCCCAATATTCACATCGGAACCTATGGAGCTAGGTTAGTAGTGAATGAAGCAGCAGGATCGAGGAGGAGAGAAGAAAGGGAATCTGAAGATTCGGACTTTGAAGAAGAGGAGGTTGCTCCCCTAGTGACGAGGCAACGTGCCAAACGTCATCGGTTCATGCAAGGGTCTTCTTCGGCATCCACAAGTCAGTCAGAAGTTCCCCAATCCCAACCTCAAGCCACCGCTCCACCATCACCGCCACCTCAGCATCATGAGCCATATATTCCACCACCATTCATTCCGTCTCCCATTCAGTCCATTCCATCTACCTCAACCGCATATACTGAAAATCAGAGGTTTGTACAACTCAAGGGACGTGTTGACTTTTAGCATGTTCAGATCTTAACCCTCACAAAGGCTGTCGGCGAGCTCCAGGCGCATAACGCAAATCTTGACAAGGACAATGCCGAATTAAGGAAGATTGTGGAGGATGTAAGGGATGAGAACACTGAATTAAAATCTTTTATTGCAGATCAGTCTTCAGAAATCCGATCAATGAGGTCCCTCCTTGAGCAGCTCATGAAAAATCTACAAGCTCAGGGGGAGACAAGTTGTAGGGATCAGGAAGTGCAGCATAGAGAGGATGATGACGAAGGCAATGATCCCGGTGCAAGTAAGGAGAATGAGCCTGTAGATTTTCCTGCAGCTCAAGTTACACAAGTTCAAGGGGAGCCTAGTCAAGGTGAAGGAGAAATGGGAGAAGCTAGTTCATCAAAACAGCCTACAGACTTTGAAATCAGTGAGATGATTGAAGCGCTTATGGATCTCGATGATGATCCTCTGGATGTAGGTTTTGATAATGAAGATGAAGAGCTGGAAGAAGGCGAGTTTGTGCCAGAAGAGATAGTGGACTGGCAGTCAGATGATGAGGTAGTCGCTGATGAGGATGATGAAGCTGATGAGATAATTGTGCAGCAGAATCCTATTACCGATACCTACATGATTGATGGAAATAGAATTGTCAATGTAGATATAGTAAATGCTGCATTGAATCCTCAGCCATCGACAGAAGAACCTGCAAGAGAGCTAACTAATGAAGAAAAAAGAAAGTTATGGTTCAGGGCTGAAGAGAAGGAGTTAGCGATTAAGAGGACAATGAGAGTGCCGGGTACTGGGAAGCTGTCTGAGCGAATTTTAAGTTGGTTCTTTGACAGAGATCTGCAACTTTTTGTAATTAAAAGAAAAGACGGGCTTCAGTACATGAGGCGAACATTAAAAGCGTTCAACTCCCTGCCAAAGATCGAAATCACTGCGCTAGCATGGAAAGATTTGATAAACATTGGCGATGATCCTTATGCGAGCGTAATTGAAGAATCATAAGAAAGGAGGGGAGATCAAGAAAATTCGAGCGTTTGAATCCAAGGGTCGGGAGAAGAGTAGAGGATCAGTCACGTATAGATCCTCTAACTGGACGACCGTGGATGAGGATTCATTACAAACCAGCTAAATGTCTGAGGAAAGTGCCTCTAAAGCAAATGCCACAGAATGTTTTGCAGAATTTACATTGGTGGTACGCTGACACTGAGACCGGGGAAGCAGTTATGGAGGATTTTGAAGAAAAAGTCATTCTTAGAATCTACGACCCGCTTCACCTGGTAAACCTCTCCAAAGAAGATCTTCAGATTTTGTATAATTGTAAGATCTCCAGTGACACACATATGGACGGTGAAGCAAGTAAGTATGAAAATGTAGTCAAGGTATGTGTCGAGAAAGGTTTGTATGCTGGTAGTATTTTGAATCAATAAATAAACAAAGTTCTTAAATCAATTGTGTGATTTATTAGAAGCTATCGTCAAGGGGGAGTCTGTTGGTACATCCTGTGTGACGATAGCAGTCTAATTGATATTGCATTATGTTTTTGACGAGTGTTTGGATATATATGTTTATATGTGTTTGTCTGTTATTGATTGTGTGTTTGAACTTGATGTAACATATTACAAGAAGTTCAAACATAAAGGTCAAAGATTAAACTCAAACATAAGTAAAACATAAGTTTCATCACTTAAGTGTTTAAGTGATTTGGCTAGATTCGAATTACACAAAGGTAGACATTCGAATCTGTGATAGATTCGAATGTAGCCTTAGATTCGAATGAAGGCTAGATTCGAGAGTGTCTTTGTGGACAGACTCGAATGGGCCTTGGGCCAGATTCGAGTTTGGCCCACATCAGACTCGAATCAGGGTCTATAATTAGGGATAGACTCGAGTCATTAGCAGACTTTTAGCAGAATTCGTGAGGAATTAAGCTTAAGGCGATCTCGAGTTTATCAGCTAGGTGAGTGCCGTTTTGGAGAGAATTAGTTCGTAGGATCGTTCGTGTGTCGTTCGTTCAGCGTCTAATAGTCTCCGTGTTTCGTGGTTGAGAGTTGTCCGTCTAACCGTCAACGAGGATTCCGCACTCGTTCACGAATCCGCGTCTAGATAGATCTTGCAGTGGTAGACCTTACAAGTGTAGAGAGAGAAGGAGATTGTTGAAAATGAAAGACTCTCCATCTTTTATTTGTCATTTTTGCTTATTTGCACATTATACTCCTCAACTCCGTATTTTCTCATTTAACTGATAATTTTCTCAATTATTTACTTGAATTGCTGTTGAAATACCAGTTACAAATGTGCGCAAAACAACACAGCAACCCTTTTCTTTTGTTTTGATACATAAATCTCGGATGTAAGTGGTTCTGTAACCGGAACACATCAGCCGCTCATTTCCTATAAATTATATATATAAGTTGGTGTTTTGTGTGTCATGTGTGCTGGTTGAAATAGAATCAGTAGCACCAACCAAAACCCAAGTCTAGGATGTATGTGTAGTGAAATCAACAACAGCCTTTAACCTTTTATATCCTAAAAGTTTTGTTAAGTTTGGTGTGTGTTTGTGAGTGGGCTGATCGAGTAAAAAAAACAGAAACGAAGATCAGCAAAAACACTTGATATATATAAATATGTGTGTAGCAAGTGTGCGTTCGGTGATTTTGGGATAGCAGCAACAAAATAAGTCTAATCAAATAGGCATCTTATTAGTGGGCTATAAAGCATACATATATGTGTGATCATTTAATAGAAAACAAGGCTTATAAAATGTATAGATCAATGTAGCAGCACATAATATCTATAAACAAGGCTCCAGGTTGTAGTTTAACCAAGACCCCGAGATTTACAAGTCTTATGGTGCCTGGTAGTTACAGTTTCAGATTTCATTATGGTCCTATAATTGCATCTGAGTGCTGATGAAACTGATTGCTCTAGTCTAGTAAAACTGATTGCTCTAGTGTGCTGGACTGCAAAGAGTGTGCTGGACTGCAAAGAGTAAAAATGAAACTGATGTAGAAAATTTACCAAAAAAAGGGGTGCAATTCGCTTCAAGTCCGTAAGCATGCTAGTTTTACGATAGTATAATGTCAATCCTCCTAACTTGTTTGAAGCTTAATTTGAACGCCCTTTGGTCTCATAATAAATCCAATTATGTGTGCTGGATGACTAAAACCACGTACCCATAATTCCTTCTGCCAAAGTCAAGATTAAAAGGGGTGCACTAGTAATTTTTTATTATTATTTACATGAGCGGACAATATATGCTTACTTGTAATTAATCTGCCTGAGAAAAGGTCATTTCCAGACATTTGACCATAATATTAATAAAAGGTGGGAACTGATGGTCTTTGGTCAAGAATATTAATGAGTCAAAAGTCTTGATGGTCTTTGGTCAAGAATCTAGGAGAAAATTACAAATGTGACAGAATTTCTACATGGTTTCAACTATAGTTAATGAGTCAAAGCCCAACTCTTCCAAAGGATTTTCTTTATGGAACACATAGAGGCACAAGATATATATATGAATTAGTGGAGCCTCAAGTACACATGTGATCTTAAATCGAGTATTTGACTCCTTTTATTCCACCTTAGGGCTTTGGCTCTAGTTCAAAGAATAAGCAAATTAAGTATAGAAGACATTCATGTACATATAACTATTACTATTATTACTAAAATATCTGTTCTAGAATATACTAGTAGTAAAATCGTATCGGATAGTGTTATCATGAACTACATTAGAACCATCGTTGCTGTTCAGCCATGGCTAATGCATAATCTTGGCAATTAGATTCTATGTCAGATGTGAACTTACAGCTTTTCAAGAAAATATATCATTTTCTATAATATTTTTCGAATGTTTTCACAACTTCAACAGAAATTTTGGATATAACCTTAGAAGCATAATATGCGAATTGCAAGAATTAGCCATTCATTTTCAACCAAAGAACTTAAATTATACAATGTTCATCAATTTATATCCCTCTCCTATTACAACATAAATGTTATTACTTTCAACTTAAAATCTGACCTCTGATGACCAAATCCCTTACATGGAAGTAGTGTAAATTGGATTCGTTTCTTCTACCTACCTATATTAAAAGTTCCTCAAAAAGAATTCGGTCTCGTAACTAAAATCTTGAAACTCAAACAGAGAAGTACTTAATCCCACAACAAGAAACAATAAAAATTCACAAAGATGTGTGTGTGGGTCTTCTGTTCCACATTTTCCTCTTCTTTTTAGAACTATTGAGTGATATAATACGTAATGTATAATGGCACTAGTTCTTTTCAGAAAAGAAGTGGATCAAGGTTACATGCAAATTCTAATATTATTCTGTGCTAATGAGTAATGACTTATTTATGTGCTGCACAAGTTCAAAGCAATGTGACAGTCCATACTCTGCATCTTTTGGCCTCTATAATTTAGATAGATACTACCATGACTTCTAGCTAGGAAAGTGAAACATACCTTCCACTTCGGTATTAGCTGACCCATTCGGATGAGATTCAAATATGTATGTATAAACATATAATCTCAAAAGTATATAACACCAACAGAGACCATCAAAACCATGAATATTTCTCATAGACATTTTATCAAACACATAATGTGCGTCTAATTTTGAAATTCATTAGGACCATCAAATCATCAAACAGAAAATCCAATGTATGGTTAAATTCGACACAGTGATGAAGTTTTGGCACCGGTAATGATGTAATACTAAAATGAACATGACTAAAATCAGATTCCATGACTGAAACCAAATATTGAGCAGTAATACAAACAGAGAGTGAAAAAACCAGTGTTGTTTAGTTGATTAAAATCACCCCAAAATAAATTATAGCCTATGGATTTAGAAGAAAAATTCGTTACATGGAAGACAAGAAGAAGAAATTGGGAAAAACAACCCAATCAGTGGCAGCAAATATGAGATGAGAAGTGGAAGAAGAAAGTTGAACATCATTACCTTGAACCGGAAGACAAGAGCGTTGGAGAAGGAGACGAGAGGCGACTAGAGGCGACGAGAGGCGCTGGAGAAGAAGAGGTCGACGCACTGGAGAAGGAGAAGAAGGAAATCTGACCGGTCCCCAATATTTTTAGGTCAACTAAGTATTTTGGGCGGAGAAACAAATGATAAAAATTTTGGTGGGAGAAATTATAGGCGCCAATATTTTTAATAAGAATTAGTGGCACTTTTATTAAAAATATTACTATAAAAATTTAATTTAGTGTCATTTATTTTAAAGTGCCACTAAATTAATGAATCATTAATAACATAAAAAAACTTCTGTCACTATTGTTATGAACAATACCGACAGAAAATATATAATGCCATTAAATCCTATAAAATATTTTGCGACACTTGTATTCTGCCAGTAAAAACATAATTCAGTGGCACATAATTATCTGCCACTAAATGTGTCTGCCACTAAATGGCTATTTTTTTGTAGTGATTGATATAATATTCCATTAACATAATAATTAAGTCCTTAAAATTGTAAATTACAATTAATTAAAATTTGGGATGTTACACAACCTCCATTATCGCATCACTTTATTTTTTGTTTTCTTATGCTTTATGAATTATTACATAGGGTTTAAATCGTAAGTTATATAACATACTAGAGGTGCAAATGTATTTCTATAAATGATCGACGAATTCAATTCATTCGTCACTTGTCATTCGTATCTTTCAATTCATTTATCATTTAAATCTTTAAAGATGTCGAGGGTTGAAGACTATTGTAACATCACTTTTGAGAAAAATGCATGGAATTATTTTATTCGTCGGTTAAATTATAATTATGAGTTGGAAGAATTATAGAGTTAAATGGAAAACTGGTCACCTGAAAAGACAAGGCATGAACTGGGTTATGTAATTAATTTTAAAAAAAGATTATTATTATTATTATTATTATCATTAGTTGAGATGGGTTATTGTTAGGGTTAGTTAATTGTAATCAAGTCTAGGAGCTTATTTGTATTTATTTAATAATTCATAGTTTATTTATGTACGTGTTTTAATAGTTTAACCCACGGGCTTAGGCCTCGTTAGGTTTATTATTTAAGGTTATTTAGGATTTTATAGAAAAACCCACAGATGTTGTTTTGTATTTTTTTGGCATTGTACTAATTTAAATATATTTTATGCACATTGTTGTTTGCATACATGTTTTACATGTTCCATATTCTTTGTTTTGCATCAACATGATGGACTTTTGGGCTGTACTTAACAATCCGATGTTACCGAGGCTATATGACCTGAAGTTGATCCCTCCGAGGTCCCGAAGCTCAAGTGTAACATTCCCGCTAGTAAAATTTTCCTTAATTGATATATTTATTCCGTGCAAAGGCACGATGCAGCTATATGCTCATATATGTGTCTGTACATCATGTACAAAGAGGTCCACGACGTTTGTCGCCTGTGTGACTTGAATGTGATGCGTATAGAACATAAAATCTCTGTACTCACTGAACATCGCTTACCCTTCGGTTATAACATGTTTTCAGGAAAAGGAAAATCAGCTACGGGACCATTTAGTTAGGTCAATAATTAAAGTTATTTGAAAACGCTCCTACTCAATCTTGGTTACTGAACAATTGTGGTTTCATTGGGATCTATTGGGAATGTTATTATCACTATTGAGTATGTAGAATTAGATTGGAACCGTGTAGCACGCTAGTGCATTTGACTTGATTTTAAAATTATGTGTTTTCACTTTCATGTATTGTGTTAGACATATTTTGGAACAACGAAATGATTATAGTTTGGTTGTGTTAATCCTGGATGACGTGTATGTATGTTAAAATAAGGTGTCATGGTATTCATAATTTATTTTTCAATACTATAATAATTTTTTTGTATTTTGACTTTTTAGTTATAAAATTTAACTTCTAAAAAAATCAATTTGTCAATTTCATCTAACCCATGTTCACCCAAACAAACCCAAAAAAAAAAAAATTATATTTGATCCATCCTCAACTAGTTTTTGGTTAGTGTCTCCTTTTCGAGCTAGGTTATTAGGTCATATAACATTGAACGATCCCCAATTTTAGAAATTACTACTTCGTCATCGATCAATTTCGTTCTTTCATGGTGCATTCATAATTTTGTTATTTCAGTAACAATAATAGACACACTTACTATCACAATAACCTCAAATAAATTCACTAATTATTTATATAAAAGCATCCATACCTCATTAACATTATTATAGTTTAATGGCAACCCTTCCTGAGTAAAGGCTTATAGTTATTAGATTTTGTTTACAAAATAGTTTGATCTTTTAAAGACGTACATCATGAACAATTATAAGCACAAATACAAGAGTAATGGCCAAAAAAACTAGAAAGTTCACAAACTCCATTGCCATTGTACTTTTGAAGACACTGTAGACGACAATCAGAAAGATTGCAATCATTTGGATCTAGTACCTCCGTACATCTTTTCTGCGCATGGACCATTAAAACTCCAACTGGACACAAATAAAAAAGACAAACAATAATGGTTATAATGAAATCAAACTAAAAATAAGTGTTATACATATATGTGTCCCTCTCTCTCTCAATCTCTCTCTCTCTCTCTATATATATATATATAAATATATATATATATATATATATATATAAATATATATAAATATATATATATATATATATAAATATATATATATATATATATATATATATATATACACACACACACACACACACATCATAAAATCAAATAATAAAAGTTTTATATGATACTCCTTCGAACTAGAGATGGATCGGAAGACGTGTTTGGAAACCATCTAAGAAATGTTTTTCAAACATGTTCATAAGAACTCCAAAATTTATAACAAAATTGTTAAGATAAAATTAAATCATATCTCAAGACAAGAATTGAACTCACATATGATAACCATAGTAAGGATCAACAAACAAGAGTGTGCAGAATTGGTCATATTTATGCACAATTTTAATAGATGACTTTAACTTGGGATTCAAATGGTTTGCTGGTAGGAATGTGGTCACATTGGTTTAAATAGAGGAAATTTGTTTTAATATTCAGAAATTAAAATGAAATAACATTCATTGTATAATGAAACCGTAATCTTTTAAATAAAGAAGTTTAATAAATGCAAGAAGTGAAACTTTCAAGTATAATATAAAGGTTAAATTTGTCATATACTAGGCACCTCGTCAATCACCTCCTCAAATGCAATTTAAAAATTCAATTTTATTTTAAGTTCACTTAAATATAAACATGCTAACTAGATTATTTATTTATATATTGTATTCGTTGATTTAATAATATTTTCTAAAATTATAAGTACGCTTTATTTTATGTAATAATAATAATAATAATAATAATATTAATATTAATAATATTAATATTAATATTATTATTATTATTATTATTATTATTATTATTATTATTATTTTTATTATTATTATTATTATTATTATTATTATTATTATTATAATATATAAATTCTAGGTTTAAATTTAAATATTTCAACAATAAAGTTGTAATTGATTTAGTCTTAGATTTTGAATTTAAATAAAATACAAATTTACAGGTTATAAATTAAAAAAGTATAATCGACAAATATCAAATGCAAAACATGTAAACGAACATATCATAGAGAATGAAAATGGTCAAGTAATTTCTATTAATTCTAATTATTTCGATTTGAAAGGATGAAATTTGAAATAATGAAAATGCATTTCCAACTATATGCTTCAAAATTCTATAAGATTACTCTTCCTTCTCCTTCAAAAATAATTTTAACATTTTAACCATTTTGACACTTTCCAAAATTTTATTTTACATTTTAATTTTGTATATCATTTTCATATTTTAGTTTTCTTTAATAAACAACTAGTTTATGACCCATGTAATACGTGAATATTTTTAATAAAATTATTTATGTAAAATTTTTATAATTAAAAATAAAAATACATAACTATTAATTATTTAAAATAATGTAAGAATACTACTTTTATTCGTCAATGATTATTTTAAAAAGTTTATTTTTAATTTAATTTAATTTATATAAATTGAAGTACTGACACGTGACATGAGATGTTTTTATTTTATTAATATATAGATTAGATTATCAAGTGTACTATTTATACCAATTCGTATTTTCATTCATATTTTTTAGAATTAATAAAAAAGTTGATAATTTTTTATATTGCTACTAATAAGTAATAATAATTGAAAGTTTTAAGAATAAAAGTAGATTTTATATTTTATAAATTAGTTTGAATTTTGAAAATCATTACTTTTGTAGAATATTTATGAATGAAAACATATGAAATATAAGAAGGAAAATTGTATCTAATTTGTCAACATTTTATACTTATTATGATTTAACTAACAAAATCATGTTATATTAATAAATAAATATTTTTTTAAGATATTAATTATAAAAAATAAATACAATTATAATATGCATGTTTCAAATTTAAAGACAATATATATGTTTTAGTTATCAGTAACCTATTGGTTTAATTGCTTTTAATATAATAAATTGAAGTGATTAATGTAAGGAAATAAATTAGGAAAGAAAGATAAAATGTTATTAATATATATTTATTAATTAATTAAATTTATTATTGAATAAATCTTAATTTGGAAAAAGAGCATGAAAATTAAAAAGTAATTCGTTGATAGGATGACACGTGGCAATGAGATGTTCTTCTTTATTATAATGTATAGATTATTTACTTATATAGACAATTACTTATAAAAAAAGTACAACTAATTGATATAGAAAGTATACCAAAAATATATTCACAAAAATCCTTAAAATTTTTACTGTCAAATATAATATTTAATATTTTAATAATCATTGATAATCATCAATAGTAGCTTATATTATTGATTTTTCTTGATTAAATGATAATGTTATGAAAACGGTCGGCACAAAATGTTGTTATTTTGACGGGTCGTGTTATAAGCACACCCCCAACACTAATTTCACTAGTTTTGCTGTACCCCACATCACTTATGTTTTTTATTTTTTAGAGACGTGAGACCCACACATTTCTTGTCACATGCATCCCCATTATAAAATCACTTTAATTTTTTTTATTGACGTGGGATATACACATTTCTTATTACAACCTCCATTATCGCATCACTTTATTTTTTGTTTTCTTATGCTTTATGAATTATTACATAGGGTTTAAATCGTAAGTTATATAACGTACGAGAGGTGCAAATGTATTTCTATAAATGATCGACGAATTCAATTCATTCGTCACTTGTCATTCGTATCTTTCAATTCATTTATCATTTATATCTTTAAAGATGTCGAGGGTTGAAGACTATTGTAACATCACTTTTGAGAAAAATGCATGGAATTATTTTATTCGTCGGTTAAATTATAATTATGAGTTGGAAGAATTATAGAGTTAAATGGAAAACTGGTCACGTGAAAAGACCAGGCATGAACTGGGTTATGTAATTAATTTAAAAAAAAAGATTATTATTATTATTATTATAATCATTAGTTGAGATGGATCATTGTTAGGGTTAGTTAATTGTAATCAAGTCTAGGGGTTTATTTGCATTTATTTAATAATTCATAGTTTATTTATGTACGTGGTTTAATAGTTTAACCCGCGGGCTTAGACCTCATTAGGTTTATTATTTAAGGTTATTTAAGATTTTATAGAAAAACCCACAGATGTTGTTTTGTATTTCGTTCTTTCATGGTGCATTCATAATTTTGTTATTTCAGTAACGATAATAGACACACTTACTATCACAATGACCTCAAATGAATTCACTGTTTATTTATATAAGAACATCCATACCTCATTAACATTATTATAGTTTAATGGCAACCCTTCCGGAGTAAAAGCTTATAGTTATTAGATTTTGTTTACAAAATAGTTTGATCTTTTAAAGACGTACATCATGAACAATTATAAGCACAAATACAAGAGTAATGGCCAAAAAAACTAGAAAGTTCACAAACTCCATTGCCATTGTACTTTTGAAGACACTGTAGACGACAATCAGAAAGATTGCAATCATTTGGATCTAGCACCTCCGTACATCTTTTCTGCGCATGGACCATTAAAACTCCAACTGGACACAAATAAAAAAGACAAACAATAATGGTTATAATGAAATCAAACTAAAAATAAGTGTTATACATATATGTCTCTCTCTCTCTCTCTCTCACTCACTCACTCTCTCTCTCTCTCTCTCTCTCTCTCTCTCTCTCTCTATATATATATATATATATATATATATATATATATATATATATATATATATATATATATATATATATATATATATATATACACATCTCAAATCAAATTATAATTGTTTTTATATGATACTCCTTCGAACTAGAGATGGATCAGAAGACGTGTTTGGAAACCATCTAAAAATGTTTTTCGAACATGTTCATAAGAACTCCAAAATTTATAACAAAATTGTTAAGATAACATTAAATCATATCTCAAGACAAGAATTGAACTCACATATGATAACCATAGTAAGGATCAACAAACAAGAGTGTGCAAACTTGGTCATATTTATGCACAATTTTAATAGATGACTTTAACTTGGGATTTCAAATGGTTTGCTGGTAGGACTGTGGTCACATTGGTTTAAATAGAGGAAATTTGTTTTAATATTCATAAATTAAAATGAAATAACATTCATTGGATAATGAAACCGTAATCTTTTGAATAAAGAAGTTTAATTAATGCAAGAAGTGAAACTTTCAAGTATAATATAAAGGTTAAATTTGTCATATACTAGGCACATCATCAATCACCTCCTCAAATGCAATTTAAAAATTCAATTTTATTTTAAAATTCACTTGAATATAAACATGCTAACTAGATTATTTATTTATATATTGTATTCATTGATTTAATAATATTTTCTAAAATTATAAGTATGCTTTATTTTATGTAATAAACTAATAATAATAATAGTAATATTATTATTACTATTATTATTATGTTGGGAAATGTTCTAAGTATGTCAAGCTGTTAGTTAAATTTCTCATACTGTTAGTAGATTTTCTGTGTAATTACAAAGTTCAAGCTGTTAGTTGAGTAAGTTCAAGCTGTTAGTTCAAAAGTTCAAGCTACCGGTGCTCAAGTTCAAGCTGCTCAACAGTTCAATAAACAGAAAGTGCTGAAATTCAGGAAAAATTTTATATTCGAAGATCCAGGCATATCTACTACCAGAGAAATCAGAGTTTTTCAAGGAAACAAATCAGAAGGCTTTATATATACATAGAATTGATTATTCTGTTGTAAGCCTGCACGTACATGTTTTGATTCAATTGTAATTGCTTTTTGATTAAGTTTTCATAAGCCTTTAAGGTTGTAAAACCCTATGAACAGTCTGTGTTCTTCGTCTAATCAAACAGATTAGAGGTGATTGTATTCAGTGAGTTTGGCAATACAAAAGATTTGATTGTTGATTATATTTATGTGTTATTTGTTTTGAAAGTTTTTCTTAAAACAGTTAAGTGTTATTCCGCAAACTTCTTAATTGGACTTTGATTCAATACAAGGTTATTGGTTTTATACTCTGATTGATTCAAACCAGTTAATCTTAGGTAGTGATTTTTGATTCTGACATATTATTATTATATATAAATTCTAGGTTTAAATTTAAATATTTCATATAATCGACAAATATCAAATGCAAAACATGTTAACGAACATATCATAGAGAATGAAAATGGTCAAGTAATTTCTATTAAATCTAATTATTTCGATTTGAAAGGATGAAATTTGAAATAATGAAAATACATTTCCAACTATATGCTTCAAAATTCTATAAGATTACTCTTCCTTCTCCTTCAAAAACAATTTTAACATTTTAACCATTTTAACACTTTCCAAAATTTTATTTTACATTTTAATTTTGTATATCATTTTCATATTTTAGTTTTCTTTAATAAACAACTAGTTTATGACCCACGTAATAAGTGAATATTTTTAATAAAATTATTTATGTAAAATTTTTATGATTAAAAATAAAAATATATAACTATTAATTATTTAAAATAATGTAAGAATACTATTATTGTTCGTCAATGATTATTTTAAAAAGTTTATTTTTAATTTAATTTAATTTATATAAATTGAAGTAGTGACACGTGACATGAGATGTTTTTCTTTTATTAATATATAGATTAGATTATCAAGTGTACTATTTATACCAATTCGTATTTTCATTCATATTTTTTAGAATTGATAAAAAATTGATAATTTATTATATTGCTACTAATAAGTAATAATAATAATAAATTTTAAGAATAAAAGTAGATTTTATATTTTATAAATTAGTTTGAATTTTAAAAATCAATACTTTTGTAGAATATTTATAAATGAAAACATATGAAATATAAGAAGGAAAATTGTATCTAATTTGTCAACATTTTATACTTATTATGATTTAGCTAAAAAATCATGTTATATTAATAAATAAATATTTGTTTTAAGATATTAATTATACAAAATACATACAATTATAATATGCATGTTTCAAATTTAAAGACAATATATATGTTTTAGTTATTAGTAACCTATTGGTTTAATTGCTTTTAATATAATAAATTGAAGTGATGAATGTAAGGAAATAAATTAGGAAAGAAACATAAAATGTTATTAATATATATTTATTAATTAATTAAATTTATTATTGAATAAATCTAAATTTGAAAAAAGAGCGGGAAAATTAAAAAGTAATTCGTTGATAGGATAACACGTGGCAATGAGATGTTCTCCTTTATTATAATGTATAGATTATTTACTTATATAGACAATTACATTTAAAAAATTACAACAAATTGATATACAAAGTATACCTATAATACATTCATAAAAATCCTTAAAAATTTTTACTGTCAAATATAATATTTAATATTTTAATAATCATTAATAATCATCAATAGTAACTTATATTATTGATGTTATTTTGACGGGCCGTGTTATAAGCACACCCCCAACACTAATTTCGCTAATTTTGCTATACCCCACATCACTTATGTTTTTTATTTTTTAGAGACGTGAGACCCACACATTTCTTCTCACATGCATCCTCATTGTAAAATCACTTTAATTGTTTTTCATGACGTGGGATATACACATTTCTTATTACAACCTCCATTATCGCATCATTTTATTTTTTGTTTTCTTATGCTTTATGAATTATTACATAGAGTTTAAATCGTAAGTTATATAAGATACGAGAGGTGCAAATGTATTTGTAGGTCCCGTAAGGTTCCCAAAGTATATAGCTTTAAGCTGTAGAGGGGGGGGTGAATACAGCTATTTAAAAACTACACACTATTTTCTCAATGTTTGTATGTATTATTAACAAACTATTAATTACAAACAAGCTTGAATGCGGAAAGGTTCAAGCTGAGATGACAGATACAACAGTATGTTCACTAGTCTAAGACAGACTCAAACTAGATTACAATGAATACACTCACTGATAAGCACTCACTGTGTTTACAAGACTTAGAGGAACAGCTTAAGTAGAACAGCTTAGACACAAAGAAACTGTATTACACAAGCAGGCTTGCATGCATGAAGAATATACTTGCACGTTCACTCTTGGCTTCAGCACTTAGCTTTTTTGGCTTGATCTTTCTGTCCTTAGAAGCTTCCTTTTATACTCACTCAGAGGATCTAAGAGAAGTTTCTTCATTGGACGAAATGAAAAAGGAGAAGTCTTGTTGAAAAGACAACATAACCGTTTCTACACTTTCTGAAAAGCAGACTTGTCTTCTTATGTGCAGAACTTTTGTCTTTTCAATTTGTCTACTGTTGCATTGCCTTTAACTAAATAAGGAATGTCAACTTTGCGTCTTTCTTCCTTGTAAAGGCCTATTTTGATATAAGAAAAAGGTCTGTCACCCTTTTTTCAAATAACCTTTTGTCTTCATGTAACAGAACAGCTTGGGCAGGCTGAGCAGTTCTGATTTCCACTTTGTCTTCGACTTTGTAAACTGATCTTGTAGTCAAAAACAATACATGAGGACTTGGAAACACATTCCATAAAGTGGTTAGCCTGTTCACAAAGAACAGGTTCTGTTCACAAAGAACAGAACACTTGTAAGATGCCCAAGCTGCTCACCAGTATAGAGCAGCGTAGACAGTTTATGTCCAGTCTGTTCAGCAGACAGAGCAGCTTGGACAAACTGTCTTAGTTGCAACACATGCAATACGTAGAACAGCTTTGGACTGATATTGCAAATCGTTTTCAGGTTTCAATAAGGCATATAACAGGCCTTAAATACAACCTTCAAATGCATCAACAGGTTTGATTAGTAATCTCCCCCTCAGATGCAGAACAGGTTTGACTGAGGCCTTTTTGTGCCTAACAATCTCCCCCTATTTGCAATAACCAGTCTAAGCTGGTCTTGTCAAAAATCACTATATATTCTTACAATACATTTGTTGAAATAGAATTACAACATCAACATAAAGTAAAAGATCAGTTTATATATACACTGATTTTTGATTACATTAGAACAACACATGTTCTTACAAAAGTACAACTAATGTACTGATGTATATTACAACTAATGTAAAGAAAATTACAACATATGTAAAATAGAGTACAACTAATGTACATTGGACTGTTTTTGTTGGGAGCGAATAATGGTAAGCCTGTCCAACTGATGGACAGCTTCCATTCTTCACCTACCCATATGGTAGATGGACTTCACTGGACTGGAGGTGGCATTCCTTGTTTAAATCTTCTTTCAAGTTCTTCCCTTGTTTCTTCCATTTCTTCAATTTCAACTCTGAGAAACATAAAGTTAGAATCTTGAAGCTCACCTCTATTATAGAATCCTTTCAGCTCATCCCAGATGGCTGCTCTCCATAAGCTGGACTGTCTGAAGGAGGAGGCAATCCTGAAGGCTGCAAGCTGCTTAAGACCAACTTTATGTAGGTCTGAAGCTCTTTGAAAGCATTTCTTTTGAGACAAGGGATCTACAAAAAATGCCCCTAACTCAGGCTCTTCAATCACTTTGCCATCTTCAAATTCTACTCCTTTAGGCAGGCTGTGGTCAACTCCTTTAATTTCCACAGCATAATCTCCTTGTTCAATCATTATAAGGAGTTCTTCCAGCTCTGTGTCCTTCTTAGTTCTCTGGCCTTTATTTTAGGATGTGTCACAAAGACACCTTCACTTACTTCTTTAGAGATCAGGCCAAGGTCCTTTACTCTTTCCATCAATTTCTTGACATATGCCCTGATTTCCTTAGCCGTTTCTGACTTTGATTCACTCAGGGCAACTGCCAGCTCAATCCATTCTCTGTACCCCATCTGTGCTACGTCAGTGTGGTCATATGTTTCCAATTCTGGGCCTGTTGCACCCATCCTTGTTATTTTCAGCTTCCACTGACTGCCTTTCCTTGATACAGGGACAGCTTTGACAATTGCTTCCTTGGCTAGCCTTCTTTCAGCAACATCATGAAACTTTTTCTTTGCCAAGTTGTCAAAGTGGTATTGAGCTCTTGCATGAGGCACTGTAGTTTTGGTCACAGAGACCGGAGTACCTATTTCTACTTCCTTTTCCTTCTCCCCTGCTGATTTTCTAGCAGCTTCCATTATTTTCTTTTGCACCTCCAGGGTAGACATTTTAATTTTCTTTGCTTCTTGGAGTGCAAAAGATTTGGCAGCTTTGGCAGATTCTTCTTCTTTTCTCATGACCTCCAGGGCTTGAAGCTGTTCTTCTCTAAACTCAAAGTACTTGTGCATAGGAAGACCCATCTCTTTAGCCCTGGCCTTGTGAAATTGAATTTCTGCTTGTTCCTGCTGCATGGGATCAACATCTGCTTTTTCTTTTCCTTTAGCTGCTGCTGTAGTGATAGCAGCCTCAGGAATTTCCTCTTCTTCTTCTTCTGTTATAATTAGATGCCTTCTTTTACTGCTGGGCCTGTCCTCAGAGATGAATTCCTCCCCCTTAGACTGAGCAGGGTTTGGAGAGACAGCCTGAGTAGGCAGAGCAGCTTGAGAGGCACCTTCAGCTGTACCTGTTTCAAAAATATCTGCTGGCTGACCAGTTTGGGTTGCAGACACTGGTATCTCCTTAGGAGAAGAAGTTTTCTCCCCCTTAAACTTAGTTTTCGAGGCAGATGACTTCTCCCCCTTTGAAGGAGATGAAGCAGCGACTTCAACACCTGGTCTGCCTGAAGACACAAAGTCAGCAGGCTTGCCAGCAGGTTTAGCAGAAGGTTGGGGACCAACAAGGCTAGCAACTAAGAAAGCCAAGTTATCCTTCACCTCTGTAAGCTGGGAAAGACAGGTCTGAAGAGAAGAGGAGTGAGAATCAGCAAGGGATGTTAGCTTTACAATATTTTCCCTATCAGTCGCTGTGAACAGCAGAGTTTGCAGCTGTGCAAGATGAAGTTCTAAAGAATCTTGCACATCAGCATGGTCTGATGACACAGAGTTTGAAAGGGAGCCAATGAGATTTTGTAAGCTAGCCAGAGTGGCGGGAAGAGTAGAATTGCAAGAAGTAAGAAGAGATGACAGCTGTTGAGAAATGGCTGTCATTGAGGACACAGAGTCCTGTTGCATGGAAAGAATAGAGGAGAGGGATGTGGACACATGTTGCAGCTGAGCAGTGAGGGCTAACAGCTGTGGAGAGTGATCAGGGTGTGGAGTGGTAGGGAAAGAGGCCTTGAACGAATCAAAGAACCCCTGAAGCTGTGCAGACACAGAGTCTGATATGATAGAGGGGAGAGAAGACATAGAGGATTCTAAAGAACTAACTTTGTTAGTCAGCAAGGAAAGTTGATCCTTCAAAGGCAGGTCTTTAGGAGATGGAGGGGTATGGGTAGACTGTTTTGAGTGGGTAGATGGAGAAGATGATGATGAGGCTGGTGTTTGAGGATGAGATGGAGAGGGAAGAGAAACTTTTGAAAGAAGCTCCATAGCCTGGGCAAAAGTTAGATGGCCCAGCTTGGAAGGGTCAAAGAGTCCTTCAGCAGCGGCTGTAGCTGCATCACCAGGAGAAGGGGTTGATGTTGAGGGCCTTTCAGATGCTGCTTGTGCTGCAACATCCTCATGAAGACCAGTGGAGGTTCCCTCTGCAGTGCCTTGGTTTAAAAGCACCTCATCATTGGGAGATGGATATGCATTTCAACATCAGCAGTGGTGAAACCTGCTGATGGAGTTTGCATGGAGGGAGCAGCCTCACCAGAGGGATGGTGTGATCCCTGAGGTTCATCAGCTTGGGTTGTTGGTCCCTCAGCAGCTGTTTGGTGTAGAACAGCTGTATCATGGGGAGTAGAAGATTGAGGCTGAGCTGCTGATTGGTCTATACCAGCAGCGTGGGCACCTCGTGCAGACTCAGGGTGTGAGAAGATTTTAGTGGGGGACAGTGTGGACGCAGTATGGAGTGGAGAGGACTCCTGTCTTTCAATATCCTCAGCATGTTGGGAGGCTGGGATAGTTGATGTGGGTATCTCCGTTTGTACAACTGGTTCCTGTTGGGAGGAACCAGAGGGTCTAGGCTGACTTTGGGTAGACTCAGAATGGAGTGAAGCATGCTCCAATGTGGCTGAACCTTCTCCCAAAATAGGAGAGGCAGCAGGGGTTGCTTCTTTTACAACTGAACCCTGTTGAGAGGGAACAGAGGAGGTGGTTGTTTTAGCTGTTTTCTTTTTGGAGATAGATTTTCTGTGATAGAGGATGGATGGAGTGGGTGATTGGGGAGAGGAGATGAGAGGTTCAGACTGGACAGGTTTTGAGACTGAGTCAGAAACAGGTGGGTTGGCCTGTTCCATAGTCTCAGATGCCACAGAGGCACCAGCCACAGAGGCTTGAGGTTCAACAAATGAACCAGGGTGAGGAGTCTTCTCCCTCTCAGCCACAGAGGCTAAAGGTACAGACTTAGTCTGAGCTGATTTGGCCTTCTTTTTCACAGGCCCAGCTTCAGCAGTTGCCAGGGTCCTCTTAACAAGTTTGGACCTGGCTTTGGATTTTGTTGCGGGAGCAGCAGCTTCTGGATCCACCCTCACAGCAGAGGGTCCTTCCACCAAACCTAACAACCTCCTCATTGGTGTGGATAGAGGAGGCTCATTTTGAAGTACAGGAGTATGGAAAATTCTATTCCCTATGACAGGGAATGCAGCAGACTTAAGTAAGGGCTGAGAGTTGTATAGTTGCTCACCACAAACATGGCTGAAAATGAGGCTCAGAAACCTGGGATAACGGACAGCAGCTGGTCTTGGCTCTTGCTGCACCAGGTTCCTCAAGTTCACAAAGATCCACTTAGCCATATCAAGGGTAGTCCCATCCACTAGCTGTAGGACTATTGGAACTTCATCTCTACTCAGTTGGTCAAATGAACCAACTTTGCTGCTGAAGCTCATCATCACCGAAGCAAACAGAAAGCTATAGGTAGGAGACAAATCCTTCCTGTACAATGTTGCTCCAATTTTGGGTTCTGCTACACCACAGAAGCGTAGAAGATTTCCCATTTGCTCGTTTTCAGGCTGGGGCAGATCATATGACTCAGCAACAGGCAGATGAAGAACCTCCCTCAGAAGATCAGCAGTTATCTCAATGGTTTGAGTCCCATTAAGAATAGTCCCTTTGATGACTTTGGTGTTGGGGTTGTAGGAACAGGTGTACCAGAACTCATACACCATCTCCTGGTACAGGACACCATGAGTTGCAGTCATAGCATAGTTCAACGGATGAACTTGTAGAAACTCCACCATTTGATCGTAACCTTTCCCCACATAGTTTTTGGGGATAGTAAGGTTTGCAACGTAGTTTGTGGGTTTGATGGTCAGCATTGTGGTGACTGATGAGTGTTTGACAACATCATCACCCACGAACACTGGAAGAAAGGGATTAGGTCTGTGAGCCATTTGGAAAGTTTTGAGGTTTGGAGAAGCAAAAGACACTTAGTCGATTTTTAGGGTTCTTGAGAATTTCTGGAAATGATGAGGAAGATGAAACAGTAGTTTGGTATTTATAGGATTTGAATGTGAGTGTGTATGAGAGAGATAGTTTTGGGCGGTTTGATTTGAAAAAGTCGTTAACGGAAAACGGAACGGTTGTCCATGTCAGACCGTTTGTCAGACCACTTGAGTCCTTTTTAATCACTTACACACGTAACCCACATTATCCGCAGTAATTAAGTTAAATAAAACATTAATTAAGTAACTTAAGTTTGAAGAAAGGTAATTAAAATTTTTGGTCTAAGCTGTTGGTCAACCCTGTGATGAGCAAGGTCTTCACAAGCTGTTCAATCTTCAAGCTGTTCATTTTTCAAACTGTGCCTCCAGCCTGCTCTCTTTTGTAAGAGCAGGTTGTGTTCAATAGTTGAACAGGTTACAAGACAATGGCTTGTAAGTTAGTGTGAAGAAATAGACAAGTTGAAGATTAGACCATCAGAGCAGGCTGGACGAATAAACTGTTTTTGTTCAGCCTGTTGTATGCTCAAGCTGTTCTAGTTTTTCAGACAAATGACTAAGTACAGAACATGTATAACCTGTTCTGTCTAAGCTGTTCTGAGAAACTTGAGCAGTGTGAAACACACAAATTTTTAGACCTTTGAGAGACACTTAGTCACTCTTGTTTAACATGCCCAGCTTGCTGACAAGGTAATTAAACCTTGTTTCATCCAAAGGTTTGGTGAAAATGTCTGCAAGCTGTTCATTTGTGGAAATAAAACTTACCTCCACATTACCTTTCTGAATGTGATCCCTGATGAAGTGATGTCTGACTTCAATATGCTTTGTTATAGAATGAAATATTGGATTGTTGGAAATGGCTATGGCACTTGTGTTATCACACAGAATAGGAATTTTCCTATACACAAGACCATAATCTTCAAGCTGATGCTCCATCCACAGAATCTGTCCACAACAGCTTCCAGCAGCAATGTACTCAGCTTCAGCAGTAGAAGTAGATACAGAGTTCTGCTTCTTGCTACACCAACTTATCAACTTACCACCAAGAAGTTGACATCCACCTGTTGTGCTTTTCCTGTCTTGCCTGCAGCCTGCAAAATCAGAATCTGAGTAACCTGTTAGTTCAAAGCTAGAGTCTTTGGGATACCAAAGACCCAAACCTGGTGTACCCTTCAGGTATCTGAAGATTCTTTTAACAGCAGCTAGATGAGATTCCTTTGGATCAGCTTGGAACCTAGCACACAGACAGGTGGCAAACATAATATCTGGTCTACTAGCAGTTAAGTATAGCAAGCTCCCAATCATGCCTCTGTAAGCTATTACTGAAACAGCTTTGCCACTGGCATCAGCATCCAATTTTACATTGGTTGCCATTGGGGTTTTAATAGGAGAACTTTGATCAAATTTGAACTTTTTCAATAGATCTAAAGTGTACTTTCTTTGATTTATAAAAATTCCAGTTGAGGTTTGTTTAACCTGTAATCCTAAAAAGAAAGTAAGTTCTCCCATCATACTCATTTCATACTTGGATTTCATGAGTAATGAAAAATTCTTGCACAACTGCTCATTAGTAGAACCAAAGATTATATCATCCACATAAATTTGAACAAGCATAATGTCAGATTTCACTTCCTTTATGAACAGTGTAGTATCCACCTTACCTCTGGAATACCCATTGCTCATAAGGAACTCAGTAAGAGTGTCATACCAGGCTCTAGGGGCTTGTTTGAGACCATAGAGAGCTTTGTCCAACTTATAGACAAAACCTGGATGTTGTTCATTTTCAAAACCTGGAGGCTGCTTGACATAAACTTCTTCTTGCAGCTTCCCATTGAAAAATGCACTCTTCACATCCATTTGAAATACCTTAATGCTCTTATGAGCAGCGTAGGCTAGATACAAACGAATTGCTTCTAGCCTGGCCACAGGAGCAAATGTTCATCATAATCAATTCCTTCCTCCTGTCTGTAGCCCTGAGCAACCAGTCTTGCCTTATTTCTAATGACATGACCTGCTCATCCATCTTATTCCTGAAAACCCATTTAGTGCCAATTATAGTTTTACCTTTAGGAGCAGGGACTAGCTTCCATACATTGTTTCTCTCAAACTGATTGAGCTCTTCTTGCATGGCAGTGATCCAATTGGCATCTTTTAGTGCTTCATCAACCTTCTTTGGCTCCATCAGTGAAACAAAACTAGAGAACATACAAAAATTCCCTAAGCTGTCCCACCGTGTTTGTACCCCTTTGTTGATGTCACCAATTATTTGATCATTGGGGTAACACCTGATCCACTTAGGATTATTTTTCAATGATGATTCACCTGAGTTGTTAACATCTTCAGCAGGTCCTGTTGAACAGCTCTCAAGATTTTCAGACACACTGTTGTCTTGAGCCTGTTCACTTGTTGAACATGTCTGACCACTGTTGAACATATCAGCAGTAGAACTAGGAAAATCAGCATTGATAGGTTCAGGACATGCAGTTGTAATTAAGTCAGTACACTTATTCACACAGGGTGTATTGACATAATCATCATCATGTCCATCATGATTAACAGGTTCCACACTAGGTGTAGTGGAAGCTTTTGAGTCTTCTTCATTGTTTGAATGCATCAGATCATCAAAGTTAAGTTCTCCTGAAACTGATTCAGGAACAGCTTTGGTGAAAGCATTCTTGGACTCTTCAAAGGTGACATTGATAGATTCATCTATCACCTTTCTTTTGTTGTTGTATACTCTGTAGGCTTTAGAGATAGCAGAGTAGCCAACAAACACACCTTCATCAGCTTTAGGTTCAAACTTTGTCAGTTGATCCCTCTGATTCAGAATGAAGCAGGGACACCCAAACACATGGAAGTAACTGACATTTGGTTTCCTTCCTTTGAGCAGCTCATAAGGAGACTTGTTCAACCTTTTTACCACTAAGGATCTGTTTTGAGTGAAGCAGGCAGTGTTGACAGCTTCAGCCTAGAATGATGAAGGTAAACCTGATGCACACAGCATGGTTCTGACAGCTTCAATAAGAGTTCTGTTTCTCCTTTCAGCAACTCCATTTTGTTGTGGAGTTCTTACAGCTGAAAAGTTTTGAGTGATTCCTTTCTCTTCACAGAAGTCTTCAAGAGTACTGTTTCTGAATTCAGTACCATGATCACTTCTAAGCTGCTTCACTTGAGCAGAGTTCAGCATCTCCATCTTTTTCACAAATCCAATAATTTCTTTAGCAGCCTCTCCTTTGCTCTTCAGAAAGATCACCCATGTGTACCTGGAGAACTCATCAACCATTACTAGAGTGTATCTTCTTCCTCCTAGACTCGGGACATTTACAGGTCCAAACAAGTCCATGTGGACTAAGAAGAGTGGAGTATCAATAGAGAAATTATGTTTGGATTTAAAAGATGTTTTCCTCTGCTTGCCGTTTTCACAAGCTGTGCAGAGTTTATCTTTAACAAAGGTTATAGAGGGCAAACCTGTCACCAACTCTTTCTTACAGAGTTTATTGATGTTCTTGAAGTTTAGATGTGACAGCCTTTTGTGCCATAACCAGTTTAAGTCTGCATTTGTTCTTGTGAGAAAGCAGGTTTCAGTTGTGGAATCTGCAGATTGCATGTCCACAACATATACACCTTTCTTTCGTTGAGCACATAGCACAACTTTGCCTTGGGGATCCAATATGTAACCCATGTTCTCATCAAAGTTAACCTTGTAGCCAGCATCACACAGTTGGCTTATGCTAACAAGGTTATGTTTTAGTCCAACCACATAGGCTACTCTTTTGAATACTGCAGCACCAGCTTTAAGAGTTCCATATCCCTCAGTGGATCCCTGTACATCGTCACCAAATGTGACTTTTGGCCCTTTTTCAGACTTGAGATCACTCAGCAATTCTTTACAACCTGTCATGTGCCCTGAGCAGCCACTATCCAAGTACCAAACCTGGGAAGGTTGTTTTTCCTGCAGAGTGATAAGAGAAATATTAGTCATTTTTAGGGGAATTCATCACAGAGATGAGTTCTCCTACTTCATCAACATTTGTTGATGGACTTATAATATCCACACTAATATTCCCAATTTGAATGGTGTCAGCTTGGATACCATTTTTATTGACTGAGATGTTTCCAACACTGCTTGTAACAGCTGTGAGAGAACTATCAGAGTCAACAGGCCTCATGTCCTCAGGTTCAGGACAGTCTTTGGCCAGATGTGTCTTCTTCCCACATTTATAACATTTTCTCTTTTTAGGATTTTTGAAAGAAGAACTTTCAGAAACACATTCTGAGTTATTTTTGTTGATTCTTTTAGCAGGTTTAGCAAATTTATTACTATTTGATGAATCAACAGCTTGTGTGGAGGGTTCAAAAGTCACAGCTTTGTTTGTCTCTTCTTTCCTTCTTTTAGGAGGACAAATGTCAAAGACAGGAGCTTAATTTGCTTTTGAACTTCCACAGGTTTGGGGAACTTATTCCCATGTTTCTCAGGTTGAGCAATGGCTTTGCCTTTGTTACTACTGAGACGTTTACCACTATGATTAGTAAACTTATTAGAAATCACAGCAGGTTTGCTTTCAACATGGGACTTGCCCTTGTTGAAAACAGACTGCTTAACTTTTGAAAACTTGTTTTCAAAATGTTTAGCATCAAAAGGATTATTATGTCTTTTACCATCAGCTTTGGACACAGAACCTGTTTTGTCAACAGGTTTAGTATCCACAGCTGTAGTTTGGACATGTTTTCCTTTCTTTTGCTTGTGTGAATCAGCAGAGCACTTAGCAGGCTGGATTGATGGAGAACGTATTCCAACACCAGCTTTTGAGCTAGGTTCACACGAGCTGTCAGTATTTTGAGGCCTGACAAACCTATTTGTTGAAATTAGTTTACCATTCACTTTTTGAACAAAAGTGTTTGGAAGCTCACCAAGAGTGGATAAATCTTCTTTCAGATTATTAATCTCAACAATGGAAGCTGCTGTATCAAGATCCCCTCCAAGATAGGCTTGAATTTGTGCAGGGATCTGTTGACTTATACAATGGCTGACTTTTTGTGCAGATTGGCACCAAGAGTCAACTATCTTTTGAAGCTTAGCATGCTTTATATCTGTTTCTCTCTTTTCTTCCAGTAAAATAGAGTTGATGTGTTTTAATTCATCAAGCTCAATTTCCAACTTATGGAAACTGTCCAGTTTACTGGATTTTGTTTTAAGATCAGTTTTAAGCTTGGAGATTTCAGATGATAAAGCATCATGCTTCTCAACAGCAGCTTTCAAATCAACTAGCATATATTCAAACATCTTAATCTTTTCTTCAGAACTGTAAGCCATAAAATTTTGTACCTTATACATCATTGTAGGATTCCAGTTCTCTAAGCTGCTGAAAGCTTCAGCTTCAGCCATATCCTGTTTGAAACTGCTTGTTGATGGGACATCAGTGTTGGCCATCAGACATTGATTGTCTTCTTCATCAGATGATGAATCAGATTCCTCCCAATCACAAGTCTCTGCCATAAGTCCCTTTTGGCGGTTGGAACCCACTGAGTTTTCCAACTTCCTCAGCTTAGCCATGGTCATAAGGTACTTAACCCTATAACTATCATCCTTGTTTGTCTTGTATGGTTTGGATGACTGACCAACAACTTTTGACACACAGTCAGCAGCTATATGGCCAGTTTTGCCACACTTGAAGCACTCAGCCTTGGATTTATCAAATGCCTTCTTTTTGCCAGCACCTGAACTTCCTTGCAGCATGTTTCTTCCAAACCTTTTCTTGTTGAACCTTTTGACAAGCATAGCTATCATTTGCTCATCATCCTGTTCAGCAAGATCTGCATTATCTTCCTCATCTGACACCTCCTCCTTGTCATCATCCTGTTGATCAGGTTGAGTGAACACATCACTCACCTGACTCACAGACTGTCTCACATTAGCCACAAAGGCTGCACCTCTTTTAGACATCTCCAAGGCATTTCTCTTCTGTTGCCTTGACTGTTCATCATTTAGTAAAGATCCATACAAGTTGACAAGATCCATACTTCTGATTGTTCCTGAATTTCTTAAAATTGTTGAAAAGTAATTCCATTCTTCAGGGAGGATGTCCAAAAACTTGTTCACCAGAGTAAGGCTGTCCTTAGTGATCCCAACAGCTTTGAGATCATTACAAGAGCAGTAAACCTGGTGTAGGTTTCTGTGAGAGTCTCCTTTGGTTTTGCAAAGAAGAGTTCATACTGTCTAACAAGATTGTTAATCCTGTTATCCAGTGTGATTGTGGGTCCATCATAGACGGTACACAAAGTATCCCACATCTCCTTAGCAGTCTTCATCTTCTCAACCTGTTTGAACACATCATCAGGCAAGGAGATGACTAGATTGTTTCTGGCCTTTGCATCAAGAGCCACCAATCTTTTGTCTTCATCAGACCATTGAGCTTTTGCTTTCTCAAATGTTCTAATCTCAGGAGCTGCTCCTTCAACAGCAGGAGTTATTGTTGTAACAGAGGTTGGCACATAAGGACCCTCCATTACAATTTCTGGTAGTTGTACAACCAGATTCTCTAGGTAGAGCATCATTCTGCACTTCCAACCAGAAAAGTTCATATGATTGAACTTTGGAGGTTTGCCCATTGAGCCATTGTCATAGTATGAGGAATTTGCAGCACTGTTGTCCATGGAAACTTAGGAGAATGAGAGATCTAGAATGACACACACTCTAAACTGCTCTGATACCAGTTGTAGGTCCCGTGAGGTTCCCAAAGTATATAGCTTTAAGCTGTAGAGGGGGGGTGAATACAGCTATTTAAAAACTACACACTATTTTCTCAATGTTTGTATGTATTATTAACAAACTGTTAATTACAAACAAGCTTGAATGCGGAAAGGTTCAAGCTGAGATGACAGATACAACAGTATGTTCACTAGTCTAAGACAGACTCAAACTAGATTACAATGAATACACTCACTGATAAGCACTCACTGTGTTTACAAGACTTAGAGGAACAGCTTAAGTAGAACAGCTTAGACACAAAGAAACTGTATTACACAAGCAGGCTTGCATGCATGAAGAATATACTTGCACGTTCACTCTTGGCTTCAGCACTTAGCTTTTTTGGCTTGATCTTTCTGTCCTTAGAAGCTTCCTTTTATACTCACTCAGAGGATCTAAGAGAAGTTTCTTCATTGGACGAAATGAAAAAGGAGAAGTCTTGTTGAAAAGACAACATAACCTTTTCTGCACTTTCTGAAAAGCAGACTTGTCTTCTTATGTGCAGAACTTTTGTCTTTTCACTTTGTCTACTGTTGCATTGCCTTTAACTAAATAAGGAATGTCAACTTTGCGTCTTTCTTCCTTGTAAAGGCCTATTTTGATATAAGAAAAAGGTCAGTCACCCTTTTTCAAATAACCTTTTGTCTTCATGTAACAGAATAGCTTGGGCAGGCTGAGCAGTTCTGATTTCCACTTTGTCTTCGACTTTGTAAACTGATCTTGTAGTCAAAAACAATACATGAGGACTTGGAAACACATTCCATAAAGTGGTTAGCCTGTTCACAAAGAACAGGTTCTGTTCACAAAGAACAGAACACTTGTAAGATGCCCAAGCTGCTCACCAGTATAGAGCAGCGTAGACAGTTTATGTCCAGCCTGTTCAGCAGACAGAGCAGCTTGGACAAACTGTCTTAGTTGCAACACATGCAATACGTAGAACAGCTTTGGACTGATATTGCAAATCATTTTCAGGTTTCAATAAGGCATATAACAGGCCTTAAATACAACCTTCAAATGCATCAACAGGTTTGATTAGTAATCTCCCCCTCAGATGCAGAACAGGTTTGACTGAGGCCTTTTTGTGCCTAACATTATTTCTATAAATGATCGACAAATTCAATTCATTCGTCACTTGTCATTCGTATCTTTCAATTCATTTATCATTTAAATCTTTAAAGATGTCGAGGGTTGAAGACTATTGTAACATCACTTTTGAGAAAAGTGCATGGAATTACTTTATTCGTCGGTTAAATTATAATTATGAGTTGGAAGAATTATAGAGTTAAATGGAAAACTGGTCACGTGAAAAGACAATGCATGAACTGGGTTATGTAATTAATTTTAAAAAAAGATTATTATTATTATTATTATTATTATTATCATTAGTTGAGATGGGTCATTGTTAGGGTTAGTTAATTGTAATCAATTCTAGGAGCTTATTTGTATTTATTTAATAATTCATAGTTTATTTATGTACGGGTTTTAATAGTTTAACCCACGGGCTTAGGCCTCATTAGGTTTATTATTTAAGGTTATTTATGACTTTATAGAAAAAGCCACGGATGTTGTTTTGTATTTGTTTGGCATTCTACTAATTTACGTATATTTTATGCACATTGTTGTTTGCATACATGTTTTACATGTTCCATATTCTTTGTTTTGCATCAACATGATGGACTTTTGGGCTGTACTTAACAATCCGATGTTACCGAGGCTATATGACATGAAGTTGATCCCTCCGAGGTCTCGAAGCGCGAGTGTAATTCCCGCTAGTAAACTTTGCCTTAATTGATATATTTATTCCGTGCAAAGGGACGATGCAGCTATATGCTCATATATGTGTCTGTACATCATGTACAAAGAGGTGCACGACGTTTGTCGCCTGTGTGACTTGAATGTGATGCTTAAAGACTTGTAGAACATAAAATCTCTTTACTCACTGATGAAATGAAATGATCTGATATTTGGATCGAAGGTGCGAATTTTAAAGACGAATTCAATGATATAAGTATCAAATTTTAATTCCAAACACACAGAATTTAATTGAGAATTTTCAGATTTTTTGAAAAAGTGTGGGTTCTTGAGGTTTTTGGTCGATTTTTAGTTTTTAATCGAGAATTAGCCAAAGAGATTTCACAAAAGTTGTTTCTGCTATTAAAATGAACCTTTGAAATCAATTTTGAGGTCATTTCATGGATTTTTGTTGAAAAAGTTTAGATCTGATCTTGTTTTTGTTGAAAAATGATAAAACTCGGGCATAACTAAATTCATAGTGTCATTCGAGTTTTATAAAGAAGGCATTCGAGTTTTATAAAGAAGGCATTCGAGTTAATCAAAGAGAGTAAATCGAGGAATTTTATATTTTATTCAAGTTTCATGCTTTATTAACCGAGTTTCAAGCTTCATTAACCGAGATTTATATTTCATTAATCGAGTTTTAAGCTTCATTAATCGAGTTTCAAGCTTCATCATTCGAGTTTCATCAAGCTTATTCGAGTTTCATCAAGCTTATTCGAGTTTCATTCTTTTTCAATCGAGCTTGATAGTGTTTCATTCGAGTTGAGTCCTTATTCATTCGACTTTCATCACTTATTGACCGAGTTTGATCCTTTGATTTTCAAGTTTGTTCATTTCAATACCCGAGTTTAAGTGACTTTCATTCGAGGAAGTGTATGTGTCTATCGAGTTTGTTGATACTTCATTCGAGGAAGTTTAAAATTCATTCGATTTTAACAAAGCTTGTTTCGAGTTTGATCATCATTCAATCGAGTTTGACCCTTCATCAACCGAGTTTCATCCTTAATGATTCGAGTTTCATTCCAATTTTTGACTAAATGACCTTTGCTGCTTAAATTGATCATAACTTTTGACTGGAACATAGTTAGTAGGCCTACCATACGTCAAATCGAAGCTTAAACAGAGATCTACATTTCTAGAACAGGCATAGCCAATTCAGGTAAATTTTCAAGGCCCAATTCCACTCCAGAAAAAAGTTACGGGCATTTTCTATAGAAAAGCTGAAATTTCAAAGTCAAAAAGTCATTTCAGAGCTGCTTTTTCACAAGTAATCATTAACTGAAATAGTTTTTCAAAGTTTTATCAAGATTCACTCAGTTTTTCCATAAAAGATCTTGGAAGATTCATTTTTCTGCAATTCATAATGGTGTTTGAATAATTCTCAAAGTCTGAGCTGATTGTCAAACTTACTAAATCTGAAAAGATTCGTAAGAACAATTACAACATTCTCGTTCAGTTAAATACTGATAAACATTTGGCGTTACGTGACGTACAAATACTGAATGAAGAAATTCAAAGCTTAAAAGAAAAACAAAACTCTGAGAGTTGTGCTCATCAATTGAAAATATCTGAATTACTTAAAGAACTTGATGAGCTGAAACAAGAAAATTTTCAGAATGCAACTCAACTGAAATATCTTTTGCCTGAAAGATCTGATCTTTACAAGAAAGTTCAGGATCTTGAAGATACACTTTCTAAGACAAAACCAACCGATCAGAATTGTATTTTAAACAAAAATGAAGAAATTTTTGCTCTTCAACAAGAGTTGTCTTTAACTAAAGATTTTATTGAGAAGGAAAGACATGAGTTCTTACTTAAAGAACAAGATTTTAAATCAAAATCTGGATTGTTTGAAGATGAAAGACAAATGTTCTTAATCAAAGAACAATCTTTTAAATCTGATTACCAATCATTTGATCATGACAGAAATTCAAATTTAGTCATTATCAAAAGTTTGGAAGATTAGATACTTCATCTTACAAAACAATTACATGTGTTTACTTCATCAACTGAGTCAAATGTTAAGACCCCTTCTTCAGTGTGTTTAAAATCCAATGTTGATCACTGTGGTTTGTCTTCTGAAAGTGAAGTGAATCTAACTAACTCTGCTAAGTTTGATTCATCATCAGATCTGAAACTTAAGTATCTTCTCAAGATACAAAAAGGCAAAGACAAAATCTTTGAACAACTTCCGGTCAAGATTTACACTGGTGAATCTTCGAAGTCAAATTTTCCTAAAGTTTCTGAAAATACTAGTCATTCTAATCAGAAAACATTTTCACAGCAAAATACCAAGTATTATCAGAAACAGGCAAGAACCGGACAGTTTTTCAAAAAGAAGAGTTCGCAAAAGTCTGATCATTCAAATTCAAGTTTCTTTAGAAATTCAGATATTCAATTTTTTCATACTCAAAGAAATTTGTTTTCTGCTTTTGAAAGAGAAGCTGATAGTTATAACTTGCAATGGGTACCTAAACCCAAGTACAAGTGGGTACCAAAACCCGTTTTGAAATAGGTACCCAAGAGCGCTAACAAGTCTGGATCCAAATCTGTTTTGATACCAAAGACATCTTAAATTTTGCAGGTTTTAGGTTTCTTATCATTCCAGATAAGGACCCGTTCTTCCGTGCTTCAACTCAAAATTGGTTTCTAGTTAAATTCAGACTAGTACACGGACTTCAATGAACCAGAGACAATGGTTTTCAGTTACTTCAGACTGAAACCCAAGCTTATGCGACAAATGGCTTCTAATCACTTCAGATTAGAACCCGAGTCTGAAAGACAAATATTTCTGGAATTCCTGCCCTGAATTCAACTCTGAAGCTGCATTGATTTAGAGGGAGTTTTATTTTTATAATTTTTTGCTCCTGATTTCATTTCTATGAGTTGACTAACTGTGTGTGCTTATTTCCAGGGGGAGTTTCAGACGCACTTTGACGATGACATTTTTCAAAACTGTGTGTGATTTTTCACGAAAATATTTGATACACACAGAAAAAGAGTTTTTGAGCTGAAAAGCAAAATATTTTCATAATTTTCTGATTCTCTGAATCTCTCATTGAGATTAATTGATTTAATCTATTTGATGTTCAAAATCTCATTACTTCTGAGATTCTCTTTAATATTCTCCCGATCAAAGAATTCTCCCATATTCTCCATGAGCTAATTCTTTTTATACAATTCTGATTCATTTCATACCTTATATCAGATTGTACATTTCATTCTGCTATCTCCCAAATTATCATTCCCAAAATTTATCATCTCCAATATCAAATGAGCTGAATTTCTTGGTATCCCATGAGCTGAAACGCTTAAGATTATTTCTGCTGACTTCGATTATGCACCAATCTGAGTGATAGGCATAAATATCGCTTCTATGGTCTAACTAGAACCGGAAGACCTACCCAAGAAGCAAACCATCTATAGATTGTGCGGGTGAGGGTTCTTTAGGTTTATTAGTTGAGAAGTGTCAGTTATCACGGGATACTGACAGGGTCGAGCAGAGATAAAATGTAAATGAGAATGATATTGATATTGAAAGGAGATGCTGGTGCATCAGATCATGTTTTTGCTATAAAGCTGACTGAATTCATTTCTCAAAAGTGAGCCAGAGGGAGCTTAGTTGACAAATGCTGAGTGTTGAGAGTTGAGAAAGGATTAAAAGAAAAGAAAATCCTACCTAAACTGTGTCGGCTGGGTAATCCACATAATCTATCAAGCCCTATGCGACTTGATATTGAAAAAGACGTCATGGACCCAGTGACGCATGCACTTAACCCCACCAACTACTCAGTTATCTCTCAAAAGAGTTCTGTTTCAATAATCACGGAGATATAGCACATTTCTATCGATATATCATTTGGATATTATTGATATTGAAACAAGGAAGACAGTTGCTCCGATCTCCAATTTCATTTGATGCACATTCTATCTAGAGCTGATTATATACACTTTCAGGACACATCGAGTCTGATTGTCTGCGTGAATATAAACTGCTAGTCCAAAGTGACTAAGCCGGAACAAATAAGAGTGATTCTTTTATGATAAAGGATTTCACGATGACTATTTGGAAATCCTACCAGTGTTAACATCACGCCAGCGCTGAAAGTAGGTCACATAGATATTGTCTATTGTGCAAACAGGAATCCTATGTGGACCTGGACTAGTTATTTCACAAATGAATTTGTTTCATTTTCCTCAAGTCAAGTTGAAAAGCTTCGAACTTTGTTTTGTAAAGAAAATGAAATTTTTGAGGGGGAGTGATATAGATTTGTTTAGTATAGGGGAGAGGATATCAATTTGAGGGGGAGAAAATGAATTTGTAATATGTTTGAAATTTTAATTGTTGTTCTATTTCATCTACTGTAAATTCATTGCATTAATATCTCTGAAGATTTTGCATGATGTTCATATTTCTTATGATCATCATGAGGGGGAGAAAAGCTAGAGTTCAGAGACAACTGTTGAGTAGATTGAAGTCAATTAAAGACAATTGCTACATCATCTCAAGACAATTGATCAAGCGAGAGAATCGAAAGCTATTCACGATTCAAGGGGGGTGTGCTTTCAAGAAAAGAGAAGATCAGAGAAGAAGAGATGTGAAGATCAGAGAGAGACAAATAAAGAAGAAGATTGTATCAGAAGATTCAGAGATCATAGTAAATAAGAAGATTCAAGAAAAGAATCAACCTGAATAGAGAACTTTAATTGAAAATTGTTTTCATCTCTAAGGGTGAGATTGTTGGGTACAATTCATAATAGAGTTGAAAACAATTAATTCGTAAAAGTTCAGGGTTTAAATTGTAAATACTCAATAGTTATAATTGAGTATAAATATGTGTGAGTGTGTACTGTTAATGTACGATTAGAAAATAGAAGGTGGACATATGAATGCATGTTGAGAGAAGATTGTTTAGCAAGAAACCGTGAACTCAGTGTAATATCTTTTCTCTCTTAGTATAATCATTCGGTATTTTGTGTTTGATGTTAATTGTTCATATTATTTTTAATGTTGAATGAATTGCATGAAATCTGAAATTCGCATATAACGTGTTTTCAGGAAAAGGAAAATCAGCTACGGGACCATGTAGTTAAGTCAATAATTAAAGTTATTTGAAAACGCTCCTACTCAATCTTCGTTACTGAACAATTGTGGTTTCATTGGGATCTATCGGGAATGTTATTATAACTATTGAGTATGTAGAATTAGATTGGAACCGTGTAGCACGCTAGTGCATTTGACTTGATTTTGAAATTATGTGTTTTCACTTTCTTGTATTGTGTTAGACATATTTTGGAACAACGTAATGATTATGGTTTGGTTGTGTTAATCCTGGATGACGTGTATGTAGGTTAAAATAAGGTGTCATGGTATTCATAATTTATTTTTCAATACAATAATAATTTTTTTGTATTTTGATTTTTTAGTTATAAAATTTAACTTCTAAAAAAATCAATTCTTCAATTTCATCTAACCCATGTTCACCCAAACAAACCCAAAAAAATATATATTTGATCCATTCTCAACTAGTTTTTGGTTAGTGTCTCCTTTTCGAGCTAGGTTGTTAGGTCATTTAACATTGAACGTTGCCCAATTTTAAAAATTACTACTTCATCATCGATCATTTCGTTCTTTCATGGTGCATTCATAATTTTATTATTTCAGTAACCATAATAGACACACTTACTATCACAATGACCTCAAATGAATTCACTGATTATTTATATAAAAACATCCATACCTCATTAACATTATTATAGTTTAATGTCAACCCTTCCGGAGTAAAGGCTTATACTTATTAGATTTTGTTTACAAAATAGTTTGATCTTTTAAAGATGTACATCATGAACAATTATAAGCACAAATACAAGAGTAATGGCCAAAAAAACTAGAAAGTTCACAAACTCCATTGCCATTATACTTTTGAAGACACTGTAGACGACAATCAGAAAGATTGCAATCATTTGGATCTAGCACCTCCGTGTGTATATATATATATATATATATATATATATATATATATATATATATATATATATAGACACACACACACACGCATCTCAAATCAAATAATAAAAGTTTTTATATGATACTCCGTCGAACTAAAGATGGATCGGAAGACGTGTTTGGAAACCATCTAAGAAATGTTTTTCAAACATGTTCATAAGAACTTCAAAATTTATAACAAAATTGTTAATATAACATTAAATCATATCTCAAGACAAGAATTGAACTCACATATGATAACCATAGTAAGGATCAACAAACAAGAGTGTGCAGACTTGGTCATATTTATGCACAATTTCAATAGATGACTTTAACTTGGGATTTCAAATGGTTTGCTGGTAGGACTGTGGTCACATTGGTTTAAATAGAGGAAATTTGTTTTAATATTCATAAATTAAAATGAAATAACATTCATAGGATAATGAAACCGTAATCTTTTAAATAAAGAAGTTTAATTAATGCAAGAAGTGAAACTTTCAAGTATAATATAAAGGTTAAATTTGTCATATACTAGGCATATCATCAATCACCTCCTCAAATGCAATTTAAAAATTCAATTTTATTTTAAAATTCACTTAAATATAAACATGCTAACTAGATTATTTATTTATATATTGTATTCGTTGATTTTATAATATTTTCTAAAACTATAAGTTATCTTTATTTTATGTAATAAACTAATAATAATAATAACAATAACAATAATAATAATAATAATAATAATAATAATAATAAAATTATTATTATTATTATTATTATTATTATTATATATAAATTCTAGGTTTAAATTTTAATATTTCAACAATAAAGTTGTAATAGATTTAGTCTCAGATTTTAAATTTAAATAAAATACAAATTTACAGGTTATAAATTAAAAAAGTATAATCGACAAATATCAAATGCAAAACATGTTAACAAACATATCATAGAGAATGAAAATGGTCAAGTAATTTCTATTAATTCTAATTATTTCAATTTGAAAGGATGAAATTTGAAATAATGAAAATGCATTTCCAACTATATGCTTTAAAATTCTATAAGATTACTCTTCCTTCTCCTTCAAAAATAAATTTAACATTTTAACCATTTTGACACTTTCCAAAATTTTATTTTACATTTTAATTTTGAATATCATTTTCATATTTTAGTTTTCTTTAATAAACAATTATTTACTTATATAGACAATTACTTAAAAAAAATTACAACTAATTGATATAGAAAGTAAATCTATAATATATTCACAAAAATCCTTAAAAATTTTTACTGTCAAATATAATATTTAATATTTTAATAATCATTGATAATCATCAATAGTAACTTATATTATTGATTTTTGTTTATTAAAGGGTAATGTTATGAAAACGGTCGGCACAAAATGTTGTTATTTTGACGGGCCGTGTTATAAGCACACCCCCCACACTAATTTCGCTAATTTTGCTATACACTACATCACTTATGTTTTTTATTTTTTAGAGACGTGAGACCCACACATTTCTTATCACATGCATCCCCATTGTAAAATCACTTTAATTTTTTTTATTGACGTGGGATATACACATTTCTTATTACAACCTCCATTATCGCATCACCTCATTTTTTGTTTTCTTATGCTTTATGAATTATTACATAGGGTTTAAATCGTAAGTTATATAACATACGAGAGGTGCAAATGTATTTCTATAAATCATCGACGAATTCAATTCATTCGTCACTTGTCATTCGTATCTTTCAATTCATTTATCATTTAAATCTTTAAAGATGTCGAGGGTTGAAGACTATTGTAACATCACTTTTGAGAAAACTGCATGGAATTAATTTATTCGTCGGTTAAATTATAGTTATGAGTTGGAAGAATTATAGAATTAAATGGAAAACTGGTCACGTGAAAAGACAATGCATGAACTGGGTTATGTAATTAATTTAAAAAAAAAGAATATTATTATTATTATAATCATTAGTTGAGATGGGTCATTGTTAGGGTTAATTATTTGTAATCAAGTCTAGGGGTCTATTTGTATTAATAATTCATAGTTTATTTATGTACGGGTTTTAATAGTTTAACCCACGGGCTTAGGCCTCATTAGGTTTATTATTTAAGGTTATTTATGATTTTATAGAAAAACTCACGGATGTTGTTTTGTATTTGTTTGGCATTCTACTAATTTACGTATATTTTATGCACATTGTTGTTTGCATACATGTTTTACATGTTCCATATTCTTTGTTTTGCATCAACATGATGGACTTTTGGGCTGTACTTAACAATCCGATGTTACCGAGACTATATGACCTGAAGCTGATCCCTCCGAGGTCCCGAAGCGCAAGTGTAACACTCCCGCTAGTAAATTTTGCCTTAATTGATATATTTATTCCGTGCAAAGGGTCGATGCAGCTATATGCTCATATATGTGTCTGTACATCATGTACAAAGAGGTGCACGACGTTTGTCGTCCGTGTGACTTGAATGTGATGCGTAAAGACTTGTAGAACATAAAATCTCTGTACTCACTGAACATCGCTTACCCTTCGGTTATAACGTGTTTTCAGGAAAAGGAAGATCACCTACGGGACCATTTAGTTAGGTCAATAATTAAAGTTATTTGAAAACGCTCCTACTCAATCTTGGTTACTGAACAATTGTGGTTCCATTGGGATCTATTGGGAATGTAATTATAACTATTGAGTATGTAGAATTAGATTGGAACCGTGTAGCACGCTAGTGCATTTGACTTGATTTTGAAATTACGTGTTTTCACTTTCTTGTATTGTGTTAGACATATTTTGGAACAACGTAATGATTATGGTTTGGTTGTGTTAAACCTGGATGACGTGTATGAGGTTAAAATAAGGTGTCATGGTATTCATAATTTATTTTTCAATACAATAATAATTTTTTTGTATTTTGACTTTTTAGTTATAAAATTTAACTTCTAAAGAAATCAATTCGTCAATTTCATCTCACCCATGTTCACCCAAACAAACCCAAAAAAATTTATATTTGATCCATTCTCAAATAGTTTTTGGTTAGTGTCTCCTTTTCGAGCTAGGTTGTTAGGTCATTTAACATTGAACGTTGCCCAATTTTAAAAATTACTACTTCCTCATCGATCAATTTCGTTCTTTCATGGTGCATTCATAATTTTATTATTTTAGTAACAATAACAGACACACTTACTATCACAATGACCTCAAATGAATCCACTGATTATTTATATAAAAACATCCATACCTCATTAACATTATTATAGTTTAATGTCAACCCTTCCGGAGTAAAGGGTTATAGTTATTAGATTTTGTGTACAAAATAGTTTGATCTTTTAAAGACGTACATCATGAACAATTATAAGCACAAATACAAGAGTAATGGCCAAAAAAACTAGAAAGTTCACAAACTCCATTGCCATTGTACTTTTGAAGACACCGTAGACGACAATCAGAAAGATTGCAATCATTTGGATCTAGCACCTCCGTACATCTTTTCTGCGCATGGACCATTAAAACTCCAACTGGACACAAATAAAAAAGACAAATAATAATGGTTATAATGAAATAAACTAAAAATAAGTGTTATACAGATATATATATATATATATATATATATATATATATATATATTTCTCTGTCTCTCTCTCTCTCTCTCTCTCTCTCTCTATATATATATATATATATATATATATATATATATATATATATATATATATATATATATATATATATATATATATATATACACACACACACACATACACACACACATATCTCAAATCAAATAATAAAAGTTTTTATATGATACTCCTTCGAACTAGAGATGGATCGGAAGACGTGTTTGGAAACCATCTAAGAAATGTTTTTCAAACATGTTCATAAGAACTCCAAAATTTATAACAATATTGTTAAGATAACATTAAATCATATCTCAAGACAAGAATTGAACTCACATATAATAACCATAGTAAGGATCAACAAACAAGAGTGTGCAGACTTGGTCATATTTATGCACAATTTCAATAGATGACTTTAACTTGGGATTTCAAATAGTTTGCTGGTAGGACTGTGGTCACATTGGTTTAAATAGAGGAAATTTGTTTTAATATTCATAAATTAAAATGAAATAACATTCATAGTATAATGAAACCGTAATCTTTTAAATAAAGAAGTTTAATTAATGCAAGAAGTGAAACTTTTAAGTATAATATAAAGGTTAAATTTGTCATATACTAAGCACATCATCAATCACCTCCTCAAATGCTATTTAAAAATTCAATTTTATTTTAAAATTCACTTAAATATAAACATGCTAACTAGATTATTTTTTTTATATATTGTATTCGTTGATTTAATAATATTTTCTAAAATTATAAGTATGCTTTATTTTATGTAATAATAATAATAATAATAATAATAATAATAATAATATTATTATTATTATTATTATTATTATTATTATATATAAATTCTAGGTTTAAATTTAAATATTTCAACAGTAAAGTTGTAATAGATTTAGTCTCAGATTTTAAATTTAAATAAAATACAAATTTTCAGGTTATAAATTAAAAAAGTAAAATCGACAAATATCAAATGCAAAACATGTTAACGAACATATCATAGAGAATGAAAATGGTCAAGTAATTTCTATTAATTCTAAATTATTTCAATTTGAAAGGATGAAATTTGAAATAATGAAAATGCATTTCCAACTATATGCTTCAAAATTCTATAAGATTACTCTTCCTTCTCCTTCAAAAATAAATTTAACATTTTAACCATTTTGACACTTTCCAAAATTTTATTTTACATTTTAATTTTGCATATCGTTTTCATATTTTAGTTTTCTTTAATAAACAATTATTTACTTATATAGACAATTACTTATAAAAAAATTATAACTAATTTATATAGAAAGTATACCTATAATATATTCACAAAAATTCTTAAAAATTTTTACTGTCAAATATTATATTTAATATTTTAATAATCATTGATAATCATCAATATAACTTATATTATTGATTTTTCTTGATTAAAGGATAATGTTATGAAAACGGTCGGCACAAAATGTTGTTATTTTGACGGGTTGTGTTATAAGCACACCCCCAACACTAATTTCGCTAATTTTGCTATACCTCACATCACTTATGTTTTTTATTTTTTAGAGACGTGAGACCCACACATTTCTTATCACATGCATCCCCATTGTAAAATCACTTTAATTTTTTTATTGACGTGTACAACCTCCATTGTCGCATCACTTTATTTTTTGTTTTCTTATGCTTTATGAATTATTACATAGGGTTTTAAATCGTAAGTTATATAACATACGAGAGGTGCAAATGTATTTCTATAAATGATCGACGAATTCAATTCATTCGTCACTTGTCATTCGTATCTTTCAATTCATTTATCATCTAAATCTTTTAAGATGTCGAGGGTTGAAGACTATTGTAACATCACTTTTGAGAAAAGTGCATGGAATTGTTTTATTCGTCGGTTAAATTATAATTATGAGTTGGAAGAATTATAGAGTTAAATGGAAAACTGGTCACGTGAAAAGACAATGGATGAACTGGGTTATGTAATTAATTTTTATAAAAGATTATTATTATTATTATTATAATCATTAGTTGAGATGGGTCATTGTTAGGGTTAATCAATTGTAATCAAGTCTAGGGGTTTATTTGTATTTATTTAATAATTCATAGTTTATTTATGTACGAGTTTTAATAGTTTAACCCACGGGCTTAGGTTTCATTAGGTTTATTATTTAAGGTTATTTAGGATTTTATAGAAAAAGTGATAATTGAAGGTGTTGGAGTGTGTAGCCGTTTAATAGAGAGAGAAAGAAACATTTGTTCTTCGTGTTCTTCGTTCAAGGTTTAATGTATTCGGCTTTTATTATTATTCTCGTTCGTAATCATTATTATATATTGTTTGATTATATGTTTGCTTGATTAATTCGGGATCTACAATTAGTATCAGAGCAGAAGGTTAATTTTTATTGATTTGAGGGTATGGTTTGTTTCTTTTAATATGCTCATTCGTATTTTGGGTGTTATGTACGTCGCTTAACTACATAAAATTCAAGATATATTCTTTTGTGTTTCTGTTTTTTTTCGTCAAAAAGGGTTACGGTGCTCAATGAATAATTTTTTCAAAATCAACTCAAGGGTGGATGGAAACTAATTTCTTTGTCAAATAAGTAATAACTAACGGAGGAATTAAGTTGATTTGTAGTGAAATTGATTTGGTCAAACATTGTGTTCCAAAATCAATTCTGCAAATTCCTTCATCGTTATTTTTGAAATAATTATTAATTGAGTTTGATTGCAAAAGGTTATCACTAATTACTGTTATGTGCGAAAAATTAGTTGGACACCGATTATTTTGAAGGGATAATTGCGTAAAAAACTCTCAACTTGTCAGTTTTTTGTGATATAAACCCAAAACCAATTTTCATTGCATAGAAAACCCCAAACTAACTAAAAATCAATAAATAAAGTTTTTATCAATGGGTAACTCTTCGAAACCGTTATTAATCCTACATGGACCGGTAGATAACCTATGTGGAATAAATTTTAATTGTTGAAACCAGTTGCCAAATATTACACATCATTTAAACACCCGTTGATAATTTTTAATTGTAATTTTTAAACGGGATTTCATCATCAACGAGGGTTTAAATGATGTGTAATACTTGGCAAACCGTTTCAATAATTAAAATTTATTCCCCGTAAGTTATTTACCGGTCCACGTAAGATTAATAACCGGTTTCAACCGGTTACCCATTAATAAAACCTTGATTTACTTATTTTTAGTTAGTTCGGGGTTTTTTATGCAACGAAAAATGGTTTGGGGTTTTAATCACAAAAAACTGACAAGTTTGAGGTTTTTTGCGCAATTATTCCTATTTTGAAAAGTCAAACAAATCTCATATTTTTGGATGCATACGAATGTTGAAAGGTTGAAATGGATAACATGCGAAAGTTGGGATTTAAGGTTTATTGACTTTCAGATTTAGTTAGTCAAACTTTAGGTTCTGTTTCAAGTATATATTTGCAACTCTCGGATGCTTGATTTTTGTTGTTTCCTCTGGTTTCAAATCCTATTTGTTTTTGGGAACATTAATTTTTGGTGTTTAAATCGTAGATGAATTCCAAGCAGTTGGTTGTAAAAATTCGTTTGATACTATATTCTTTCGGGTGAACATCATTATGTTTTTGCAACTAATTCGTAAAAGATTTAATCTCGTTTGTTGTTAATACACTTTAGACTCAATTTTTTTTAAAATTCTTGGATCCATTATTATAAAGTTTATTGGGTTCGTTGAATCATTGGAAATTAAAATCAAAGATTAATTCCAAGTGGTTGGTTGTGAAAATTCGCTTGATACTACATTTTTTCGGGTGAACATCATTCTCTTTTTACAATCAATTCGCAAAAGATTTGATCTAGATTTTGTGGAACCATTGTAATCAAAATTTTCTAAATTAAATTTTTGAATCCTTTTGTAGTAGAAAGTTGTAACTTTCTAATCCTTTCTCTTTCAAAAGTTTGACTTGAAATTTTTGACTAAGTGTTTTTACTCCTTCCATTCGAAAGTTAAAAGTTTTCGATCCTTAGCATCCGAAAATTATAATATTCGAATCATTCTTAGTCAGACTTTCGGTTCCAAAGTTTTTCAGACTTAGAAAATTTCAACTTGTGTTTTTCATTCCATTCGAAAGTCATAACTCTCGGATCATTCTGATTCGAAAGTTGCAACTTTCGGATCCTTCTTCAAGTTATTTTTCTAAGTGTTGAATAAGCTCAAGTCAATCACCAATTTGAAGGTCCATTCAAGCAAGCATCTCAAGATGTTTGGACACTAAGGTAAGTCTTCTTCCTAAAGAAGTTTTAGCAGAACTAGATATGCTAAGAAAAGAAGCTAAGAACTTAGATGCCTTTCAGACTGCTCTTAGGAATGCTTGAGATGAAACGTCTGATTTGAAAACAAACATTTTAGTATTACAAGAAGAAGTGTTTAAGGCTAATAACGAGAAAAAGGACTTGTCTGCCAAAATGTCTCAGCTAGAATACGATCATCAAGTGCATAAGTCTGATAAAACTAACACTGGCTACAAATATGAGTATGTACTGGCTGAGAGAACGAAACTAAGAGAAAAACTCAAAGACATGGAAGAAAGGTTTTACAAACGTGGTCAAACTGAGCAAACCATAAATATGTATAAACCTAGAGAGTTGAAGTCTAAAGATGGTTTAGGATTTACCGGTACTAGAGTCATGGAAGAAATGGTCAACAAACAACATAGTCCTTTCTATGATTATGATACCTTGGGTTGCCGATACATTATTGTTAGCCCTAAAATAGTGTATAATTAAATATAATAAAAGTCTAGGTTCAATTTATAATTAGGAATAGTTTACTTTGGGGGGAATCTTAATTTCCAAGACTTTAAGGGGAGTGTTTGGACAAACTCCCAAAGTAAGCTTAGGTATAAATAATATTGTTCTCTTAGGGTTTTAGGAGAAGCCAAAAAGGAGCCTCCATCAAGCCTCCACCTAGTGTGTGTGTTCTTGAGTGTGAAATTCTTAGAGATTGAGAGCACAAATTCTCTCTTGTAATCTCCATATTCTTAATACAAATCATTTGATTATTATGTTTGAGTGCAAAATATACTGGGAATCAAAGTTGTCAATTGATATAATTCGGATCCATCAGAAATTCGGATCATCCGAATTTCGGGTCCAGGTCCATCCGAACTTTTGACTTTCAGTGCTTCCAGAGGCCATAACTTTTGACTGGAACATCATTAGACGGCCTACAATACGTCAAAACAAAACTTGAAACGAGATCTACGACCCCTCCGAAATTCGGATCCATCAGAAATTTGGATCCATCAGAAATTCGGATCGGGTCTGGGTCTATCCAAACTTTTGACATTCAGTGCTTCTAGAGGCCATAACTTTTGAATGGAACATTGTTAGATTGCCTACCATACGCCGAAACGAAGCTAGAAACGAGATCTACAATTTCTAGATTCGGCAAAGTTGATTCATTCAATTTTCGAGGCCTAATTCCTCTCCAAAAAAAAGTTACGGGCATTTTTCTAAAGAAAATCTGAAATTTCAACGTCACAAACCCATTTCTGATCCAAGTTTCTCCAAGTTACCAACCTCGGATACACCCGAACTTGTGAAGTTTCTGCGTGTTTCCAGTTTCTAATCTAGAAGATCCACCTTTTGCACTCCACACTCATGACTCAAGGATTTTCCACACATGAGAAGACTGTCGAGGAGGATAAAGTTGATATATCTCCAGTCTATCTCATTAACCACTCCAAACAGGTACAAAGTTCTTCACCTTCGTCTAATTTATCTGATATACAATCCTCATCTGATTTTAAATCTAGTGATGAATTTGATGGACTGCATGCACAACTACATGAATTAAAGAATGAATCGATTGCTGAAAAAGAACAATCCGCTGTGTATAAAAAGAAATGGCTAAACAACCATGAGGTAATAAAGAAAATGTTAACTGAAAAAGTAGATGTCGAGCATAGGAATACTTACCTTGAGAGTTGCATGGATAAAATCACTAAGGAAAAGAACTCCTTAAAATCTGAGATATCTGTTCTTTCAAAACGCTTAGAGTCTGTAAGCATGGAAAACATAGACAGTTTGGAAAAATACAAAATGATAAAAGAAGAGAGAATAGGTTTGTACTCACGAATAAAGACCGTAGATGATGAATTTCTAAAACGGGGTCAAACTGAACAAACTATTCATTTAAACCAACCCAAAGAGACTAGGTTTTATCATTCCAAACAAGGAATTGGTTTAAAAATCCTAAGAATTTGGAAAAGGTTCAACAAGTTTTACCTATTTTTTATGACATGAGATATATGGGTGTTGGGTTGAAGTTTTTCGTTTATCAAACTTTAGAAGAAGTTCTAACCCAAAAGGATGAAAAACGAAGTGAAAACAAAGAAAAACAAATGTCTTTTAAATATGAAGAACTAAATGAGAGTTATCCCTATAGAGTACCTACTCTAAAGGAGGACTTCTTGTCTAGCTATTCAGAGGCTGAAATGAACGCTGAACCTGTCAAACCAATCCCTCATCTTTATATTCCTACAAAAGTTATTCAACAGAAAATAAATGTTTTAGAAAAAGAATTAAAGACAGCTCGAAAGAAAGCTCTTGGTTATCAAGAAGCTCTTCTCAAGAGCGAGAAATATTGGTAAGACAAAGTTTTGAACAAAATGTAGAATTAACCATCTACAAAGAAAAGCTTGACACAGTTTCAGAAAGGTTAAATTCTCATTTAAAAGATTCAAAGGTTTCTCATCCTACAAAAGTCCATCTCACATCATCTGAAAAAAGTAAAGCCAATGTTGAAGTTTCTTCTGTCAGTTGTAAAGGTGAGTGCTCCAAATCTTCCAAAGCTGAGGTTTCAAAGAAGACTCGGAGTCAATATAAGTCTTCCAAGAAACCCACTCACCAAGGAAAAGAAAATTTTTCAAAGTCTAAGTCTTCCAAACGTACGTGTTAGGCTCAAAAAGGCCTCAGTCAAACCTGTTCTGAATCTGAGGGGGAGATTATTAATCAAACCTGTTGATGCACTTGATGGGTAAAAGTTAAGGCCTGTTTATGCCTTAATAATACCTAAAAAGTGATTTGCAATATCAGTCTAAAGTTGTTCTATATGTTACATGTGTTGCAACTAAGACAGTTTGTCCAAGCTGTTCAGTCTGCTGAACAGGCTGGACATAAACTGTCTACGTAGCTCTACACTGGTGAGCAGCTTGGGCAGTTTACAAGTATTCTGTTATTTGTGAACAGAACCTGTTCTTTGTGAACAGGCTAAACACTTTATGGAATATGTTTCCAAGTCCTCATGTATTGTTTTTGGCTACAAGATCAGTTTACAAAGTCGAAGACAAAGTTGAAATCAGAACTGCTCAGCCTGCCCAAGCTGCTCTGTTACATGAAGACAAAAGGTTATTTGAAAAAGGGTGACAGACCTTTTTCTTCTATCAAAATAGGCCTTTACAAGGAAGAAAGACGCAAAGTTGACATTCCTTATTTAGTTAAAGGCAATGCAACAGTAGACAAAGTGAAAAGACAAAAGTTCTGCACACAAGAAGACAAGTCTGCTTTTCAGAAAATGCAGAAAAGGTTATGTTGTCTTTTCAACAAGACTTCTCCTTTTTCATTCCGTCCAATGAAGAAGCTTCTCTTAGATCCTCTGAGTGAGTATAAAAGGAAGCTTCTAAGGTCAGAAAGATCATGCCAAAAAAAAAAGCTAAGTGCTGAAGCCAAGAGTGAACGTGCAAGTGTGTTTTTCATGCATGCAAGCCTGCTTGTGTAATACAGTTTCTTTGTGTGTAAGCTGTTCTACATAAGCTGTCCCTCTGAGTCTTGTAAACACAGTGAGTGCTTCTTAGTGAGTGTATTCATTGTAAACTAGTTTGAGTCTGTCTTATACTAGTGAACATATTGTTGTATCTGTCATCTCAGCTTGAACCTTTCCGCATTCAAGCTTGTTTGTAATTAACAACTTGTTGATAATACATACAAACATTGAGAAAATAGTGTGTAGTTTTTAAATAGCTGTATTTACCCCCCCTCTACAGCTTAAAGCTATATACTTTGGGAACCTCTCGGGACCTACAACTGGTATCAGAGCAGTTTAGAGTGTGTGTCATTCTAGATCTCTCATTCTCCCAAGTTTTCATGGACAACAGTGCTGCAGGTTCCTCATACTATGACAATGGCTCTATGGGCAAACCTCCAAAATTCAATCATCAAAACTTCTCTGGCTGGAAGTGCAGAATGATGCTCTATCTAGAGAATCTGGATGTACAACTACCAGAGATAGTGATGGAGGGCCCCTATGTGCCAACCTCTGTTACTACCATAACTCCAGCGGTTGAAGGAGCTGCTCCTGAAATTAGGACCATTGAGAAAGCTAAAGCTCAATGGTCTGATGAAGACAAGAGATTGGTAGCTCTGGATACAAAGGCCAGGAATAACCTGGTTATTTCTCTCTCTGATGATGTGTTCAAGCAGGTTGAGAAAATGAAGACAGCAAAGGAGATGTGGGATACTTTGTGTACCGTCTATGATGGACCCACAATCACACTGGATAACAGGATTAACAATCTTGTTAGATAGTATGAACTCTTCTTTGCAAAACCAAAGGAGACTCTCACAGAAACCTACACCAGGTTTACTGCTGTTGTGAATGATCTCAAAGCTATTGGGATCACTAAGGACAGCCTTACCCTGGTGAACAAGTTTTTGGACATCCTACCTGAAGAATGGAACTACTTTTCAACAATCTTAAGAAATTCAGGTACCATCAGAAGTATGGATCTTGTCAACTTGTATGGATCTTTACTAAATGATGAACAATCAAGGCAACAGAAGAGAAACGCATTGGAGATGTCTAAAAGAGGTGCAGCCTTTGTGGCTAATGTGAGACAGCCTGTGAATCAGGTGAGTGATGTGTTCACTCAACCTGATCAACAGGATGATGATAAGGAGGAGATGTCAGATGAGGAAGATAATGCAGATCTTGCTGAACAGGATGATGAGCAAATGATAACTATGCTTGTCAAAAGGTTCAACAAGAAAAGGTTTGGAAGAAACATGCTGCAAAGAAGTTCAGGTGCTGGCAAAAAGAAGGTATTTGATAAATCCAAGGCTGAGTGCTTCAAATGTGGCAAAACTGGCCATATAGCTGCTGACTGTGTGTCAAAAGCTGTTGGTCAGTCATCCAAACCATACAAGACAAACAAGGATGATGGTTATAGGGTTAAGTACCTTATGGCCATGGCTAAGCTGAGGAAGTGGAAAACTCAGTGGGTTCCAACCGCCAAAAGGGACTCATGGCAGAGACTTGTGACTGGGAGGAATCTGATTCATCATCTGATGAAGAAGACAATCAATGTCTGATGGCCAACACTGATGTCCCATCAAAAAGCAGTTTCAAACAGGATCTGGCTGAAGCTGAAGCTTTCAGCAGCTTGGAGAACTGGAATCCTACAATGATGTATAAGGTACAAAATTTTATGGATTACAGTTCTGAAGAAAAGATTAAAATGTTTGAATATATGCTAGTTGATTTGAAAGCTGCTGTTGAGAAGCATGATGCTTTATTATTTGAAATCTCTATGCTTAAAACTGATCTTAAAACAAATTCCAGTAAACTGGACAGTTTCCATAAGTTGGAAACTGAGCTTGATGAACTAAAACACATCAACTCTATTTTACTGGAAGAAAAGAGAGAAACAGATATAAAGCATGCTAAGCTTCAAAAGATAGTTGACTCTTGGTGCCAATCTGCACAAAAAGTCAGCCATTGTATAAGTCAACAGATCCCTGCACAAATTCAAGCCTATCTTGGAGGGGTTCTTGACACAGCAGCTTCCATTGTTGAGATTAATAATCTGAAAGAAGATTTATCCACTCTTGGTGAGCTTCCAAACACTTTTATTCAAAAAGTGAATGGTAAACTAATCTCAACAAACAGGTTTGTCAGGCCTCAAAATACTGACAGCTCGTGTGAACCTAGCTCAAAAGGTGGTGTTGGAGTATGTTCTCCATCAAACCAGCTTGCTAAGTGCTCTGCTGATTCACACAAGCAAAAGAAAGGAAAACATGTCCAAACTGCAGCTGTGGATACTAAACCTGTTGACAAAACAGGTTCTGGGTCCAAAGCTGATGGTAAAAGGCATGATAATCCTTTTGATGCTAAACATTTTGAAAATAAGTTTTCAAAAGTTAAGCAGCCTGTTTTCAACAAGGGCAAGTCTCATGTTGAAAGCAAACCTGCTGTGATTTCTAATAAGTTTTCTAATCATAGTGGTAAACTGGTTTTAAATGAGAATAAGTTTTTCAAAACCAGAAATAATGATTATGCTGATAGGCAGCATAAATCACATCTCAGTAGGGGCAAAGGCAAAGCCATTGCTCAGCCTGAGAAACTTGGGAATAAGTTTCCCAAACCTGTGGAAGTTCAAAAGCCAATTAAGTTCCTATCTTTGACATCTGTCCTCCTAAAAAGAGGAAAGAAGAGACAGACAAAGTTGTGGCTATTGAACCCTCCACTCAAGCTGTTGATTCATCAAATAGTAATAAGTTTGCTAAACCTGCTAACAGAATCAAGAAAAATAACTCAGAATGTGTTTCTGAAAGTTCTTCCAAAAATCCTAAAAAGAGAAAATGTTATAAATGTGGGAAGAAGACACATCTCGCCAAGGACTGTCCTGAATCTGAGGACATGAGGCCTGTTGACTCTGATAGTTCTCTCACAACTGTTACAAACAGTGTTGGAAACATCTCAGTCAATGAAAGTGGTATCCAAGCTGATACCATTCAAATAGGGAATATTAGTGTGGATATTATAAGTCCATCAACAAATGTTGATGAAGTAGGAGAACTCATCTCTGTGATGAGTTCCCCTAAAAAAGACTAATATTTCTCTTATCACTCTGCAGGAAAAACAACCTTCCCAGGTTTGGTACTTGGACAGTGGCTGCTCAGGGCACATGACAGGTTGTAAAGAATTGCTGAGTGATCTCAGGCCTGAAAAAGGGCCAAAAGTCACATTTGGTGACAATGTACAGGGATCTACTCAGGGATATGGAACCCTTAAAGCTGGTGCTGCAGTGTTCAAAAGAGTAGCCTTGTGGTTGGGCTTAAAACATAACCTGGTAGCATAAGCCAGCCACTGTAGTGCATGCTGGCTACAAGTATTTTGATGAGCACTGGGTTACATATTGGATCCAAGGCAAAGTTGTGCTATCGTGTCAATGTAAGAAGGTGTATATGTTGTGGGACAATGCAATTCTGGCGATCCCACAACTGAAACTGTTTTCTCACAAGAACAAACGCTCGCATCTAAACTGGCTATGGCAACACAAGGGCTTCACATCTGAACGTTCAAAAATCAACAACTCTTGTAAGAAGAGTTTAGTGAAGGTTTTGGCCTTCTACTGACCTTGGCGAGGATAGAATTTGCACGCTTGTGAGAGGCCAGCAAGAACAGAACATCTTTTTAAATCCAATCATTAAATTCTCTATTGATAAACTCTCACTCTTCTTAATCCAACATTGCGACTTGTTTGGACTTGTAAACTGTTCCCCAAGCTCTAGGAGGAAGAAATACACTCTATGTAACAGTTGATGACTTCCTCCAGGTACACATTGGGTGATCTTTTTGAATGAGCAAGGAGAGGCTTGCTAGAGAAATCTTGGTTCTGTGAAAGAAGGAAATCTGAATCTGCCCAAGTGAACAGCCTAGAAGTAGACAATGGTACACTGGAATTCAGAAACAGTACTCTTGAAGACTTCTGTGAAGAGAAGGAATCATCATAACTTTTCAGCTGTAAGAACTCCACAACAAAATGGAGTTGCTGAAAGGAGAAACCGAACTCTCATTGAAGCTGCTAGAACCATGCTGTGTGCATCAGGTTTACCTTCATCATTCTGGGCTGAAGCTGTTAGCACTGCCTGCTTCACCCAAAACAGATCCTTAGTGGTGAAAAGGTTCAACAAGACTCCCTATGAGCTGCTCAAAGGGAGGAAGCCAAATGTCAGTTACTTCCATGTGTTTGGGTGTCCCTGTTTCATTTTGAATCAAAGGGATCAACTGTCAAAGTTTGAACCAAAAGCTGATGAAGGTGTGTTTGTTGGCTACTCTGCTATCTCCAAAGCCGACAGAGTGTACAACAACAAAAGAAAGGTGATAGATGAATCTATCAATGTCACCTTTGAAGAGTCCAAGAATGCTTCCACCAAAGCTGTTCCTGAATCAGTTTCAGGAGAATTAAACTTTGATGATCTGATGCATTCAAATAGTGAAGAGCACTCAAAAGCTTTCACTACACCCAGTGTGGAACCTGTTAATCATGATGGGCATGATGATGATTATGTCAATACACCCTGTGTGAATAAGTGTACTGACTTAATTACAACTGCATGTCCTGAACCTATCAATGCTGATTTTCCTAGTTCTACTACTGATATGTTCAACAGTGGTCAGACATGTTCAACAAGTGAACAGGCTCAAGACAACAGTGTGTCTGAAAATCTTGAGAGCTGTTCAACAGGACCTGCTGAAGATGTTAACAACTCAGGTGAATCATCATTGAAAAATGATCCTAAGTGGATCAGGTGTCACCCCAATGATCAAATAATTGGTGACATCAACAAAGGGGTACAAACACGGTGGGACAGCTTAGGGAACTTTTGTATGTTCTCTAGTTTTGTTTCATTGATGGAGCCAAAGAAGGTGGATGAAGTACTAAAAGATGCCAATTGGATCACTGCCATGCAAGAAGAGCTCAATCAGTTTGAAAGAAACAAGGTATGGAAGCTGGTCCCTGCTCCTAAAGGTAAAACCATAATTGGCACAAATTGGGTTTTCAGGAATAAGATGGATGAGCAAGGTCATGTCATAAGAAATAAGGCAAGACTGGTTGCTCAGGATTATAGACAGGAGGAAGGAATTGACTATGATGAAACATTTGCTCCTGTGGCCAGGCTAGAAGCAATTCGTTTGTATCTAGCCTATGCTGCTCATAAGAGCATCAAGGTATTTCAAATGGATCTGAAGAGTGCATTTTTGAATGGGAAGCTGCAAGAAGAAGTTTATGTCAAGCAGCCTCCAGGTTTTGAAAATGAACAACATCCAGGTTTTGTCTATAAGTTGGACAAAGCTTTATGTGGTCTCAAACAAGCCCCTAGAGCATGGTATGACACTCTTACTGAATTTCTTATGAGCAATGGGTAATCCAGAGGTAAAGTGGATACCACACTGTTCATAAAGAAGGTGAAATCTGATATTATGCTTGTTCAAATTTATGTGGATGATATAATATTTGGTTCTACCAGTGAGCAGTTATGCAAGAATTTTTCATTACTCATGAAATCCAAATATGAAATGAGTATGATGGTAGAACTTACTTTCTTTTTAGGATTACAGGTTAAACAAACCTCAACTGGAATTTTTATAAATCAAAGAAAGTATACTTTAGATCTCTTGAAAAAGTTTAAATTTGATCAAAGTTCTCCTATTAAAACCCCAATGGCAACCAATGTAAAATTAGATGCTGATGCCAGTGGCAAAGCTGTTTCAGTAAAAGCTTACAGAGGTATGATTGGGAGCTTGCTGTATCTAACTGCTAGTAGACCTGATATTATGTTTGCCACCTGTTTGTGTGCTAGGTTCCAAGCTGATCCAAAGGAATCTCATCTAGCTGCTGTTAAAAGAGTCTTCAGATACTTAAAGGGTACACCAGGTTTGGGTCTTTGGTATCCCAAAGACTCAAGTCTTGAATTGACAGGTTATTCAGATTCTGATTTTGCAGGCTGCAGGCTAGATAGGAAAAGCACAACAGGTGGATGTCAACTCCTTGGTGGTAAGTTGATAAGTTGGTGTAGCAAGAAGCAGAACTCAGTGTCTACTTCTACTGCTGAAGCTGAATACATTGCTGCTGGAAGCTGCTGTGGACAGATTCTGTGGATGCAGCATCAGCTTGAAGATTATGGGCTTGTGTATAGGAAAATTCCTATTCTATGTGATAACACAAGTGCCATAGCCATTTCCAACAATCCAGTATTTCATTCAAGAACAAAGCATATTGAAGTCAGACATCACTTCATCAGGGATCACATTCAGAAAGGTAATGTGGAGGTAAGTTTTATTTCCACAAATGAACAGCTTGCAGACATTTTCACCAAACCTCTTGATGAAACAAGGTTTAATTACCTTGTCAGCAAGCTGGGCATGTTAAACAAAAGTGACTAAGTGTCCTCAAAGGTCTAAAACTTTGTATGTCTCACACTGATCAAGTTTCTCAGAACAGCTTAAACAGAACAGGCTCTGCATGTTCTGTACTTAGCCATTTTTCTGAAATCCTTGAACAGCTTGAACATACAACAGGCTGAACAAAGACAGTTTACTAGTCCAGCCTGCTCTGATGGTCCAATCTTCACCCTGTTCTCTCCTTAACACTGTCTTACAAGCCTTTGTCTTGTAACCTGTTCAACTATTGAACACATCCTGTTCTTACAAAAGAGAGCAGGCTGAAGGCACAGTTTGAAGAATGAACAGCTTAAAGATTGAACAACTTGTGATGACCCTGCTCATCACAGGTTTGACCAACAACTTAGACCAACAGTTTTTAATTACCTTTCTTCACAATTAAGTTACTTAATTTATGGTTTTATTTAACTTAATTACTGCGGATAATGTGGGTTACGTGTGTTAGTGATTAAAAAGGGCTCAAGTGGTCTGACAAACGGTCTGACATGGACAACCGTTCCGTTTTCCGTTAACGGCTTTTTCAAATCAATCGCCCAAATGTTTCTCTCTCATACCCACTCACATTCAAATTCTATAAATACCTCCTACTGTTTCATCTTCGTCTTCCTCATCATTTCCAAAATCCTCAAGAACCCTAAAAATCGACTAAGTGTCTTTTGCTTCTCCAAACCTCAAAACTTCCCAAGTGGCTCACAGACCTAATCCCCTTCTTCCATTGTTCGTTGGTGATGATGTTGTCAAACACTCATCAGTCACCACAATGCTGACCATCAAACCCACCAACTACATTGCAAATCTGACCATACCCAAGAACTATGTGGGAAAAGGGTATGAAGAAATGGTGGAGTTCTTAAGAGTTCATCCGTTGAACTATGCAATGACTGCAACTCCTGGTGTCCTGTCAGGAGATGGTGTACGAGTTCTGGTACACCTGTGCCTACAACCCCAACACCAAAGTCATCAAGGGTACTATTCTCAATGGGACTCAGACCATTGAGATTAGTACTTATCTTCTCAGAAAGGTGCTTCATCTACCAACTGCTAAAACTTATGACATGCCTCAAGCTGAGGATGAACAAATGGGCAATCTGCTACGCTTCTGTGGTGTAGCAGAACCCAAAATTGGAGCTACTTTATTCAGGAAGGAGTTGTCCCCCACTTACAGCTTCTTATTTGCTTCAGTAATGATGAGCTTCAGTAGCAAAGTTGGTTCTTTTGACCAACTCAGCCGTGATGAAGTCCCCATTGTTCTACAGCTGGTGGATGGGACTACAATCGACATGGCAAAATGGATTTTCCTGAATCTGAGGAATCTGGTGCAGCAGGAAACTCGTCCAGCTGCTGTTCGCTACCCCAGATTTCTGAGCCTCATATTCAAGCATCATTGTGGTGAGCATCTATACAACTCTCAGCCTTTACTTAAGACTGCTGCATTCCCTATCATAGGGAATAGAGTTTTCTATACACCTGTTCTACCCAATGAGCCCGCTCTATCTACTCCAATGAGGAGGTTACTAGGGTTAGTGGAAGGACCTTCTGATGTGAGGGTTGCTCCCAAAGCTGCTCCCAAGGGAAAATCCAAAGCCAGGTCCAAACTTGTTAAGAGGACCCTGGCAACCACTGAAGCTGGGCCTGTGCAAAAGAAGGCCAAAACAGCTCAGTCTGAGCCTGAACCCTTAGCCTCTGTGGCTGAGGGGGAGCAGGCTCCTCACCCTGGTTCATTCGTAGAACCTCAAGCCTCTGTGGCACCTGAGACTATGGAACAGGCCAACCAACCTGTTTCTGACCCAGTCTCAAAACCTGTCCAGTCTGAACCCCTCATCACCTCTCCACAATCACCCACTTCATCCTTTCAATACCAACGAAAATCCATCTCTAAAAAGAAACCAGCCAAAACAACCACCTCCTCTGTTCCCTCCCAACAGGGTTCAGTTGTAAGAGAAGCAACCCCTGCTGCCTCTCCTATATTGGGAGAAGGTTCAGCCCAATTGGAGCATGCTTCACTCCAATCCGAGTCTACCTAGAGTCAGCCTAGACCCTCTGGTTCCTCCCAACAGGAACCAGTTGTACAAAAGGAGATCACCACCTCAACTATTCCAGCCTCCCAACAGGCTGAGAATATTGAAAGACAGGAGCCCTCTCCACTCCATACTGAGTCCACACTGTCCCCCACTCAAACTTCTTTACACCTCGAGTCTGCACAAGGTGTCAAACCTGCTGGTCTAGACCAACCAGCGATCAGCCTTCAACTTCTGCTCCCCATGATACAGCTGTTCTACACCAAACAGCTGCTGAGGGACCAACAACCCAAGCTGATGAACCTCAGGGATCATACCATCCCTCTGGTGAGGCTGCTCCATCCATGCAAACTCCATCAACAGGTTTCACCACTGCTGATGTTGAAATGCATATCCCATCTCCCAATGATGAGGTGCTTTTACACCAAGGCACTGCAGAGGGAACCACCCCTGGTCTTCATGAAGATGTTGCAACACAAGCAGCATCTGAAAGGCCCCAAACATCAACCCCTTTTCCTGATGAAGCAGCTACAGCCGCTGCTGAAGGACCCTTTGACCCCTCCAAGCTGGGCCACATTACTTTTGCCCAGGCTATGGAGCTTCTATCAAATGTTCCTCTTCCCTCTCCATCACATCCTCATACACCAGCCTCATCATCATCTTCTCCATCTACCCAATCTAAACAGTCTACCCATACACCTCCATCTCCTAAAGACCTGCCTTTGAAGGATCAGCTTTCCCTGCTGACCAACAAAGTTGGTTCTTTAGAAACCTCTATGACTTCTCTACCATCTCTCATTTCAGACTCTGTGTCTGAACAGCTTAAGGGATTCTTTGATTTGTTCAAGGATTCCTTCCCTGCCACTCCACAACCAGATAATTCTCCACAGCTGCTTGCACTCACTGCATAGCTGCAAAATGTGTCCACCTCCTTATCCTCAATTCTTTCACTACAACAGGACTCTGTGTCCTCAATGACAGCTATTTCTCAACAGCTGTCATCTCTCCTAACTTCTTGCAACTCTACCCTTCCTACTACTTTGGCCAGCTTGAACAACCTCATTAGCTCCCTTTCCAATTCTGTGTCATCAAACCTTGCTGATGTGCAAGATTCTCTCGAATTACATCTTGCACAGCTTCAAAGTTTGCTGTTCACCGAGTCTGATAGGGAAAACATTGTTAAGCTGACCTCCCTTGCTGATATACAATCCTCTTCTCTTCAGTCCTGCCTTACCCAGCTTGCAGAGGTGAAGGACAACTTGGCATTCTTAGTGAATAGCCTTGTTGGCCCCAGGCCTGCTGCCAAAACTGCTGGCAAGCCTGATGACTTTGTGTCTTCAGGCAGACCGGGTGTTGAAGGTGCTGGTCCATCTCCTTCAAAGGGGGAGAAGTCGTCTGCCTCTAAGACTAAGTCTAAGGGGGAGAAAACTTCTTCTCCTAAGGAGAAACCAGTGCCTATAGCACAAACTGGTCCACAAGCAGGAGCTTCAACAGGTACACTGGAGGGTGCCTCCCATGCTGCTCAATCTACTCAGGTTGAATCTCCAATCCCTGCTCAATCTAAGGGGGAGGAATCTATTCCTGAGGGCAAGCCAAGCAGCAGAAGGAGGCATCTGATCTTAGAAGAAGAAGAGGAGGAGGAGGAAAGTCCTGAAGCTGCTGTCACTACAGCAGCTAAGGGTAAAGAAATAGCAGCAACTGATCCTCAACAGCAGAAAGCAGCAGAAATCCAATTTCACAAAGCCAGGGCCAAAGAAATGGGTCTTCCTATGCACAAATATTTTGAGTTTAGAGAAGAACAGCTTCAAGCCCTGGAAGTTCTTAGAAAAGAAGAAGAATCTGCCAAAGCTGCCAAATCATTTGCACTTCAAGAAGCAAAGAAAGTTAAAATGTCTACTCTGGAAGTGCAAAAGAAAATATTGGAAGCTGCTAAGGGATCAGCAGGGGAGAAGGAAGCAGAGAAAGGAAAAGGTACTATGGTCTCAGTGACCAAGCCTACAGTGCCTCATGAAAGAGCTCAGTTCCATTTTGACAACCTGGCAAAGAAAAAATTTCAAGATGTTGCTGAAAGAAGGCTTGCCAAGGAAGCAATTGTCAAAGCTGTCCCTATATCAAGAAAATACAGTCAGTGGAAGTTGAAAATAACAAGGATGGGTGCAGCAGGCCCAGAATTAGAAACATATGACTACACTGACGTAGCACAGATGGGGTACAGAGAATGGATTGAGCTGGCAGTTGCTCTGAGTGAGTCAAAGTCAGAAACGGCTAAGACAATCAGGGCATATGTCAAGAAACTAATGGAGAGAGTAAAGAACCTTGGTCTGATCTCCAAAGAAGTTAGTGAAGGTGTCTTTGTGACACATCCAAAAATTAAGGCCAGGAGGACAAGGAAGGACACTGAAATGGAACTACTCCTTGCACTGATTGAACAAGGCGATTATGCCATTGAAATGAAGGGAGTTGATCACAGCCTGCCTAGTGGAATAGAGTTTGAAGATGGCAAGATTATTGAAGAGCCTGAGCTGGGGGCATTTTTTGTAGATCCCTTAACTCAGAAGAAATGCTTTCAAAGAGCCTCAGATCTATACAAAGTGGATCTGAGACAACTTGTGGCCTTCAGACTTGCAGTTTCATTCAGGCAGTCTAGTAAGTGGAGAGCAGCCGTCTGGGATCAGCTCAGAGGCTTCTTTGAGAGAGGTGAACTTGAAGATCCCAAGTTCATGATAATAAGAAGTGAAGTTCAAGAACTTGAGGAAATAAGGGAAGAGCTGGAAAAGATGTTTCAAGGTCCCCCTCCTCTGTGATGAAGTCCATCTACCATCTGGGTAGGTGAAGAATGGAAGCTGTCCATCAGTTGGACAGGCTTACCATTGTTTGTTCCCAACAAAAAACAGTCTAATGTACATTAGTTGTACTTTATTTACATTTATTGTAATTTTCTATGTTACATTAGTTGTAATATACATCAGTACATCAGTTGTACTTTTGTAAGAACATGTGTTGTTCTAATGTAATAAAAAATCAGTGTATATATAAACTGATCTTTTACTTTATGTTGATGTTGTAATTTTATTTCAACAAATGTACTGTAAAAATATATAGTGACTTTTGATAAGTCCAGCTTAGACTGGTTATTGCAAATAGGGGGAGATTGTTAGGCTCAAAAAGTCCTCAGTCAAACCTGTTCTGCATCTGAGGGGGAGATTATTAATCAAACCTGTTGATGCACTTGATGGATAAAAGTTAAGGCATGTTTATGCCTTAATAATACCTAAAAAGTGATTTGCAATATCAGTCCAAAGCTGTTCTATATGTTGCATGTGTTGCAACTAAGACAGTTTGTCCAAGCTGTTCAGTCTACTGAACAGGCTGGACATAAACTGTCTACGCTGCTTTACACTGGTGAGCAGCGTGGGCAGTTTACAAGTGTTCTGTTCTTTGTGAACAGAACCTGTTCTTTGTGAACAGACTAAACACTTTATGGAATATGTTTCCAAGTCCTCATGTATTGTTTTTGGCTACAAGATCAGTTTACAAAGTCGAAGACAAAGTGGAAATCAGAACTGCTCAGCCTGCCCAAGCTGCTCTGTTACATGAAGACAAAAGGTTATTTGAAAAAGGGTGACAGACCTTTTTCTTATATCAAAATAGGCCTTTACAAGGAAGAAAGACGCAAAGTTGACATTCCTTATTTAGTTAAAGGCAATGCAACAGTAGACAAAGTGAAAAGACAAAAGTTCTGCACACAAGAAGACAAGTCTGCTTTTCAGAAAGTGCAGAAAAAGTTATGTTGTCTTTTCAACAAGACTTCTCCTTTTTCATTCCGTCCAATGAAGAAGCTTCTCTTAGATCCTCTGAGTGAGTATAAAAGGAAGCTTCTAAGGTCAGAAAGATCATGCCAAAAAAGAAAGCTAAGTGCTGAAGCCAAGAGTGAACGTGCAAGTCTGTTTTTCATGCATGCAAGCCTGCATGTGTAATACAGTTTCTTTGTGTCTAAGCTGTTCTACGTAAGCTGTCCCTCTGAGTCTTGTAAACATAGTGAGTGCTTCTTAGTGAGTGTATTCATTGTAAACTAGTTTGAGTCCTTATACTAGTGAACATACTGTTGTATCTGTCATCTCAGCTTGAACCTTTCCGCATTCAAGCTTGTTTGTAATTAATAACTTGTTGATAATACATACAAACATTGAGAAAATAGTGTGTAGTTTTTAAATAGCTGTATTCACCCCCCCTCTACAGCTTAAAGCTATATACTTTGGGAACCTCTCGGGACCTATAGTACGAACTCTTATTGTTTTGTTCCTACAGATCATGCAAGAAGGATTTCTAAAATAACACTTCTTGATTTTCAAAATTTCTTTGTGAAAAAGGCAATCATGCCTGAATCTTTTGTGAAAATCTATAAAAGTGCTAGTGTGTCTGGAAAGGATGTTGCTAGTAATCCTTAGAAATACTCTTTTTGCAATCTGTTTCAATTACGTCAAAAAAGCTTTCGGCATGCTGTTCCTGAAATGACTAAGTTTGTACCTTATCCTAAAAAACGAAAACGCCGCCAATCTAAGAAAAAAAAAGTGCATGCCTCATCACCGTCTGACAAATTGGAAAAACCATCGCTAAAGGCTAAGCCTAAGGCATTTCCAAAGTCACCCAAGCCAAAGGTAGTTCCATTACCTAAGGCCGTTTCAAAACCGGTTGGACCCGTATACAAATGGGTGCCAAAAGGTTCTGCATCTAAACCTGTGTCGAATGTTAAATGGATTCTACTCTTGTGCTGTTACTTGACGATGGAAATCCAAGATCTAACAAGAAAGGACCCATCTTTCAATGGGTACCAAAAGTGGTTTAATTTTATGAAGATGGTTTTCAGATCACTTCAGACTGGAACCCGGACTTCAATGTAAAGGCTTCTGATCCCTCAGTTTAGGACTCGATCTTCAAAGAAATGGCTTCTACTTACTTCCGAGTGGAACCCATACTTCAAAGCAATGGCTTCTGCATTATGACAGATCAGAACCCGATCTTTCATGTTTAGATGGTTTCTAAACACCCAGTTTAGAACCCGTGTTTATGCGACTTCTCTGGAATTTTCGCTACTTTTTATGCTTATCAGTTTGAGTTTGAGTTTGAGTTTCATTCTTGAAATTCACTCATAACATTTTATATTTCACTAATACTATTCTTATTTGCAGGGAGAGTTTCAGATGCGCTTTAAAGATGACATCTTAACGAAAAGTGTGTAAGCAATCTGAATACTCTAATGCACACTTTAAAAGGTTTTGTTAGAATAATCTGATTCTCTGATTGAATAAATTTTCACCAAGATTAATTGATCTAATCTTCGTGATGATCTTGATCTCATTCTTCCTAAGATTCTCTCAAATATTTGGATTTCTCCCACATAGTCTGATTCTCTCATACATCAAGTTTCTCCCATACAAGCTAATTCTTTCATGATAGTCTGATTCATTTTCAAATCTCATATCAGACTTTGTATTGAAGTTCTCTCATACAGTCTTTCAAACTTCCCAAGATATTTCATTCAACTCTCATCCATCTTCTGAAATACCCCATGAGCTTCACTGATATATCTTTCAAGATATCATGCTGACTCCGATGATACCCAATATGTGTGATTAGGCATATATACATATATATATATATATACATACATATATATATATATATATATATATATATATATATATATATATATATATATATATCATTCCTATGGTATATACCAGAGCCGGAAGACTTACCCAAGGAGCAAACCACTTTAGTTTGTGTGAGTAAGGGTTCTTAGGTCAATTAGTTGGGGAGTGTTAGTTACCACGTGGTACTAACAGGGTCGAGCATAGATAAAATGCAATTGAGAGGGGTTATTGAAAAGAGATGGGAGTGCATCATGAACAAACAAAGCTATGCTTTCAGTCTATCATTGTATTTTAAAAGTGAGCCGGAGGGAGTGCAGTTGAAAAATGACGAGAGCTGAGGGGTGAGAAAGGATTAAAAAGAAAAGACAAATCCTACCAACACCGTGTCAGTCTGCTGGGTTTCCTACATCTGCTACCAAATTCCATGAGTTGGATTAGGTATTGAATTAGACATCATGGACCCAGTGACGCATGCACCTAACCCCCCAGCTACTCAGTCGTCTCTTAAAAGACTTCTGTTTCAATTCACACGGAGATATATCACATACTTTATCGACATATCATTTGGATATTGTTGATATTGAAACAAGGAAGACATCCTTTCCGGTCTCCGACTTCAGTTGATGCACTTTGAGTCTAGAGCTTAATGTTATACACTTCTAGGACACATAGAGTCTACAGTCTGCGTGACTATAAACAACTTATCTACTGAGACAAAGCCGGAACAAATACGAGTGATTCTTTCATGATAAAGGATTTCACGATGATTATTTGGAAATCCTACCAGTGTTCATGTCACGCCAGCGCTGAATGTAGGTCACATAGACTTAGTCTATTGTGCAAACAGAACTCCTATGTGGAACTGGAATGTTACTTACAAATGAATTTGTTACATTTTCTTATATTCAGGTTGCAAAGCCATTATCTTCACTGTAATATCCTTTCGGTCCTGAATATTTTTTAATGAGGGAGAGATTGTTGTTTCTAAAGGCGAGAGAAATTTTTATGATGTAACAGTTTATATTCTGTTATTGAGGGGGAGAGTTACTGATTGAGTTTGTAACATGAGAGAGATAAGTATTTTCGTGTCTGTAATCTTCTTAAATGTAATATTTTCTTTCTGAGTCTGTAATCATCTATTTCAATGAAGAAAGAAGATTTGAAGACACATTGAGGTTGTTCATTTGAAGGGGAGAGCTGAAGTGATTACATGATGATCATAATTCTCATGATCATCATGAGGGGGAGAATGTTTAGAAAAGAGTTGAAATGTTTTGAAAGACCTACTAAACGCAAGGGGAGAGCCACCGATCTGAAACATTTAAGGGGAGAGTCATCTGAAGAAGATCAATGATATACTTCAAAAGTTCAGAGATCAAAGATCAGAGTTTAGAAACGAAGACTTCAGAAGAATACAAGCGTTGATTATAGAAGGGGAAGATTGTTAGAAATTTTATTTCTTGTAATTCAAGCTTGTGTAATTGCGCTTAATTATAAATATTTAATTATACACTAAAGGGGAGATTGTTAGCCCTAAAATAGTGTATAATTAAATATAATAAAAGTCTAAGTACAATTTATAATTAGGAATAGTTTACTTTGGGGGGATTCTTAATTTCCAAGACTTTAAGGGGAGTCTTTGGACAAACTCCCAAAGTAAGCTTAGGTATAAAAAATATTGTTCTCTTAGGGTTTTAGGATAAGCCAAAAAGGAGCCTCCATCTAGCTTCCACCTAGTGTGTGTGTTATTGAGTGTGAAAATCCTAGAGATTTAGAGCACAAATTCTCTCTTGTAATCTTCATATTCTTAATACAAATCATTTGATTATTGTGTTTGAGTGCAAAATATACTGGGAATCAAAGTTGTCAATTATGCCCTATAACAAAACTTGGCCAGAAGTGCTAGCCGAAGAAGAAGAAAAACGAGAAATTCCTGATATGAAACAAATTAAATTTGTTTATGACTGGTTAAACTACGACTCTCTTCAAGGTAAATTAGAAAAATCTTTTAGAGAAGACGAATTCATTGAACCAAAAAAGATTACACCTGATCCAACCTTGCCAAAACCTCGTGAATATGTACCATATTCTGTTCTAGAACAACGGGCTTCTGATCTAGAGAAGATATTGGACACCACATCACGACATTTTAAGCAAGAACGTATAGATTTTACAAAGAAAATATCAGATCTAGAAGCTAAAATTGCTCGACTAAATTCTTCTCTAGCTGACACTTCACTGCATAATGATAAATTCCATGCCCTTGAGTTAGCCCTAAAAGAAACCAAAGAGTTATTTGATTCAGACGGAAACAACTTTTTAAGAAAAAAATGAGTTTAATGAGGCAAAAAGACTGTTTTCTATTCGAGAACAGGATTTCAAACTTAACATTAAATCATTTGACAAGGAACGAGATCAACTTCTAGCCACCATTTAGGGGCCGACATCTCAACTTGTTCCTAACCAGAACTGTCTAAATCCACAAGTTTCTGTCATCAACAATTCCACAGTTGAAAGTCGTTCTGAATCCAAGGTATCATACTCTGAACATAAAAGGAAACATCTTTTGGATATCAAGAAAGGCAAAGAAAAGGTGGAAGTTCCGATCAAGATTTACACCGGTGAATCTTCTAAGTTCTCTTTCAAAAGAGCCGTAAGGAATTCAATATACTCTTATGTTAAGAATACAGGGAATTCCCGAAAGCCATAAAAGATCGGAAAATCCAACAACAGACATAACAGGTTCTCTACTAAGAATGACTCAGGCATCTTATGGCTCAAGTGAAAAATCGTTTCAAGAATCCTAAGGACTCACAACCATTTATGTCTGATTGTCATGTCATAAAGAGTAACAAAGTTCGGTTTGATGTTAATCAAAAGGCTGCTTCGTGTGATGATTCTGTATCACATAAACCTTGTTTAAATATTCTTTTAAGCAGTTACTTGATTTACATCCTGCTAAACTTTGTAATTCTGCTCATGTTACGAATGGTTGTCTAATCCAAGTTAGGAATAAATCTGTAAATCATCACGTAAATCTTTACTACTATATAAAGCATTAGATGCTTACAACCTTTATTGCATTGTGTACAATCAATTTATGCACAATCTTGAATTTTAAGATACGCAACCTCACAAAGCGTGGTGTACAACTCATTATAGCGTTGAGTGAAATTTTTAAAATTATGAAAACATTGCATCGTTAGAAGTAAACAATTTCGCTTCCCCCGATGTCTGGGAAACGAAACACTCCATGGTCACACGCAAAAGTTGACAGTGTCTCTTCCTCTTCTAAACCTTCTCTTTCCCACACACCATCATATTACTTACATGGTTTCCACACCAATGCCATCCACTCACCACCGTCCATCCCACCCCCATGCCATTCTCTTTTGTAACCACCTACCAACAGATTCCTCATACGGTCATCCTATTTCCCCATCTCTTACCCTCTCCGAGAGTTTTCCGGGAACCACTGTAGCAGCAACCAGCACAATAGTTTTCCGAGAACCTCCACTTTGAAGAAACCTCCATTGAGAAGAATACAACGATGAGATCCGTTCATTGTTCAAGCCCTAATCGAAGACCAAAGGGTTTCCATTAAAGAGTTTCTGGTAAGTTTCGAAGTCTGTCTCTCTTTCATTGGATGAATCTGCCGGTTGCATTTCTTGTCTCTATATATTCTACTGATGCATCATTTCCCTCTAATTGGTCTTATCACCACCGTGCTGGTAGGTTTTGTAAATCTCTTGATGTGAAAGTGGTTCCTTTTGTATGCGTGTGGTTGTTTTGACTGTTTTTTCTATGATTCAGCCACACAGAAGATTGTTGACGACCCATCAGCCAAGGACTAGAGAGGTGGAATATCTGCTTCATTCAACATCATTCCTAGCAGCATCAGTGCTGCAAAGGTATTTTAATTTGAAATGCAAGCCTTACTGGGAAATTATTAGGATTTTTGTTATTGTAATGTTTTCATTCAAATCTTCAATAGGCTGTAGGAAAAGTTCTCCCGTCATTGAATGAGAAGTTGACCGAGATGTCCTTCCGTGTCCCAACAGTGGATGTCTCCGTCATTGATCTCACTGTGAGATTGGAAAAGGAAGCCACCTATGATGATATCAAAGCTGCCATCAAGTAAGTGTCTTGTCATGCTAGGTTCAGCTTATGAACATCAACCAAAATGGCTATTCAAAGAACAAGATTTCTATCAGTCTGTTGTAGCGAATCAATGTTTCTAATTAGGCAGCATAGGAAATTTTTTTAAGGAATATACAAAGGAGCTGTAAAAGGAGTTAAACGTGACTTAAGTCAAAATATCAGTCTTGATGAATCCCTTACAATTCTAACATCTTTTATAGCTTTTTCGTTAATTATGTTTATTGAAAAATCTAATGGATCCTTGACTGCATCATTAAAATTACAAGAAGTTTTTCTTTCTTAAATTATGTTTTTACCTTGATGGTTGTTGATATACTATGATTCTCAATTTCTTTGTTATTTAATTTTTCAAAATCTTCTAAAAAACATAATCTTGCAAGTTACCTTTATGATATAATGGTCACTAAATTTCCTTTCATTTAATGATATGTTTGAATAACATTTAAGCTGATAGGATCTTTTTGCATTACTACGGTAATTATCATGACAAGAGGATGAATGGTTATGATCGAAATAAGGCTAAGTAGTGTGTAACGGTTACTAAAAAACAGAAATAAAATTATTAGGCAGCAGCCCCCAACAGCCTATTAAAAATCATGTGATTGCTTTGTGTGCTGGAAAACAGCAGCAATAAAAGATCTGCTACAACCATTTAAACTCAAAGCAGAATTAAGTGTTGTGTGTAGTGTATGTGTGTTTATTCGACTCTGAAAACAGAAGGAAAGATCAGCAGCAACGTCTCAGCAACAACCCATCAATTTAAAATAAAATGTAGTATGGTGTGTGTGCATGTGCTTGTATGTGATGTGAACAACAGCAACAACAATCTTTACTACTAATAAAGCATTTAGCTTTTTACTATTTATAATGCATTAGGTACAAGCTTTTAAGGCAGAACCTTGAATTTTAAGACACATTCAACTAAGCAAGCATCATGTACAAACAACCTCTTCCTATGAATCTTTCTTACTTTGAAATTTGAAACCTCGGGAAGGGCTCTTCGTTTCTCCCGCGTGTCCCTCTTATGCAAACCTGTTCCATCAATTTTGCTCCGCTAAAACATCGACATGTTGTTCTCCATCTTCGACCGATCGATCTATTGCTTTGTCCTTTTTTGATTTTTACCTATCAACCTGTACAATTCTTTAAAGCATCGATCTATTTTCTAATTTTTCTCTCCATCTTCGACATGTACAAGTCTTTAAAGCATCGATCTATTGCTCTCCATCTTAGACCGACCGATTGATTTATTGCTTCTTCATTTTTTTTGATTCAAGAAACCGCTACAGGAAGGAATACGAATTGATTGTGTAAGCATCCATCAAATAAGATTATTTATGAAACAAATTATGATGTTAGTCATTTTGGTATCAACAGTTATGATAAACCTATTTGTTGACTCGTATACCTTTACAAAAAGCCTAATTGTCGACTCATATGAAACGCAGGTTGTGAGATTAGCATTTGAGGCAATATTTGTTATCGGATTTAGTGTTATGGTTGTTTTCAAGCATCAATATATAATGTTATGGTTGTTTCTAAGCAGCAATATTTCTTATCAGATTAGATGTGTTAAGAATTTCTCAACTATAATTAAAACATTCAAAATTTTGAAGAATTGATACAACGAATATGTTTGCTTTTGCTATTTACATTTGAAATAATTTGAAATTCTAAAAACCTGCAGGTTTGTTGTAAATATGAACATGAGAACATCTGAACCTGAGTTACATGACAACAGGAATCACAGGCACCAAATTACAAATGAGGTAAATTTGCAGTGGCATGTTGGTTTCAATAAACATTTTGTTTTGTTTGATATAGAATGTTGGTTACAATGATATATGAAGAATGAGATACATATTAATGCTTAGGCTTTTTGTCTTGCGGTGAAGGTGAAGTCGGTCATGAGTTATATGAGATATGAAACCAATGTACGGTTGAGTTTGGGCCCCTTTTTGTTTTAATACGATCTTTGGAGGTGTTTAAATATCTATTTAATTTTACATTTATGGTTTATGCTTATCACTTTTGGAAACAATAATTTTTACATGTTTCTTAAAATAAGATTGTCTGACCATAAATTAAGAATAAAAAAATCGTAGTTAATTGCTTATAATCAGCTATGGATCTTTATTTGAATGATGAGCGTCATAACGAACCTCCAAATGATAAGCGAGTTTTAAGTGGCTACCATGTGCTTTAAGAATAACAAATTAGCTTTGTTGTGTATATTATCAAGCTCTTGGATTTTTCCGCAAACAAAGCTCTAGTTCAAAAAGCTGGAATATATTTACAAACATAAAACATTATTTTCCATGCTAAACTCAATTTTCTATATATCTACCTCTCTGGTATTTGTCTTGAACTCAAAGCTTAATTTCTGTCTTCCTTACTGGCTTGATTTAGTATACCATACAGGTCATACTATGACCTTGTACAAGTATGATTACTTTGAGGTCTGCTTGAGCAGCATTAGGAGAGATACAAGTTTGAGACTTTGAGGTTATTTTATGTTTTTATTAAACATGCATATGTCTATGCAGGAAGGCAAAAATTCTGTTTGGCCAGTTGATTCACATAAGGGATAGAGTTATTATGTCACTTAACCTTCTTGGGCTATCATACCATCTTGTAGCGGCTCGGATGCTATGGTATGCTTTTGCTGCTTTTGAGTATTGTCCAAATAGACACAATGTAGTCTTATGTGTGCGTATGTTGGTAATCATCTTGGTAAGTATTTTGATCTTTGTGAATCGTTGTTGGTAAATGAATTTTGACACCTTTTTATATTCTAAGTTTATTTTCTTGTGTGTTTCTAATGGTTGTTGTGATCATCTATCCACATCTTACACAACTCAAGTTTTTTTAGCCAAATTGTGGATGAAGGTGCAAAATTGCATACATATTGCAATTTTTTGTAGACTCTGTTTGGCGAATCATGTGAATCACTTTAAATGTCTTCCAATGTTAATCTAAATTTTGGATCTTCAAGAATGGTGTGTATTGTGTGAATTATTCCACCAGTTGGACATTTACTGCATCGACATCCTGTTTTCATCTTTAGGTCCTTGTAAATTTTTTATTTTCTCATAATTATTCTCAGTTAAGTGTATTAAATATTATTCATCCTGATTTTTTGTCTCTTTGTTTAAGCCGTACTAGAAAACTAAATCTGGCAGATTTTCTCTGTCTTAAGCAAAGATGGTTGTATTCTATTTCTGGTAAGATCTTATTTCATTTTAAATTTTGGGTTTTGATTTCTATTTTTTTGTTACAGTATATGATTTCAACCCCATTCTACCACTTGAGTGTACTCGGATTATTAGCATCAGCTCACCATCTTATCACTTGCAAGACAACAACTACCACTTGATCAAGATCCATCTGTGAGTGTCTTCATCATTTGTTAACTTTTCTTCTGTGTTCATCTTATGATTTAATTGTTTGGGTTTTGATTTGAAAGATACTTAATTTTGGGTTTATGTTTGAGGTGATTAGTTGATTACCAAAATTTTAAATATTTTTTATTTCTACAATTGATTTTCTTCTAATTTCTTCTACGCATTTAGTTTTTAGCTTTACATACACGCACAAATAACCAGGTTTGTTTAGGTTCTGGATTAAAATTTGAGTTAAAATGGTGCTAAAGCCCCTGGTTTATTTGTTCTGTTAAGTATATATGAATAAGTGTTTTTTCATTTGCTAAAGTCGTGGTTTAGTTATTTTGTTAAAAAAGTGTATATGAATAAGTCTATTTTTGTTTGCCAATATTTAATGTCACGTAGAAATCATTACGGTTTTTAAAAAGTCTTGTTATTATGATTGTGTATAATTCATTCTAGAATAATATGTCTTTGGTTACGTGTCACCAGTAATGTGATTCACTACTTGCATACTTACATTTAGTGGTTTCTCTACAACATTGTATAGATAAGTAATTAGTTTTCGCTTATCTTTATTTTTATGTTAATGAAAAAAAATGAATATGTTTTACATCTTTCAACTTCATGATCGTTTTAATTTATATGCACTTTTACCTAGAGGAGATAGATTATTCAGCATTGAGCAAAATAGATCAGAATTTCATTGAATCAAATCAAACAATCATATAATAGTTTAATTTTTGGTTATTTGGTCATTTCTACTGCACTCCTTTTATGCTGCAACTGTAGTTACTATTTAATGTGTTCTGTGAATTTGTGTAAAAAAGTGTTGCTTTGCTGTTACTCATGATGATTCCAATAATATACACAACTTTAGAAATGATTGTTTTTGTGTATGGTATTGATATGCCATAATTTCTCATTATAGTGATCATTAAAAGTTTATTTCTAATGAAAAACTATACCCAATTTAGGTGTTTGGCAGACTTCAACGACAATGGATTGGGACCCATTCCACTGAATTGTGCAAGAGGAAATACATGACTGGACAACACTTTCATATATCCAATTGTAACAGGTTCACGATTTTACCCTTGCCTTCATATATCGATTGCAAGCACTGGGAAGCGGTGCACAATCAAGAAGTTGAAAATCGCTTTTATCGCATGGCATTGGCTGCGATTTACCAAGCAGTGCTAGAGGACATGTTACTTGTACTTCGTAAAACAGACTTGGGTGTTGAATGAGTCAGAGAACAAAAGGTTCAATGCTTAAGAAGTGACAAAAGTGTCAAAAGTCTTAGACCTATGACTATAGAATTAATTAGTGTAAATTTATGGTTTGGTTCTGACCCCTAACAGATCCAAACCAACTTATACATTCATGCAGATCGGTAATGATTATAAGATGAAACTTTTGGTTTGTATTTTTTTTTTTGTTTTATAATTATTTTGGAGCACATGTTGACTTTTATGTAATTTTTATACAGCATTTGCATAAATACGCATTTATGACTAATGTGCTATTACACAAACATGTTTTCAAATTCAAACATTTGTTGTCGCTTTGCACATGTATACTATTGATGTATATAAAAGTGCTTGTATAATGTTAAGCTTGACGAATCAAGAACTCATTAGTTAGATATATGTAGTTGAACATTAGGAGACTAGGAGTTAGATTTCTTGAGTAATGTAAAATGTTTGAATATTAACTTTGAACAAAGAGAAAGATCCTAAGTGATGTCGGAGATGATACATATCAATTGTTGTATTATCATATACTAGATGGTTCACATGTTAATAGTTATAATCAAGTTCAGAAATTGATAATTTTACCTAAAATGTTAGTGAAGGCTGGTAAATGATAGTTGTAGCAAAAAATTCTTTAAGTTTATATGAAAACATAAATAATTTCTAAAAAGAATATTAGTTCTATATCTATACGAGGATGATATCTTATCTATTAATTCAATCTTCTTTTACATTCATTGTTAGAAAAATAATATGCAACTCAACATGCATGTTGTCAAATGCAAAATGAAATTTTGCCGCCGCCGCTTTGCGCGGGTACACCACTAGTAAACAAAAAAGGGCCCACATTCACTCTCCGCTGGGTACCAAAGACTATCACGAAGGAACCTAATTGGAAATGGTTACCTAAGAAGGTCATTACTCAAAGATGGGTGCCCAAAGCTAACCTGACTGGACCCAAACTTCAATGGATACCAAAAGTTACGTGATTGTTATGCCGGTAAATGGCTCCTGCTCATTTCAGTTCAGGACCCAAGCCTCAATGAGATGCCTTCTATGAATATCTGTACAGATGCTCAGTTTAGAACCTATGCAACATTGATTCTGAAATCTCCACTCTGGCGTGCATATTTGAATGTCAGTTCAACATCAAGGACGAAACGACAACAGGGAGCATGAATTTCTTTCTAAATTATGCTTCTATATTCTGTTGACTGATATTTATTCTTATTTGCAAGGGGAGTTTTCAACTACGCGTTAACGAGGACATCTTTATCACTCTTCTAGAATGCAGATTTTTTTTTAAAATAAATAATTTTTAGTGCATACTTGTAGGGGGTTGGTACTATTTAATTTTTTAATAAAAATTTTTTCTTAAGGAGTTTTTTGTTAACCCTTAATGATGCAAACTATTTTGGATTTTATCCGATCATCATTTAATGGGGAGAAAATTTTTTTTGTTTCATCTGAGGAGATCAGTCCAAATTTCATGCCAATCAGGATATATTCACTCATTCTGATTCTCTTCTTTTGACTCCTTCTGACTGATCAGATCTTATGATCATAATTCTCTGAGAATCTATCCACACCCTATGAATTCGTTCATTACTGAATTCGATCATATCTGAGTTGTGTTTAATTCCTCTTCATTCATTCAGATAATTCTCTCCATATCCCGATATCTCATCTCTATATGAATCTCGAATCTCATTCAATCAGATTCATTCATTCATTCTGAATTATCTCACCCTAATTCTATCTGATTTATTCACTCATGTCCATACTCATCTGATTCATTTCATCGAGTTCACTCTCAAATCGCTAAAGCAATTCTTCCGAGCATTCTATGTTATGTATTATAACTGCTAGTTCAGAACTCAAAGTTCATCACGTTTGATGATATCTTCTGACTCAAATGCACCACATGAGCGTATAGGCATATATATCACTCCTACGGTCTACCCAGAACCGAATGACCTACCCACGGAGTAATCCTTCTATTAGATGAGAGGTAAGAGTCTTTAGATCTAGTTGAGGAGGATCAAACACAATGGGCGTGTTGATCGGGTCAAGTGGAGATAAAATGAAAATGAGAGGGATATAAACGAAGGGAGATGGGGGTGCATCAAATCTTTCTTTACTGATATAAGAGAGTAGGAGGGAGCTTTAGTTGAAAAATGATAATTGAGAGCTTGAGGGGAGAGAAAGGATTAAAAGAAATGAAAAATCCTATCCACAACTATAAATAGTTGGGTTTCCTACATATGCAATTGAATCTTATTTTTGGTATTGAAAAAGACGTCATGGACCCAGTGACGCAAGCACTTAACCCCACTTGCTACTCAGTTGCTTCTTAAAAAGCCACTGTTTCATTTTTCACGGAGATATACCTCATAATCTATCGATTTCTCATTGGGAGTTAATTGATATTGAAACAGGAAGACATCTGCTCCGGTCTCAAAACTTTATTTGATTGCACATTGTGTCTAGAGCTTATTGATTATACACTATTTAGGACACTCATTGAGTCCTAAATAATAAATCTATGAGTTAAGGGGGAGAATACTAAATGAGAGAGATAACAGAAGAATTCACAGAGAGAAAGATAGTTTCAATTAGAAAGAAAGCTCATCTGAAGAAAATCTGTGTTTAGTTGAATTATCAA
>JAANYP010001233.1:0-27500 GCA_020465985.1 Centrapalus pauciflorus | reverse complement strand
ATTTGATTTTGATGGGTTATGGAGTTGTGTAAATAAAAAATTGAAGTCAAAAGCTACACATGTACTAGCCTAAGGCCGGCCATGTGATGTAATTTTGGTGTTTATTTTTGTATAAATGTATTTAGAATGTATTCTTGTATTTCTCTTTTTTTGTAATTTCATAAATACTTTTGAATGCATTTGTTTAATGAATTATTTTAGTCTTGCATATTGAATGTTAAGTAAGTGTATTAATGCATGATTAGTGTCACTAATCATAATTTAATTATGTACTTAGTTGAATTAATGCTTCATATCGTAAATCGATCGGATTAATTGATTTCCCGATTCATCGCACCGATGAATTTGATTCTAATTGAGTTGAATTTCTTCATGAACCTTGTTAATCACTTTGATTAATTTCTAATGACCACTGATTAGGTTATAATTGGCTATTAAATACTGATTAGGTCGTAGTTGCTAACCTGGTTTAATGCTGGATTGTTACAACTGTAAAGGAGAATGTCAACTTTAAACCTTTCCTATTCATGTAATGCTATTTTGATATAAAATGATCTGCCACCCATTTCAGATATCCTTTTTGTCTTCATGCTTCAGAGCAGCTTTGGCAGAACTGGGAGCTTCTATTTTTACACTTTGTCTTGAGTGTAGACTGATTTTTACGTCCAAGACTTTGCATGAGGACATGGAAACAAATTTCATTAAGTGTGAAACCTGTTAACAAAGAACATGTTTTGTTCACAAAGAACAGAACACTTAACTTGTGTCAAAACTGTTTAACAGACATGAACAGCTTAGATAGTTTATGTCAAACTTGTCCAACAGTTATGGACAGCTTTGACAATCTGCCAGGTTACGATGAATGTAATAGTGTAAACAGAAAAGGTTGATTTTGCAAATCACTTATCAGGTTTCAGCAAGGCATTAAAAAGCCTTACATTCTCCATTTAAGTGTATCAAACAGGTTTGAATAAAAATTTCCCCCTATGATAATGAGCAGGTTTGATTGAGGCCTTTTTGTGCCAAACAATCTCCCCCTATTTGCAATATTCATGTAGATCCCAAAAGGTTTCCCAAGTGTATAGTTCTAAACTGTAGAGGGGGGGGGGGGGTGAATAAAGTTATTTAAAACTTAACAATCTTTTTCTCAATGTTTGTATATATTATTAACAAGTGTTAATTACAAACAAGCTTGAATGCGGAAAGGTTCAAGCTGAGATGACAGATACAACAGTTAGTTAACTAATCTAAGACACACTCAGACTAGATACAATGACTATGCTCACTTAGATGCACTCACTGTTTTTACAAGACTCAGATGGACAGTTTACACAAAGAACAGCTTAGACACACTCTACTGTCTTATATAAGCAGACTTGCATGCATGGAATAACACACTTCAATGTACATTCTGATTTCACACTCTTGATATCTCATAATCCTCAGAAGCTTCCTTTTATACTCAAAAGGTGAATCTCAGTGAAGTTTCTTCATTGGACAGATGAGATAGTGGAAAGTCTTTCCAAAAAGACAAAACACCTTTCTGCATGTTCTAATAAAGCATCTTTGTCTTCACATGGCAGAATCTTTGTCTTTTCCTTTTGTCACTGTTGCATAAGGCTTTAACCAAAAGAGGAATGTCAACTTTGCATCTTTCTTCTTTTGTTAATCCCATTTTGATATAAGAAAAGGTATGTCACCCTTTTCAAATATCTGTTTGTCTTCATGTAATCAGAACAACGTGGGCAGGTTGTGCAGTTCTGTTTTCCACTTTGTCTTTGACTTGTAAACTGATCTTGTAGCCAAAAACAATACATGAGGACTTGGAAACATATTCCATAAAGTGTTTAACCTGTTCACAAAGAACAGGTTCTGTTCACAAAGAACAGAACACTTGTAAACTGCCCAAGCTGCTCAAGAGAACAGAGCAGCGTAGACAGTTTACGTCCAGCCTGTTCAGCAGACAGAACAGATTGGACAAACTGCCTTAGTTGTAACGAATGCAACATGGTAAACAGCTTTGGGCTGATATTGCAAATCACTTTCAGGTTTCAATAAGGCATATAACATGCCTTAAATTCAACCTTCAAGTGTATCAACAGGTTTGATTAAAAATCTCCCCCTCAGATGTACAGCAGGTTTGACTGAGGCCTTTTTGTGCCTAACAATCTCCCCCTATTTGCAATAATCAGTCTAAGCTGATTTAATCAATAATCACTATACATTTTACAATACAACTTGTTGAAAAGAAATTACAACATCTAAGTAAAGTAAAAGATCAGTTTATATATACTGATTTTGATTACATTAACAACTCATGTTTTTACAGAAGTACAACTAATGTACTAATGTCTATTACAACTAATGTAAATGAGAATGTTGGGAAATAGTTTAAGTATATTCAAGCTGTTAGTTAGACTTCTCAGACTGTTAGTAGTTTTTTAAATGTAAATACAAAGTTCATGCTGCTAGTTGAAGAAACTCGAGCTGCTAGTGTAAAAGTTCAAGCTGCCAGAGCAAAACAACTCAAGCTGCTCTGCTCATGCTGTCAAGAGATTCAAGCTGCTCAACAGTTTCAGAAACAGAAAGTGCTGATTTTCAGGAAACGATATCTACATAAAGATTCCAGCATATCCACTATCAGAGAAGTCATTATTCGTCAAGGAAACATATCAAGAAGCAATATAAATACATAGAATAGGTCTTTCTATTGTATAGGTTTTCACTGCATATTTTGAGTCTGTAATTGCTTTGTTGATTAAGTTTTCATAAGCCTCTAAGGTTGTAAAACCCTAAGAACAGTCTGTGTTCTTCGTCTAATCAAACAGATTAGAGGTGATTGTAATCGTTGAATTCAGCAATACAAACAGTCTTGATTAATTCTGGTGTGTTTATTCATTATTGATTCTGAAAGTTTTTGCTAAAATAATTAAGTGTTGTTCCGCAAACTTCTTGATTAAACTTTGATTCAAAGCAAGATTATTGATTTATACTCTGATAAATTCAAATCAGTTAGTCTTGGTAATTCATATTTAGATCCTGACAAGTGGTATCAGAGCCAGGTTTGTCAAACCAGGTTGTTCAAATCAGGTTTTTCAAACCAGGATATTCTTTGTTTTTCAAAGTCAAAAACTTTCTTTTAAATTTTTAATTGTTTTGCAATGGAATTTGAAAATAGCAGCAGTGGATCTGGGCAAGGACTAAAAGTGCCTATGCTCAAGCCCACTGAGTTTGAGATGTGGAAACTCAGGATTCAACAGCATATTCAATTCATTGATTATGCCATATGGGAAGCTGTTGAATTTCCTCCTGTAGTTGATCCAGAACTTGATGATGAGGGAAAACCAGTCAAAACCCCTCCAAAAACTGAACTTGAAAGGAATGCTAGAATGAATGAAGTGAAAGCACTTACACTTTTACAAATAGCCATTCCTAATGCTTATCAACATCAGTTTAAAAAATTTTATACTGCTCATTCTCTTTGGAATGCCTTAGAGAAGAGGTTTGCTGGTAATGCCAGTACCAAGAGAAACCAAAAGGACCTCTTGAAACAGCAGTATGAAAACTTTTCTGGTGGCAAGAATGAAAACCTTACTTAAATCTTTGACAGGTTCAACAAACTAATAAGTGAACTGGAAAGTGCAAAGGTCAATCTGGATCAAGTTGAAGTCAACAGAAAGTTTCTCAGATCTCTTGGAGAAGAATGGACAGTCTATGCTGCACAATGGAGAACAAAAGACACTCTTGATGAGATAGAATTGGATGATCTGTATAACAGTTTAAGAGTGTTTGAGACTGAGATTGATGCTAAAATGAAATCCTTTTCTTATAATAGCAATTCTGCTCTTATGTCTTCTGAAAAATCTAATAGCTGTGATCCTTTTTCAGGTGGTGATGGCAATTCTGCTGAAGCTCACTATGAGGCTTTTGTTGCCAATGATGGATTATTTGCTCTAAATGTTGAAGACTTGGAACAAATTCATCCAGATGATCTTGAAGAGATGGATTTAAAGTGGCAACATGCAATGCTGACCATGAGAGCCAAAAGATTTCTGAAAAGAACTGGTAGGGCCAACTTTCAAGCCAAGACAGAAGGCAAACCATCTTTTGATAAATCAAAAGTGGAATGCTATAAATGTCATAAGCTTGGTCACTTTGCCAGAGAATGTAGATCTCAAGGTCAACAGCCATCAAGAACTTCACAGCCCATTCAAACATCATCATCAACAGCACTTGTCTCTCAAGAAGACAATGTGTTTGACTGGAGTGATCAGACAGAGGAAGAATTTCAAAATCAAGCACTTATGGCAGAAACATCAAATGTCTCATCCACTGAACTTCCCTCTGAGGTAAATTCTAAACTCTGCTCTCAATCATGCAAAAATATGGTTAAAAAGTACAGAGATCATAATGAGAGCATGTGCAAAACTCTAGCCAAGATGGAAGAAAGGAGATATGAATACATGCAAGCCATAGAAGATCTGGAAAAACAGATCAATGATTATAAGGATAATGAGATTCAAATGGGGTATGATAGAACCTATCATGAGTGGGAGAAAAAGGAACTAAATAAGAAAATAGAATCTCTGAATAAAAAGGTAGAAGAGACTGAACAAAAGGTGTTTGAGGCCAATAAGAAACTAGAATCTGTTAACATAGATCTAGGAAACTTCAAGTTAGCAAATCAAAAGCTGGAACACCTAATGGAAGTCCAATTTAAAGATAGAGTGAAATCTCAGGTCAATCCCAAAGAAGGAATAGGATACAGAGCTACTCCACCTCCATACAATAACAAGTACATTCATCCAATGAGCGAGGTTGCTGATAGACTTGTAAATGAACCACTAGATGAGTCTATGACTATTGTAGATCCTATCCTTGATAACAGTCCTGAATTAAAGGAAGATAAGAGTCAAAATAGAGACTGTGACACAATAAGTGCACCCATAGAGGTCCAAGCCCCCAGTAAGAAAGGAAAAGAGAAGATGAGTGTATGCAATGCTACTCCACAAGTTTCTGTACATTCTAACTGTAACACTGCATCTTCATCAAAAGGAAATAAAGGAGGTAAAACTGTTTCTGTCTGCACATGCCAAAAGCATGGTGTTCAAAAGTTTCCTAAACAACAGCAGGTAAGAGGAAATCAGAGAAACAAGAACCAGAAATTGGCAGAAAAGTCTGGTTTTCCAATTCAAACTGTCAAAAGATGTTTCCACTGTGGAAGGAAGAATCACTTAGCCAAAGATTGTTTTTACAAACCAACTGTTGCAAAACAGACTGTGCAACACACAAAATCAAATCTTATTCAGGCAAAGCACTCAAAAGTGAAACCTTCCACAGCAGTTCCAAAGAAAACAGTTGATCACAGGTTTTCCAAAGTTAATAAAAAACAGTCCACACATCAAAAACAAGTTTTGGCAAAGCCTAAATCAAGTTTTAAACAAATATGGTGTGTCAAGGACAAATCTGATGCTCAAACTGCTAATGCAAAAGATCAGACTGCTAAGTCAAAATCTGATGCTGTTAGTGCAAAAACTGAAACTGTTAGCACTACAAACACAGCTCAAACTGCTGAGCATCAATCTGGAGCTGCTAGTGATCCATCTGAGACTGTTGCTAGAAAAGATGATCAAAATAGTTGGATACCTCATATAATCACCAAATACTCTCCAAAGACTCCATCAGTAGATCTCACTAAATATAAGAAGTCAAAAACAGTATTTAGTTATGTCAATGTACAAGGCCAACCCAAAACCAATTTGGTTTGGGTTTACTCCACTACTAACTAAGCTGTTATTTGTGCAGGGCAACCACAGGTCTCCTCATAGAACAAGATGGCATCTGGACAGTGGATGCTCTAGGCACATGACAGGCAATTCTGAATGCTTGTCAAATTTCAAAGGTTTTGATGGAGGTTTTGTTGCATTTGGAGGCAACTCAAAAGGAGGTAAGGTTACAGGTAAAGGTACTGTTAATGCAGGCAACATGACATTCCATGATGTTTTGTATGTTGAACAGCTTAAGTACAATTTATTAAGTGTCTCTCAAATCTGTGACAAACAAAACATTGTTCTGTTCACAGATTCTGAGTGCATTGTTCTTTCAAAAGATTTCAAAGTTCCTGAAAATCTTGTTTTACTAAGAACACCAAGAAAGGACAATGTTTACTGCCTGGACACAGATCTCTTATCTAAATCAAATACTTTAAGCTGTTTAATATCCAAAGCATCATCAAATGAGTCTGCTCTTTGACATAGAAGGATGTGTCACATGAACTTCAAGTCCATGAATGCTTTAGTTAAAAAGAATCTGGTAAGAGGCTTACCACAAAAGGAGTTCATTTGTGATGATCATTGTGTAGCATGCCTTAAAGGTAAGCAACACAAAACTTCTCATAAGACCAAAGAAGTAAATTCAATCTCATCTGTCCTTCAGTTGCTACATATGGATCTATTTGGTCCAACATCTGTTTTGAGTTTGAATAAAAGGGCATACTGTTTAGTCATTGTTGATGATTTCACCAGATTTACTTTCTTAGGTCCAAAGATGAAACTGCTGAGCTAGTTAAGTATTTTATCCTTAAGATAGAAAACCAATCAAATTCCAAAGTTAAGGTGATAAGATCAGACAATGGAACTGAATTTAAAAATCACATTCTAAACAGTTTCTGTGAGTCCAAAGGCATTGTTAGACAATATAGTGCACCAAGAACACCACAACAAAACGGTGTAGCTGAAAGAAAGAACAGAACATTAATTGAGGCTGCTAGAACAATGTTAGCTGATTCAAATCTGCCACTGACTTTCTGGGCAGAAGCTGTTAATACAGCCTGTTATGTTCTAAATAGGGTTCAAGTTGTTCAATCACAAGGAAAAACTCCCTATGAGTTATTCCATAACAGAAGTCCCCTAATTGCTTTCTTCAAGTCTTTTGGATGCCCATGTACTATTCTTCACACTAAGACTCACTTAGGAAAGTTTGAAAGTAAAGCTGAAGAAGGATTCTTTGTAGGATACTCAACTCAAAGCAAAGCCTATAGAGTATACAACAGTGTGTCTAAAACAATTGAAGAAAGTGCCAATGTTGAATTTAATGAAAATACTGCTAATATCAAAGGCACTGGTCCTGATTGGTTGTTTGATTTAGATTCACTAACACATTCTCTGAGCTTTGCTGAGTATACTGCAGAAGCTGATGCATACATGGTTGAAGCTGCTAATACAAATTCTCATGCTGCCAATACAATTTCTCAAGCTGTTGGCACAAAGTTTCAGACTGCTGCAGATTCAACAAGTTGGGATGATTACACCACTCTACCACTTCTGTCATGTGATCCTCCAAGGGTACTGAATGCTCAACATAATGCACACCCAGATACTGAAATGCCGCTCCTAAGTCCTGAGAGAACAGCTCCAACACAAAGGGACACAGTCCCAGATTCAAGTCAAACTGTTCCTGAAGCTGATCCTTTTACTAGTTCTGATGGGGATGATACAAATCTTGGAACTTCTTTTCAAACAGAGAGAGAGCCCACACTAAGGGTTGACAAGTATCACCCTCTCAATCAAATACTGGGTGATCCAAGCACTCCTGTTCAAACAAGGAAAATGGTTCACAATGAGATTGCTGCTGCTGAACAAGCAGTTCCTGAATTCAGTCTAGCTGCTTTTGAACATGCCTGTTTCATGTCTCAACTAGAACCCAAAAAGGCATCAGAAGCATTAAAAGATTCATCCTGGATTGAAGCTATGCAAGAAGAGCTTTTACAGTTCAAAATTCAGAATGTATGGACTCTGGTGGATCTTCCTAAAGGTAAGAGAGCAATTGGTACAAGATGGGTGTTCAGAAACAAGAAGGATGAGAGAGGGATAGTCATCAAGAACAAAGCAAGACTAGTAGCACAAGGGTACACTCAAGAAGAAGGCATTGATTATGATGATGTATTTGCTCCAGTAGCAAGAATTGAAGCCATCAGACTATTTCTAGCCTATGCAAGCTTCAAAGGATTTAAAGTGTATCAAATGGATGTCAAGTCTGCTTTCCTGTATGGGACAATTGAAGAGGAAGTATATGTGTGTCAACCTCCTGGTTTTGAAGACTACAAGTATCCAGACAGAGTGTACAAGCTAGACAAGGCTCTCTATGGTCTTCACCAAGCCCCCACAGCATGGTATGACACTCTGTCATCATATCTTCTACAGAATGGATTCAAGAGAGGCACTCTGGACAAAACACTTTTCACTAAATCCATCAAAGATGAGATTTTACTTGTCCAAATCTATGTGGATGATATCATCTTTGGCTCAACAAATGATGGTTTGTGCAAAGAATTTGAGACCCTAATGCACAAAAAGTTTCAAATGAGTTCAATGGGGGAACTCACATTCTTTCTAGGGCTGCAGGTTAAACAGAAGCCTACTGGTCTATTCATAAGTCAATCAAAGTATGTCAAAGACATACTGGAAAAGTTTGGCTATCAAGACACAAAGGTTGCAAGCACTCCAATGGATCCTCATAAACAGCTCCATACAGACAAAGATGGCATAGATGTGGACATTCATCTATACAGATCCCTTATAGGATCCCTTATGTATCTAACATCTTCCAGACCTGATATTATGTTTGCTGTCTGTGTGTGTGCTAGGTTTCAATGCTCTCCAAAGGATTCTCACTTGGTTGCTGTTAAGAGAATCTTTAGATATCTTAAAGGCCAACCACATTTAGGCCTATGGTATCCTAAAGACTCTCCTTTTGAACTAACTGCTTATTCTGACAGTGACTATGGTGGATGCAACATTGACAGGAAATCCACAACTGGTGGATGTCAATACTTAGGAGCAAGACTGGTCTCTTGGCAATGCAAAAAGCAAACAACTGTCTCCACATCATCCACTGAAGCAGAATACGTCGCAGCTGCAAGCTGCTGTTCCCAGGTAATGTGGATTCAAAATCAACTAAGAGACTATGGTATGAATTTCTTATCCACACCTATTTATATTTACAATTCAAGTGCAATAAGCATTGTGCAAAACCCAGTGAAATTCCCAAAAACCAAGCATATAGAAATCAGATTTCACTTCATCAGAGACTGTAATGAAAAGAAGTTAATCCAAGTTACCAAAATACATACAGATGATCAGTTAGCTGATCTATTTACAAAACCTTTTGATGTGGGAAGGTTCACTTTCCTAGTATCAAACATTGGTATGGTAAACATGGATTAATTGGTTTTCATTATTATCTACTCAGTATGCTTATTTAAGGGGGAGACACTGTTTCATTGAAAAGTTGCCTAATTTTAAACTAACAGCATGAGAATTTTCTCATGCTGCTAGTTCATTTTCTCGGACTGCTAGTTATTCTCACTTGATCTGTCAAAGTGTGCAGGGTATTTGGGTAATTTTTCAAATGTGTGCGCGGGACCCAACCTTTCGAAACCTTTAAAGTTCCCGATTTCGTTCAGTTGTAACTACCAGTTACAAATTCTTCTTCCACGGCCTCTTGCTTTCTCTCTGAACGAATCACACATTCTTCTTTCAAACCCTAAACCATCGTTTCTTCATCAATGGAGTTTGTAAAAGAACACAACTGCCTCCCATACACCCTAAAACACTCTGAACTTCAACCGTTTCATGCAATGATGGATTTCCTCAGGCACTCCCATATCCATTATGCCCTAACCATTAACCCTACTATATACATCTCCCATATTGAACAGTTTTGGAATCATGCATCTGTTCAAACCATCAATGGAGTGCCTACCCTCCTATCCAAGATTGATGGAACTGTCATCAATATCACTGAGGAATCCATCAGACGTCACCTGCATCTTCAAGATGCCTCAGGTATAATCGACCTATCCCTTCAAGCTTTACACCTTGGTCTTCAAAATATTGGTTATAGGGGTCCTGCTGATTCTTTTACTTTTCTTAAGGCACATTTTTTTCCTAAATGGAAATACCTTGTGCATGTTATTCAGCAATGTTTAAGCCCCAAAAGAACTGGTTGGTCTGAGTTTTCTTCAAATATTGCCACTGCCTTAGTGTGCTTTTCTACTGGCCAACAGTTCAATTTTTCTAACATGATTATTCAGGGGATGTTAAGGCATCATTCCCTAAAGAATGGGAAATTTCTCATGTATCCTAGATTTTTGGCAAAAATTATTGCACACACTTGCACAACTCCACATTTACATAAACGGATACATGTTTCCCATAGGCACTCACTGTTTTCAATTAAAAGGCTGTTAAAGCCAAGTGCCAATTTTGTAAGTATAGATGTTCCATTGCCCTCTGCAATGATGAACATCATTCCAGGAAACAGAGGAGAGGGTCCTGAGCAGACACAGCCCAACATTCCTGCTTCACCCCCAGGACCCCAACCCACTCCTCATGATACAAATATTCCATCTGATCCTTTTGTACAGCCAAAACGCCCACTAAGATACTTATATAAAAGAAAAAGGGGACCAGGAGCTCCTTCCTCCTCCTCCCATCAACAAGAGCCATATATCCCTGTGCAGAAGGATACTTCTGCACAGAATATCCAAAGGGAACCAGTTGAGGAAACTCCCATCCTCTCTCAGGAGGTGAACATCTCTTCAGAGATGGTTCATATGAGTTCTGTGGCTGGCACTACTGATGTCTCTGCACAAGAGGCACAGGACAGGGCCAACATAGCTAAGACCACGCTCATGGCAACAGCAAGTGTGCAAACACAAGCTGGAAGTCCCCAGAACCAAGAAAAGAGGGGCCCAGAAGTTTCTACTTCTGGTCTTAATGTCAGTGATAGATCACAAGCACCCCAGGTGTTTTCTGATCTTGAGACAAGTCTGCAACTCATGCTTTTGACAGATCCCAAGCTGAAACCTGTCGTAGCCATGTTGCAATATCAAATGTCCATCATTGCTGCACAGGAGGCTCAAATTTTTGAACTCAAACAGGCAGAGGCTGCTCAGAATAAGCGAATGGATTATCTTCACAAAGGGTTCACCCTCTGTGGAAATAAAATTATGAAATTAGAGCAGATGATTCAAACCCAAGGGGCAAAGGTTGTAGGTCCTTCTGATCAAACCAATGCTTCCAAAAAGGGGGAGAATCAGGAGGTTCCCAAGTCAGTTCAAACAGCTCCAACAACAACAGTCCAAGCAGCATCAACAGTTCCAGTTTCTAGGCTAGCAGTCCCAACAGCTTCTCAAGCTGTTAGCCTAGAAACTCAAGCTGCTCCTTCAAAAGCTACTGGAGTTGTGATCAGGGAAGGCATTCAAGCTCCATCAAGCACAGTCCAAACTACAACATCTGCTGCAAAAGACAAGGGCAAGGGTATTCTCATTGAGTCTCCAAAGCATAAATTTTCTTCCAAGGAAGCCCAAATTGCCTTTGATGCTGAAATTGCCAAAAGAATAGCAGAAGAACAGGACAAGGAATTAGATCAGCAAGCCCAAACCCCAATGGATGATGATGAGACTTTAGGTGATTACTTAAAGGGGTTTGTGGTTAAGCAAGGAGCAAAGAAGAGAAAGATGCCAACAGGGCACTCCAAAGCTGAGCACAGAAGATTTTTGATAAATTTTGCATTTGCAGCAGGTATCCCAAAGAAAATGGCTCAGTCCATGCCAACTGAAAGGCTGCAAGAGATTGATGACAAGGAGATGGACAAAAGAAAGAGAACAAAAGTCTCTCCAGAAGCTCAACCATCCCAAGAAGTCCAACCATCAATTCAGTCAGTACAAACTGAAGCTGATGTCAGTGCACCTGCTTCCACTGATCAAGCAGTTATTTCTATTCCTTCATCTGTTAAGAGGGTGCTCTTTGAGCAACACTTGCAAAAGGCTATGGAGATAGAGAAGCTGATTGATCAGCATGATTTCACTAAGCCTCAAATCAACTACTGGTTTGCTAAGTCACTGGATGACCGTGACTTGAGAATCAAATTTGTAATCAGAAGAGAGTCTGGTCCTGAAGAAGAGTATGATACTTTTTGGCAAATTGTTCAGAAGCTGACCAGAGATGAACTGACAAAGATGTACAACATAGGGTCTGTTACACAAGTGAGATCTGCTCTTCCACAGGTAAAGCAACTCATCAGAGATCTAAGTACAGTGGTTGACCCTGAATTTGCAAGACAAGAGATAGAAGATGCTGAGAAGAAAGGGAAAAAGATCAAGCAAATTGATCTGTTTGTCAAGTCAAAGACATACAGAATCAAATTCACAGATGGGTCTGGTATCTTCTTCAATCTTGAGTTTTACAATTTTTCAAAAGATATGTTGCTGCAAATAAAATCAGCTAGAATATCTTGTGATAAAGAAGAGATGAAGAGAGAATTTTTGAAGGCTTTAGATCATAAACTTGCACAGCTGTAAGTTTTGTAAGCCTTGGTTTGTAAATAACATCTTACTTATTCATTTCCATTTTTGTATAGAACTTAAAGTCTTGTGTAAATAATTTAAGTTAGGGGGAGATTGTTGGGAAATAGTTTAAGTATATTCAAGCTGTTAGTTAGACTTCTCAGACTGTTAGTAGTTTTTTAAATGTAAATACAAAGTTCATGCTGCTAGTTGAAGAAACTCGAGCTGCTAGTGTAAAAGTTCAAGCTGCCAGAGCAAAACAACTCAAGCTGCTCTGCTCATGCTGTCAAGAGATTCAAGCTGCTCAACAGTTTCAGAAACAGAAAGTGCTGATTTTCAGGAAACGATATCTACATAAAGATTCCAGCATATCCACTATCAGAGAAGTCATTATTCGTCAAGGAAACATATCAAGAAGCAATATAAATACATAGAATCGGTCTTTCTATTGTATAGGTTTTCACTGCATATTTTGAGTCTGTAATTGCTTTGTTGATTAAGTTTTCATAAGCCTCTAAGGTTGTAAAACCCTAAGAACAGTCTGTGTTCTTCGTCTAATCAAACAGATTAGAGGTGATTGTAATCGTTGAATTCAGCAATACAAACAGTCTTGATTAATTCTGGTGTGTTTATTCATTATTGATTCTGAAAGTTTTTGCTAAAATAATTAAGTGTTGTTCCGCAAACTTCTTGATTAAACTTTGATTCAAAGCAAGATTATTGATTTATACTCTGATAAATTCAAATCAGTTAGTCTTGGTAATTCATATTTAGATCCTGACAGAGAAAAGTTACAACACATGTAACAAAGTACAACTAATGTACAAACAGATAGTTCAACACTTTGGACTGTTGATCTTGGGAGCAGATAACGGCAAGCCTGTCCAACAGATGGACAACTTCCATTCTTCACCTACCCTGATGGTAGATGGACTTCACTCCAGTGGTGGTGGTCCTTCAAACATCTTTTCAAGCTCATCCCTTGTTTCCTCCAGATCTTGGACTTCAACTCTGAGGATCATAAACTTGGGATCTTGAAGTTCACCTCTCTCATAAAAGCCTCTGAGTTGGTCCCAGATGGCTGCTCTCCACCTGCTTGATTGCCTGAGTGAAGTTGCAAGTCTGAAGGCTGCAAGCTGTCTCAGATCCACCTTGTAAAGATCTGATGCTCTTTGAAAGCACTTTTTCTATGTTAAGGGATCTACAAAAAATGCCCCCAACTCAGGTTCTTCAATAATTTTGCGTTCTTCAAACTCAACTCCACCGGGCAGGCTGTAGTCAATTCATTTCATCTCAACAGCATAATCACCCTGTTCAATTAAGATGAGGAGTTCCTCCAGCTCAGAATCCTTTCTTGTCCTCCTGGCCTTTATTTTGGGGTATGTCACAGAGACACCCTCACTTACTTCTTTTGAAATCAGGCCAAGATCTTTCACTCTCTCCATCAGCTTCTTGACATATGCCCTGACAGTCTTAGCCGTTTCTGACTTAGACTAACTCAGGGCAACTGCTAGCTCAACCCATTCTCTGTACCCCATCTGTGCAACATCAGTGTAGTCATAAGTTTCCAGTTCTGGGCCTGTTGCACCCATTCTGGTAATTTGTAATTTCCACTGTTTGCCTTTTCTTGATGTGGGGACAACTTTGATAGTTGCTTCCTTGGCAAGCCTTCTATCAGCAACATCATGAAACTTTTTCCTTGCCAGGTTGTCAAAATGGAATTGGGCTCTTGCAGAGGATGCTTGCTTTGGTTTGGTCACAGAGACCAGAGCACCCACTTCCTTTTCAACTTCCTTCTCACCAGCTGATCCCTTAGCAGCTTCCATCAGTTTCTTTTGCACATCCAGAGATGGCATTTTAATTTTGCTTGCCTCTTGAAGTGCAAAAGTTCTGGCAGCTTTGGCAGAGGCTTCTTCTTCTCTTAGTGCTTCCAGGGCTTCAAGCTGTTCATCTCTGAACTCATAGTATTTATTCATGGAAAGACCCATTTCCTTTGCCTTGGCTTTGTGAAACTTTAACTCTGCTGCATTCTGCTGTTCAGGATCAAATACTCCCTTTTCTTTTCCTTTAGCTGTTATAGTGATAACAGCTTCAGGAATGTCTTCTTCTTCTTCTTCTTCCTCCAGTATGAGGTGCCTCCTTCTGCTGCTTGGCATGTCCCCAGAAATGAATTCCTCCCCCTTAGACTGTGCAGGGTTTGGAGATTCAGCCTGAGTAGGTTGAGCAGCTTCAGGTAGATGAGAGGCACCCTCAGCTGGACCAGTACCTGTTTCAAATGCACCTGCTGTTTGACCAGTAGGAGCTGATGTCTACTTAGGAGAAGAAGTTTTCTCCCCCTTAGACTTAGTCTTAGAGGCAGAAAACTTCTCCTCCTTTGAAGGAGATGGACTAGCACCTTCAACAACCGGTCTGCCTGAAGAAACAAAATCAGCAGGCTTTGAAGCAGTTTTGGCAGTAGGCTTGGAACCAACCATGCTATGCACTAAGAAAGCCAGGTTATCCTTCACCTCTGCAATTTGGGAAAGACAGGTTTGAAGAGAAGAGGATTGGGAATCAGCCAGAGTGGTCAACTTAAGAATATTTTCCCTATCAGAAGCTGTGAACAACAAAGTTTGGATCTGTGCAAGATGTAACTCAAGAGAGTCCTGCACATCAGCAAGGTTTGCTGACACAATTTGATAGAGAGCCTATTAAGGTGTTTAAGCTGGCCAAAGTGGCAAAGAAGTGTAGAACTGCAAGTGGTGAGGAGAGATGACAGCTGTTGGGATATGGCTGTCATAGAGGACACAAAGTCTTGTTGGAGTGAAAGAATGGAGGAGAGGGAGGTGGAGACATTTTGCAGCTGTGCAGTGAGTGCAAGCAGCTGTGAGGAGTTGTCAGTTTGTGGAGTGGTTGGGAAGGAACTCTTGAACATATCAAAGAATCCCCTAAGCTGTTCAGACACAGAGTCTGAAATGAGAGAGGGTAGAGAAGACATGGAAGTTTCTAAAGAACTAACTTTGTTGGTCAGCAAGGATAGCTGATCCTTCAAAGGCAGGTCTTTAGGGGATGGAGGTGTATGGGTGGATTGTTTAGATTGAGTAAAGGGTGATGAAGAGGATGAGGCTGGTGTATGGGGATGTGATGAAGAAGGAGAGGGAATTTTGGAAAGAAGCTCCATAGCCCGGGCAAAAGTAATGTGGCCGAGCTTGGAGGAGTCGATGGGTCCTTCAGCAGTGGCTGTAACTGAATCCTCAGGAGAGTGGGTAGAGGATGGTAGCCTTTCAGACACTTCTTGTTTTGTAGCACCTTCATTAAGGCCAGTGGTGGTTCCCTCTGCAGTACCTTGGTTTAAAGGTACCTCATCATGGGGAGTTGGTATTTGCATTTCAACATCAGCAGTGGTGAAACTTGCTGATGGAGTTTGCATATAGGGAGTAGCCTCACCAAAGGGATGTTCTATTCCCTGAGGTTCATCAGCTTGAGTGAGTGGTCCTTCAGCAGCCGTTTGGTGTAGAACAGCTGCATCATGAGGAACAGAAGATTGAGGCTGAGCTGCTGGATGGTCTAAGCCAGTAGTGTAGACACCTCGTGCAGACTCAGGGTGTAGAGAAGTATGAGGTGGGGACAGTGTGGACTCAGTATGGAGTGGAGAGAACTCCTGTCCTTCAATATTCTCAGCCTGTTGGGAGGCTGGAATAGTTGATGTGGCTGTCTCCATTTGTATAACTGGCTCCTGTTGGGAGGAACCAGAAGGTCTAGGCTAACTTGGGGTTGACATAGGGTGGAGTGAAGCAGGCTTCAATTGTGGTGAACCTTCTCCCAAAGTAGGAGAGGCAGCAGGGGTTGCTTCTTTTTCAACTGAACCCTGTTGAGAGGGAACAGAGGGGCTAGTTTGGGCTGTTTGGGTTGCTGGTTTCTTTCTGGCTATGGATTTGCGTTGGTATAATATGTGAGATGAGGTGTGTGATTTTGGGGGATATGAGAGGTTCAGACTGGACAGCTTTGGAGACTGGGTCAGAAACAGGTGGGTTGGCCTGTTCCATAGTCTCAGGTGCCACAGAGGCACCAGCCACAGAGGCTTCAGGTTCAACAAATGAACCAGGGTGAGGAGCCTGCTCCCCCTCAGCCACAGAGGCTGAGGGTGCAAGCTTAGACTGAGCTGTTTTGGCCTTCTTGTGGACAGGCTCAGCTTCAGTGATGTCCAGGGTCCTTTTAACAAGTTTGGCCCTGGATTTGGATTTTCTTCTGGGAGCAGCTTCTGGATCCATCCTCACATCAGAGGGTCCTTCCACCAATCCTAACAACCTCCTCATTGGCGTTGACAGAGGAGGCTCATTTGGGAGAATAGGTGTATAGAAAACTCTATTCCCTATTACAGGGAATGCAGCAGTACGAAGTAAAGGCTGAGAGTTATATAAGTGCCCACCACAAATGTGTTTGAAGATGAGGCTCAGAAACCTGGGATAACGAACAGCAGCTAGACGTGTCTCCTACTGCACCAGGCCCCTCAAATTCAGAAAAATCCATTTTTCCATGTCGATTGTAGTTCCATTCACAAGCTGCAGAACTACAGGGATTTCATCACGACTCAGTTGGTCAAAGGAACCAACTTTGCTGCTAAAGCACATTACCACAGAGGCAAATAAGAAGCTGTAAGTAGGAGACAAATCCTTTCTGAACAGCGTAGCTCCAACTTTTGGTTCTGCTACACCACAGAAAAGTAGCAGATTCTTCATCTGTTCATCTTCAGGCTGTGGCTGATCATATTTTTCAGCCACAGGGAGTCGAAGAACTTCCCTGATCAGACGAATGTTGATCTCAATGGTCTGAGTCCCATTGAGTATGGTGCCCTTAATGACTTTGGTGTCAGGGTTGTAGGCACAGGTATACCAAAACTCATACACCATCTCCTGGTACAGGACACCAGGAGTGGCAGTCATGGCATAGTTCAACGGATGAACTTTCAAGAACTCCACCATATCTTCGTAGCCTTTCCCCACATACTTCTTGGGGATGGTTAGGTTAGCAAGGTAGTTGGTAGGTTTCAGGGTTAGCATTGTGGCGACTGATGCATGTTTTTGAACATCAGGACCCACAAACACTGGTAGAAAGGGGTTGTTTCTGTGAGCCATTTGGGAAGTAGTGAGAGTAGCAAAAGCACAAGACACTTACTCGATTTTTAGGGTTCTTAGGAGGTTTATGGAAGTAGTGAGGAAGACGAAGATGAAACAGTATGGGGTATTTATAGGATTTGAATGTGAGTGGGTATGAGAGAGAAACATTTGGGCGGTTGATTTGAAAAGGTCGTTAACGGAAAACGGAACTGTTGTCCATGTCAGACCGTTTGACAGACCACTTGAGCCCTTTTTAATTACTAACACACGAAACCCATATCATCCGCAGTAATTAAGTTAAATAAAAACAAAAATTAAGTAACTTAATTGTGAAGAAAGGTAATTAAACTGATGGTCCAAGCTGATGGTCAAACCTGTGATGAGTAGGGTCATCACAAGCTGTTCACTCTTCAAGCTGTTCCTTCAACCTGTTCAGCTATGTAAGAACAGGTTGTGTTCAATAGCTGATCAAGTTACAAGACAATGTCTTGTATGACAGATTGAGAGAGTGAGCAGGGTGGAGGTTTGATCATCAGATCAGGCTTGACATATAAGCTGTTATTTGTCAAACCTGTTATACGCTCGAGCTGTTCAAGTTTTGCAAAAAAAAGGCGAAGTATAGAAAATGCATAGCCTGTTCTGTCTAAGCTGTTCTGAAAGATGTCACGATCTAAATATGAATTACCAAGACTAACTGATTTGAATTTATCAGAGTATAAATCAATAATCTTGCTTTGAATCAAAGTTTAATCAAGAAGTTTGCGGAACAACACTTAATTATTTTAACAAAAACTTTCAGATCAATAATGAATAAACACACAAGAAGTAATCAAGACTGTTTGTATTGCTGAATTCAATGATTACAATCACCTCTAATATGTTTGATTAGACGAAGAACACAGACTGTTCTTAGGGTTTTACAACCTTAGAGGCTTATGAAAACTTAATCAACAAAGCAATTACAGACTCAAAAAAATGCAGAAAAAAAACTCCTATACAATAGAAAGACCTATTCTATGTATTTATATTGCTTCTTGATATGTTTCCTTGACGAATAATGACTTCTCTGATAGTAGATATGCTGGAATCTTCACATAGATATCGTTTCCTGAAAATCAGCACTTTCTGTTTCTGAAACTGTTGAGCAGCTTGAATCTCTTGACAGCATGAGCAGAGCAGCTTGAGTTGTTTTGCTCTGGCAGCTTGAACTTTTACACTAGCAGCTCGAGTTTCTTCAACTAGCAGCATGAACTTTGTATTTACATTTAAAAACTACTAACAGTCTGAGAAGTTTAACTAACAGCTTGAATATACTTAAACTATTTCCCAACAATCTCCCCCTAACTTAAATTCTTTACACAAGACTTTAAGTTCTATACAAAAAAATGGAAATGAATAAGTAAGCTGTTATTTACAAACCAAGGCTTACAAAACTTACAGCTGTGCAAGTTTATGATCTAAAGCCTTCAAAAATTCTCTCTTCATCTCTTCTTTATCACAAGATATTCTAGCTGATTTTATTTGCAGCAACATATCTTTTGAAAAATTGTAAAACTCAAGATTGAAGAAGATACCAGACCCATCTGTGAATTTGATTCTGTATGTCTTTGACTTGACAAACAGATCAATTTGCTTGATCTTTTTCCCTTTCCTCTCAGCATCTTCTATCTCTTGTCTTGCAAATTCAGGATCAACCACTGTACTTAGATCTCTGATGAGTTGTTTAACTTGTGGAAGAGCAGATCTAACTTGTGTAACAGACCCTATGTTGTACATCTTTATCAGTTCATCCTTGGTCAGCTTCTGAACCATTTGCCAGAATGTATCAAACTCTTCTTCTGGTCCAAACTCTCTTCTTATTACAAACTTGACCCTTAAATCTCTTTCATCCAGTGACTTAGCAAACTAGTAGTTGATTTGAGGCTTTGTGAAATCATGTTGATCAATCAACTTCTCTATCTCCATGGCCTTTTGCAGTTGCTGATCAAATAGCACCCTCTTAACAGATGAAGGAATAGAAACAACTGCTTGATCAGTGGGAGCAGGTGTACTGGCAACAGCTTCAGTTTGGACTGATTTTGTTGATGGTTGGACTTCTTGGGATGGTTGAGCTTCTGGAGAGACTTTTGTTTTCTTTCTTTTCTCCATTTCTTTGTCATGGATCTCCTGCAGCCTTTCAGTAGTCATGGACTGAGCCATTTTCTTTGGGATACCTGCTGCAAAGGCAAAATTGATTAAGAATCTTCTGTGCTCAGCCTTGGTGTGCCCTGTTGGCATTTTTCTCTTCATAGCTCCTTTCTTAACCACAAACCCCTTTAAGTAATCACCTAAAGTCTCATCATCATCCATTGGGGTTTGGGCTTGCTGATCTAATTCCTTGTCCTGTTCTTCTGCTATTCTTTTGGCAATTTCAGCATCAAAGGCAATTTGGGCTTCTTTGGAAGAGAATTTATGCTTTGGAGACTCAATGAGAATGCCCTTGCCCTTGTCTTTTGCAGCAGATGTTGTAGCTTGGACTGTGCTTGATGGAGCTTGAATGCCTTCCCTGATCACAACTCCGGTAACTTTTGAAGGAGCAGCTTGAGTTTCTAGGCTAACAGCTTGAGAAGCTGTTGGGACTGCTAGCCTAGAAACTGGAACTGTTGATGCTGCTTGGACTGTTGTTGTTGGAGCTGCTTGAACTGACTTGGGAACCTCCTGATTCTCCCCCTTTTTGGAAGCATTGGTTTGGTCAGAAGGACCTACAACCTTTGCCCCTTGGGTTTGAATCATCTGCTCTAATTTCATAATTTTATTTCCACAGAGGGTGAACCCTTTGTGAAGATAATCCATTCGCTTATTCTGAGCAGCCTCTGCCTGTTTAAGTTCAAAAATTTGAGCCCCCTGTGCAGCAATGATGGACATTTGATATTCCAACATGGCTACAACAGGTTTCAGCTTGGGATCCGTCAAAAGCAAGAGTTGCAGACTTGTCTCAAGATCAGAAAACACCTAGGGTGCTTGTGATCTATCACTGACATTAAGACCAGAAGTAGAAACTTCTGGGCCCCTCTTTTCTTGGTTCTAGGGACTTCCAGCTTGTGTTTGCACACTTGCTGTTGCCGTGAGCGTGGTCTTAACTATGTTGGCCCTGTCCTGTGCCTCTTGTGCAGAGACATCAGTAGTGCCAGCCACAGAACTCATATGAATCATCTCTGAAGAGATGTTCACCTCCTGAGAGAGGATGGGAGTTTCCTCAATTGGTTCCCTTTGGATATTCTGTGCAGAAGTATCCTTCTGCACAGGGATATATAGCTCTTGTTGATAGGAGGAGGAGGAAGGAGCTCCTGGTCCCCTTTTCCTTTTATATAAGAATTTTAGAGGGCGTCTTGGCTGTACAAAAAGATCAGAAGGAATTTGTGTATCATGAGGAGTGGGTTGGGGTCCTGGGGGTGAAGCAGGAATGTTGGGCTGTGTCTGCTCAGGACCCTCTCCTCTGTTTCCTGGAATGATGTTCATCATTGCAGAGGGCAATGGAACATCTACACTGACAAAATTGGCACTTGGCTTTATCAGCCTTTTGATTGAAGACAATGAGTGCCTATGGGAAACATGTATCCGTTTATGTAAATGTGGAGTTGTGCAGGTGTGTGCAATAATTTCTGCCAAAAACCTAGGATACATCAAAAATTTCCCATTCTTTAGGGAATGATGCCTTAACATTCCTTGAAAGATCATGGTTGAAAAATTGAACTGTTGGCCAGTAGAAAAGCACACTAAGGCAGTGGCAATATTTGAAGAAAACTCAGACCAACCAGTTCTTTTGGGGCTTAAACATTGCTGAATAATGTGCACAAGGTATTTCCATTTAGGAGAAAAATGTGCCTTAAGAAAAGTAAAAGAATCAGCAGGACCCCTATAACCAATATTTTGAAGACCAAAACGTAAAGCGTGAAGGGATAGGTCGGTCATACCTGAGGCATCTTGAAGATGCAAGTGATGTCTGATGGATTCCTCAGTGATATTGATGACAGTTCCATCAATCTTGGATATGAGAGTAGGCACTCCATTGATGGTTTGAACAGATGCATGATTCCAAAACTGTTCAATATGGGAGATGTATATAGTAGGGTTTATGGTTAGGGCATAGTGGATAGGGGAGTGCCTGAGGAAATCCATCATTGCATGAAACGGTTGAAGTTCAGAGTGTTTTAGGGTGTATGGGAGGCAGTTATGCTCTTTCACAAACTCCATTGATGAAGAAACGATGGTTTAGGGTTTGAAAGAAGAATGTGTGATTCGTTCAGAGAGAAAGCAAGAGGCCGTGGAAGAAGAATTTGTAACTGGTAGTTACAACTGAACGAAATCGGGACCTTTAAAGGTTTCGAAAGGTTGGGTCCCGCGCACACATTTGAAAAATTACCCAAATACCCTGCACACTTTGACAGATCAAGTGAAAATAACTAGTAGTCCGAGAAAATGAACTAGCAGCATGAGAAAATTCTCATGCTGTTAGTTTAAAATTAGGCAACTTTTCAATCAAACAGTGTCTCCCCCTTAAATAAGCATACTGAGTAGATAATAATGAAAACCAATTAATCCATGTTTACCATACCAATATTTGATACTAGGAAAGTGAACCTTCCCACATCAAAAGGTTTTGTAAATAGATCAGCTAACTGATCATCTGTATGTATTTTGGTAACTTGGATTAACTTCTTTTCATTACAGTCTCTGATGAAGTGAAATCTGATTTCTATATGCTTGGTTTTTGGGAATTTCACTGGGTTTTGCACAATGCTGATTGCACTTGAATTGTCAATATAAATAGGAGTGGATAAGAAATTCATACCATAGTCTCTTAGTTGATTTTGAATCCACATTACCTGGGAGCAGCAGCTTGCAGCTGCTACGTATTCTGCTTCAGTGGATGATGTGGAGACAGTTGTTTGCTTTTTGCATTGCCAAGAGACCAGTCTTGCTCCTAAGTATTGACATCCACCAGTTGTGGATTTCCTGTCAATGTTGCAACCACCATAGTCACTGTCAGAATAAGCAGTTAGTTCAAAAGGAGAGTCTTTAGGATACCATAGGCCTAAATGTGGTTGGCCTTTAAGATATCTAAAGATTCTCTTAACAGCAACCAAGTGAGAATCCTTTGGAGAGCATTGAAACCTAGCACACACACAGACAGCAAACATAATATCAGGTCTGGAAGATGTTAGATACATGAGAGATCCTATAAGAGATCTTTATAGATGAATGTCCACATCTATGTCATCTTTGTCTGTATGGAGCTGTTTATGAGGATCCATTGGAGTGCTTGCAACCTTTGTGTCTTGATAGCAAAACTTTTCCAGTATGTCTTTCACATACTTTGATTGACTTATGAAAAGACCAGTAGGCTTCTGTTTAACCTGCAGCCCTAGAAAGAATGTGAGTTCCCCCATTGAACTCATTTGAAACTTTTTGTGCATTAGAGCCTCAAACTCTCTGCATAAACCATCATTGGTTGAACCAAAGATGATGTCATAAACATAGATTTGGACAAGCAGAATCTCGTCTTTGATAGACTTAGTGGAGAGTGTTTTGTCCAAAGTGCCTCTCTTGAATTCATTCTGTAGAAGATATGATGACAGAGTGTCATACCATGCTCTGGGGGCTTGGTGAAGACCATAGACAGCCTTGTCTAGCTTGTACACTCTGTCTGGATACTTGTAATCTTCAAAACCAGGAGGTTGACACACATATACTTCCTCTTCAATTGTCCCATACAGGAAAGCAGACTTGACATCCATTTGATACACTTTAAATCCTTTGAAGCTTGCATAGGCTAGAAATAGTCTGATGGCTTCAATTCTTGCTACTGGAGCAAATACATCATCATAATCAATGCCTTCTTCTTGAGTGTACCCTTGTGCTACTAGTCTTGCTTTGTTCTTGATGACTATCCCTCTCTCATCCTTCTTGTTTCTGAACACCCATCTTGTACCAATTGCTCTCTTACCTTTAGGAAGATCCACCAGAGTCCATACATTCTGAATTTTGAACTGTAAAAGCTCTTCTTGCATAGCTTCAATCCAGGATGAATCTTTTAATGCTTCTGATGCCTTTTTGGGTTCTAGTTGAGACATGAAACAGGCATGTTCAAAAGCAGCTAGACTGAATTCAGGGACTGCTTGTTCAGCAGCAGCAGTCTCATTGTGAACCATTTTCCTTGTTTGAACAGGAGTGCTTGGATCACCCAGTATTTGATTGAGAGGGTGATACTTGTGAACCCTTAGTGTGGGCTCTCTCTCTGTTTGAAAAGAAGTTCCAAGATTTGTATCATCTCCATCAGAACTAGTAAAAGGATCAGCTTCAGGAACAGCCTGTCTTGAATCTGGGACTGTGTCCCTTTGTGTTGGAGCTGTTCTCTCAGGACTTGGGAGTGGCAGTTCAGTATCTGGATGTGCATCATGTTGGGCATTCAGGACCCCTGGAGGATCACATGACAGAAGTGGTAGAGTGGTGTAATCATCCCAACTTGTTGAATCTGCAGCAGTCTGAAACTTTGTGCCAACAGCTTGAGAAATTGTATTGACAGCATGAGAATTTGTGTTAGCAGCTTCAACCCTGTATGCATCAGCTTCTGCAGTATACTCAAGAAAGCTCAGAGAATGTGTTAGTGAATCTAAATCAAACAACCAATCAGGACCAGTGCCTTTGATATTAGCAGTATTTTCATTAAATTCAACATTGGCACTTTCTTCAATTGTTTTAGACACACTGTTGTATACTCTATAGGCTTTGCTTTGAGTTGAGTATCCTACAAAGAATCCTTCTTCAGCTTTACTTTCAAACTTTCCTAAGTGAGTTTTAGTGTGAAGAATAGTACATGGGCATCCAAAAGGCTTGAAGAAAGCAATTAGGGGACTTCTGTTATGGAATAAATCATAGGGAGTTTTCCCTTTTGATTGAACAACTTGAAAACCCTATTTAGAACATAACAGGCTGTATTAACAGCTTCTGCCCAGAAAGTCATTGGCAGATTTGAATCAGCTAACATTGTTCTAGCAGCCTCAATTAATGTTATGTTCTTTCTTTCAGCTACACCGTTTTGTTGTGGTGTTCTTGGTGCACTATATTGTCTAGCAATGCCTTTGGACTCACAGAAACTGTTTAGAATGTGATTTTTAAATTCAGTTCCATTGTCTGATCTTATCACCTTAACTTTGGAATTTGATTGATTTTCTATCTTAAGGATAAAAGACTTAACTAGCTCAGCAGTTTCATCTTTGGACCTAAGAAAGTAAACCCAAGTAAATCTGGTGAAATCATCAACAATGACTAAACAGTATGCCCTTTTATTCAAACTTAAAACAGATGTTGGACCAAATAGATCCATATGTAGCAACTGAAGGACAGATGAGATTGAATTTACTTCTTTGGTCTTATGAGAAGTTTTGTGTTGCTTACCTTTAAGGCATGCTACACAATGATCATCACAAATGAACTCCTTTTGTGGTAAGCCTCTTACCAGATTCTTTTTCACTAAAGCATTCATGGACTTGAAGTTCATGTGACACATCCTTCTATGCCAAAGAGCAGACTCATTGGATGATGCTTTGGATATCAAACAGCTTAAAGTATTTGATTTAGACAAAAGATCTGTGTCCAGACAGTAGACATTGTCCTTTCTTGGTGTTCTTAGTAAAACAAGATTTTCAGGAACTTTGAAATCTTTTGAAAGAACAATGCACTCAGAATCTGTGAACAGAACAATGTTTTTTTTGTCACAGATTTGAGAGACACTTAATAAATTGTACTTAAGCTGTTCAACATACAAAACATCATGGAATGTCATGTTGCCTGCATTAACAGTACCTTTACCTGTAACCTTACCTCCTTTTGAGTTGCCTCCAAATGCAACAAAACCTCCATCAAAACCTTTGAAATTTGACAAGCATTCAGAGTTGCCTGTCATGTGCCTAGAGCATCCACTGTCCAGATGCCCAGATGCCATCTTGTTCTATGAGGAGACCTGTGGTTGCCCTGCACAAATAACAGCTTAGTTAGTAGTGGAGTAAACCCAAACCAAATTGGTTTTGGGTTGGCCTTGTACATTGACATAACTAAATACTGTTTTTGACTTCTTATATTTAGTGAGATCTACTGATAGAGTCTTTGGAGAGTATTTGGTGATTATATGAGGTATCCAACTATTTTGATCATCTTTTCTTCTAACAGTCTCAGATGGTTCACTAGCAGCTCCAGATTGATGCTCAGCAGTTTGAGCTGTGTTTGTAGTGCTAACAGTTTCAGTTTTTGCACTAACAGCATCAGATTTTGACTTAACAGTCTGATCTTGTGCATTAGCAGTTTGAGCATCAGATTTGTCCTTGACACACCATATTTGTTTAAAACTTGATTTAGGCTTTGCCAAAACTTGTTTTTGATGTGTTGACTGTTTTTTATTAACTTTGTAAAACCTGTGATCAACTGTTTTCTTTGGAACTGCTGTGGAAGGTTTCACTTTTGAGTGTTTTGCCAGAATAAGATTTGATTTTGTGTGAGACACAGTCTGTTTTGCAACAGCTGGTTTGTAAAAACAATCTTTGGCTAAGTGATTCTTCCTTCCACAGTGAAAACATCTTTTGACAGTTTGAATTGGAGAACCAGACTTTTCTGCCAATTTCTGGTTCTTGTTTCTCTGATTTCCTCTTACCTCCTGTTGTTTAGGAAACTTTTGAACACCATGCTTTTGGCATGTGCAGACAGAAGCAATTTTACCTCTTTTATTTCCTTTTGATGAAGATGCAGTGTTACAGTTAGAATGTACAGAAACTTGTGGAGTAGCATTGCATACACTCATCTTCTCTTTTCCTTTCTTACTGGGGGCTTGGACCTCTATGGGTGCACTCATTGTGTCACAGTCTCTATTTTGACTCTTATCTTCCTTTAATTCAGGACTGTTATCAAGAATAGGATCTACAATAGTCATAGACTCATCTAGTGGTTCATTGACAAGTCTATCAGCAACCTCACTCATTGGATGAATGTACTTGTTATTGTATGGAGGTGGAGTAGCTCTGTATCCTATTCCTTCTTTGGGATTGACATGAGATTTCACTCTATCTTTAAATTGGACTTCCATTAGGTGTTCCAGCTTTTGATTTGCTAACTTGAAGTTTCCTAGATCTATGTTAACAGATTCTAGTTTCTTATTAGCCTCAAACACCTTTTGTTCAGTCTCTTCTACCTTTTTATTCAGAGATTCTATTTTCTTATTTAGCTCCTTTTTCTCCAACTCATGATAGGTTCTATCATACCCCATTTAAATGTCATTATCCTTATAATCATTGATCTGTTTCTCCAGATCTTCTATGGCTTGCATGTATTCATATCTCCTTTCTTCAATATTAGCTAGAGTTTTGCACATGCTCTCATTATGATCTCTGTATTTTTAACCATATTTTTGCATGATTGAGAGAAGAGTTTAGAATTCACCTCAGAGGGCAGTTCAGTGGAGGAGACATTTGATGTTTCTGCCATAAGTGCTTGATTTTGAAATTCTTCCTCTGTCTGATCACTCCAGTCAAACACATTGTCTTCTTGAGAGACAAGTGCTGTTGATGATGATGTTTGAATGGGCTGTGAAGTCCTTGATGGCTGTTGACCTTGAGATCTACATTCTCTAGCAAAGTGACCAAGCTTATGGCATTTATAGCATTCCACTTTTGATTTATCAAAAGATGTTTTGCCTTCTGTCTTGGCTTGAAAGTTGGTCCTTCCAGTTTTTTTCAGAAATCTTTTGGCCCTCATGGTCAGCATTGCATGTTGCCACTTTAGATCCATCTCTTCAAGATCATCTGGATGAATTTGTTCCAAGTCTTCAACATTTAGAGCAAATAATCCATCATTGGCAACAAAAGCCTCATAGTGAGTTTCAGCAGAGTTGCCATCACCACCTGAAAAAGAATCACAGTTATTAGATTTTTTCAGAAGACAGAAGAGCAGTATTGTGATTATAAGAAAAGGATTTCTTTTTAGCATCAATCTCAGTCTCAAACACTCTTAAACTGTTATACAGATCA
>JAANYP010001232.1:0-32247 GCA_020465985.1 Centrapalus pauciflorus | reverse complement strand
CATGGACAGTAGTCACACAAAATACAAGTTTACCTCACTTAAGAGAGCATATGGTAACACTTTTTAACACTAACGGCTACATATCGCATAATTTTATGTGACCAAAGACCACATGAAGACACTCATTGTGTAACCAAATGGTTGCATTCACCACACATAGTTATAAATAAGTGGCCATTGCATGCACAATAGTCACACAAAATACAAGTTTTCCTCATTTAAGAGAGCATATGGTCACACTTTTTAACACCTACGGCCACATATGGCATAATTTTATGTGACCAAAGACCACAAGAAGTCACTCGTTGTGTGACTAAATGGTTGCAATCAGCCACACATACTTAAAAATAAAGTGGCCATGGCATGGACAATAGTCACACAAAATACAAGTTTACCTCACTTAAGAGAGCATATGGTCACACTTTTTAACACCTACGACCAACTCATGGCATAATTTTATGTGACCAAATCCCACAAGAAGACACTCGTTGTGTCACCAAATGGTTGCAATCTGCCACACATACATAAAAATAAAGTGGCCATTTCATGGACAGTAGTCACACAAAATACAAGTTTACCTCACTTAAGAGAGCATATGGTCACACTTTTTAACACTAACGACTACATATTGCATAATTTTATGTGACCAAAGACCACAAGAAGACACTCATTCTGTAACCAAATAGTTGCAATCAGTCACAAATAGTTATAAATACAGTGGCCATTGCATGGACAATAGTAACACAAAATACAAGTTTTCCTCATTTAAGAGAGCATATGGTCACACTTTTTAACACCTACGGCCACATATGGCATAAATTTATGTGACCAAAAACCACAAGAAGACCCTCGTTGTGTGACCAAACGGTTGCTATCAGCCACACATACTTAAAAATAAAGTGGCCATGGCATGGACAATAGTCACACAAAATACAAGTTTACCTCACCTAAGAGAGCATATGGTCACACTTTTTAACATCTACGACCAACTCATGGCATAATTTTATGTGACCAAATCCCACAAGAAGACACTCGTTGTGTCACCAAATGGTTGCAATCTACCACACATACATAAAAATAATGTGGCCATTTCATGGACAATAGTCACACAAAATACAAGTTTACCTCACTTAAGAGAGCATATGGTCACACTTTTTAACACCTACGGCCACATATGGCATACTTTTATGTGACCAAAGACCACAAGAAGGCACTCCTTGGATGACCAAATGGTTGCAATCAGCCACACATACTTAAAAATAAAGTGGCCATGTCATGGACAATAGTCACACAAAACACAAGTTCACCGCATAATTTTATGTGACCAAAGACCACATGTAGCCACTCGTTGTGTAACCAAATGGTTGCAATCAGCCACACATAGTTATAAATAAAATGGCCATTGCATGGACAATAGTCACACAAAATACAAGTTTTCCTCATTTAAGAGAGCATATGGTCACACTTTTTAACACCTACGGCCACATATGGCATAAATTTATGTGACCAAAGACCACAAGAAGACCCTCGTTGTGTGACCAAACGGTTGCAATCAGCCACACATACTTAAAAATAAAGTGGCCATGGCATGGACAATAGTCACACTAAACACAAGTTCACCTCACTTAAGAGAGCATATGGTCACACTTTTAAACTCCTACGACCACATATGGCATAATTTTATGTGACCAAATCCCACAAGAAGACACTCGTTGTGTCACCAAATGGTTGCAATCTGCCACACATACATAAAAAGAAAGTGGCCATTTCATGGACAGTAGTCACACAAAATACAAGTTTACCTCACTTAAGAGAGCATATGGTCACACTTTTTAACACTAACGACTACGTATTGCATAATTTTATGTGACCAAAGACCACAAGAAGACACTCATTCTGTAACCAAATAGTTGCAATCAGTCACAAATAGTTATAAATAAAGTGGCCATTGCATGGACAATAGTCACACAAAATACGAGTTTTCCTCATTTAAGAGAGCATATGGTCACACTTTTTAACACCTACGGCCACATATGGCATAAATTTATGTGACCAAAGACCACAAGAAGACCCTCGTTGTGTGACCAAACGGTTGCAATCAGCCACACATACTTAAAAATAAAGTGGCCATGGCATGGACAATAGTCACACAAAATACAAGTTTACCTCACTTAAGAGAGCATATGGTCACACTTTTTAACCCCTACGACCAACTCATGGCATAATTTTATTTGACCAAATCCCACAAGAAGACACTCGTTGTGTCACCAAATGGTTGCAATCTGCCACACATACATAAAAATAAAGTGGCCATTTCATGGACAGTAGTCACACAAAATACAAGTTTACCTTACTTAAGATAGCATATGGTCACACTTTTTAACACTAACGGCTACATATTGCATAATTTTATGTGACCAAAGACCACAAGAAGACACTCATTCTGTAAGCATATGGTTGCAATCAGTCACAAATAGTTATAAATAAAGTGGCCATTGCATGGACAATAGTCACACAAAATACAAGTTTTCCTCATTTAAGAGAGCATATGGTCACACTTTTTAACACCTACGGCCACATATGGCATAAATTTATGTGACCAAAGACCACAAGAAGACCCTCGTTGTGTGACCAAACGGTTGCAATCAGCCACACATACTTAAAAATAAAGTGGCCATGGCATGGACAATAGTCACACAGAATACAAGTTTACCTCACTTAAGAGAGCGTATGGTCACACTTTTTAACATCTACGACCAACTCATGGCATAATTTTATGTGACCAAATCCCACAAGAAGACACTCATTGTGTCACCAAATGGTTGCAATCTACCACACATACATAAAAATAATGTGGCCATTTCATGGACAATAGTCACACAAAATACAAGTTTACCTCACTTAAGAGAGCATATGGTCACACTTTTTAACACCTACGGCCACATATGGCATACTTTTATGTGACCAAAGACCACAAGAAGGCACTCCTTGCATGACCAAATGGTTGCAATCAGCCACACATACTTAAAAATAAAGTGGCCATGTCATGGACAATAGTCACACAAAACAGAAGTTCACCTCACTTAAGAGAGCATATGGTTAGACTTTTAAACTCCTACGACCACATATGGCATAATTTTATGTGACCAAATCCCACAAGAAGACTCTCGTCGTGTCACCAAATGGTTGCAATCAGCCACACATACATAAAAATAAAGTGGTCATTTCATGGACAGTAGTCACACAAAATACAAGTTTACCTCACTTAAGAGAGCATATGGTCACACTTTTTAACACATACGGCTACATATCGCATAATTTTATGTGACCAAAGACCACATGAAGACACTCATTGTGTAACCAAATGGTTGCATTCAGCCACACATAGTTATAAATTAAGTGGCCATTGCATGCACAATAGTCACACAAAATACAAGTTTTCGTCATTTAAGAGAGCATATGGTCACACTTTTTAACACCTACGGCCACATATGGCATAAATTTATGTGACCAAAGACCACAAGAAGACCCTCGTTGTGTGACCAAACGGTTGCAATCAGCCACACATACTTAAAAATAAAGTGGCCATGGCTGGGACAATAGTCACACAAAATACAAGTTTATCTCACTTAAGAGAGCATATGGTCACACTTTTTAACACCTACGACCAACTCATGGCATAATTTTATGTGACCAAATCCCACAAGAAGACACTCGTTGTGTCACCAAATGGTTGCAATCTACCACACATACATAAAAATAAAGTGGCCATTTCATGGACAATAGTCACACAAAATACAAGTTTACCTCACTTAAGAGAGCATATGGTCACACTTTTTAACACTAACGGCTACATATTGCATAATTTTATGTGACCAAAGACCACAAGAAGACACTCATTGCATGACCAAATGGTTGCAATCAGCCACACATACTTAAAAATAAAGTGGCCATGTCATGGACAATAGTCACACAAAACACAAGTTCACCGCATAATTTTATGTGACCAAAGACCACAAGAAGACACTCGTTGTGTCACCAAATGGTTGCAATCTGCCACACATACATAAAAATAAAGTGGCCATTTCATGGACAGTAGTCACACAAAATACAAGTTTACCTCACTTAAGAGAGCATATGGTCACACTTTTTAACACTAACGGCTACATATTGCAGAATTTTATGTGACCAAAGACCACAAGAAGACCCTCGTTGTGTGACCAAACGGTTGCAATCAGCCACACATACTTAAAAATAAAGTGGCCATGGCATGGACAATAGTCACACAAAATACAAGTTTACCTCACTTAAGAGAGCATATGGTCACACTTTTTAACACCTACGACCAACTCATGGCATAATTTTATGTGACCAAATCCCACAAGAAGACTCTCGTCGTGTCACCAAATGGTTGCAATCAGCCACACATACATAAAAATAAAGTGGTCATTTCATGGACAGTAGTCACACAAAATACAAGTTTACCTCACTTAAGAGAGCATATGGTCACACTTTTTAACACATACGGCTACATATCGCATAATTTTATGTGACCAAAGACCACATGAAGACACTCATTGTCTAACCAAATGGTTGCATTCTGCCACACATAGTTATAAATTAAGTGGCCATTGCATGCACAATAGTCACACAAAATACAAGTTTTCGTCATTTAAGAGAGCATATGGTCACACTTTTTAACATTTACGGCCACATATGGCATAATTTTATGTGACCAAAGACCACAAGAAGTCACTCGTTGTGTGACTAAATGGTTGCAATCAGCCACACATACTTAAAAATAAAGTTGCCATGGCATGGACAATAGTCACACTAAACACAAGTTCACCTCACTTAAGAGAGCATATGGTCACACTTTTAAACTCCTACGACCACATATGACATAATTTTATGTGACCAAATCCCACAAGAAGACTCTCGTCGTGTCACGAAATGGTTGCAATCAGCCACACATACATAAAAATAAAGTGGTCATTTCATGGACAGTAGTCACACAAAATACAAGTTTACCTCACTTAAGAGAGCATATGGTCACACTTTTTAACACATACGGCTACATATCGCATAATTTTATGTGACCAAAGACCACATGAAGACACTCATTGTGTAACCAAATGGTTGCATTCAGCCACACATAGTTATAAATTAAGTGGCCATTGCATGCACAATAGTCACACAAAATACAAGTTTTCGTCATTTAAGAGAGCATATGGTCACACTTTTTAACACCTATGGCCACATATGGCATAATTTTATGTGACCAAAGACCACAAGAAGTCACTCGTTGTGTGACTAAATGGTTTCAATCAGCCACACATACTTAAAAATAAAGTGGCCATGGCATGGACAATAGTCACACTAAACACAAGTTCACCTCACTTAAGAGAGCATATGGTTAGACTTTTAAACTCCTACGACCACATATGGCATAATTTTATGTGACCAAATCCCACAAGAAGACTCTCGTCGTGTCACCAAATGGTTGCAATCAGCCACACATACATAAAAATAAAGTGGTCATTTCATGGACAGTAGTCACACAAAATACAAGTTTACCTCACTTAAGAGAGCATATGGTCACACTTTTTAACACATACGGCTACATATCGCATAATTTTATGTGACCAAAGACCACATGAAGACACTCATTGTGTAACCAAATGGTTGCATTCAGCCACACATAGTTATAAATTAAGTGGCCATTGCATGCACAATAGTCACACAAAATACAAGTTTTCGTCATTTAAGAGAGCATATGGTCACACTTTTTAACACCTACGGCCACATATGGCATAAATTTATGTGACCAAAGACCACAAGAAGACCCTCGTTGTGTGACCAAACGGTTGCAATCAGCCACACATACTTAAAAATAAAGTGGCCATGGCAGGGACAATAGTCACACAAAATACAAGTTTACCTCACTTAAGAGAGCATATGGTCACACTTTTTAACACCTACGACCAACTCATGGCATAATTTTATGTGACCAAATCCCACAAGAAGACACTCGATTTGTCACCAAATGGTTGCAATCTACCACACATACATAAAAATAAAGTGGCCATTTCATGGACAATAGTCACACAAAATACAAGTTTACCTCACTTAAGAGAGCATATGGTCACACTTTTTAACACTAACGGCTACATATTGCATAATTTTATGTGACCAAAGACCACAAGAAGACACTCATTCTGTAACCAAATGGTTGCAATCAGTCACAAATAGTTATAAATAAAGTGGCCATTGCATGGACAATAGTCACACAAAATACAAGTTTTCCTCATTTAAGAGAGCATATGGTCACACTTTTTAACACCTACGGCCACATATGGCATAAATTTATGTGACCAAAGACCACAAGAAGACCCTCGTTGTGTGACCAAACGGTTGCAATCAGCCACACATACTTAAAAATAAAGTGGCCATGGCAGGGACAATAGTCACACAAAATACAAGTTTACCTCACTTAAGAGAGCATATGGTCACACTTTTTAACACCTACGACCAACTCATGGCATAATTTTATGTGACCAAATCCCACAAGAAGACACTCGATTTGTCACCAAATGGTTGCAATCTACCACACATACATAAAAATAAAGTGGCCATTTCATGGACAATAGTCACACAAAATACAAGTTTACCTCACTTAAGAGAGCATATGGTCACACTTTTTAACACTAACGGCTACATATTGCATAATTTTATGTGACCAAAGACCACAAGAAGACACTCATTCTGTAACCAAATGGTTGCAATCAGTCACAAATAGTTATAAATAAAGTGGCCATTGCATGGACAATAGTCACACAAAATACAAGTTTTCCTCATTTAAGATAGCATATGGTCACACTTTTTAACACCTACGGCCACATTTGGCATAAATTTATGTGACCAAAGACCACAAGAAGACCCTCGTTGTGTGACCAAACGGTTGCAATCAGCCACACATACTTAAAAATAAAGTGGCCATGGCATGGACAATAGTCACACAAAATACAAGTTTACCTCACTTAAGAGAGCATATGGTCACACTTTTTAACACCTACGACCAACTCATGGCATAATTTTATGTGACCAAATCCCACAAGAAGACACTCGTTTTGTCACCAAATGGTTGCAATCTGCCACATATACATAGAAATAAAGTGGCCATTTCATGGACAGTAGTCACACAAAATACAAGTTTACCTTACTTAAGATAGCATATGGTCACACTTTTTAACACTAACGGCTACATATTGCATAATTTTATGTGACCTAAGACCACAAGAAGACACTCATTCTGTAAGCATATGGTTGCAATCAGTCACAAATAGTTATAAATAAAGTGGCCATTGCATGGACAATAGTCACACAAAATACAAGTTTTGCTCATTTAAGAGAGCATATGGTCACACTTTTTAACACCTACGGCCACATATGGCATAATTTTATGTGACCAAAGACCACAAGAAGTCACTCGTTGTGTGATTAAATGGTTGCAATCAGCCACACATACTTAAAAATAAAGTGGCCATGGCATGGACAATAGTCACACTAAACACAAGTTCACCTCACTTAAGAGAGCATATGGTCACACTTTTAAACTCCTAAGACCACATATGGCGTAATTTTATGTGAGCAAATCCCACAAGAAGACACTCGTTGTGTCACCAAATGGTTGCAATCTGCCACACATTCACAAAAAATACAAGTTTACCTTACTTAAGAGAGCATATGGTCACACTTTTTAACACTAACGGCTACATATTGCATAATTTTATGTGACCAAAGACCACAAGAAGACACTCATTCTGTAACCAAATGGTTGCAATCAGTAATAAATAGTTATAAATAAAGTGGCCATTGCATGGACAATAGTCACACAAAATACAAGTTTTCCTCATTTAAGATAGCATATGGTCACACTTTTTAACACCTACGGCCACATATGGCATAAATTTATGTGACCAAAGACCACAAGAAGACCCTCGTTGTGTGACCAAACGGTTGCAATCAGCCACACATACTTAAAAATAAAGTGGCCATGGCATGGACAATAGTCACACAAAATACAAGTTTACCTCACTTAAGAGAGCATATGGTCACACTTTTTAACACCTACGACCAACTCATGGCATAATTTTATGTGACCAAATCCCACAAGAAGACACTCGTTTTGTCACCAAATGGTTGCAATCTGCCACATATACATAGAAATAAAGTGGCCATTTCATGGACAGTAGTCACACAAAATACAAGTTTACCTTACTTAAGATAGCATATGGTCACACTTTTTAACACTAACGGCTACATATTGCATAATTTTATGTGACCTAAGACCACAAGAAGACACTCATTCTGTAAGCATATGGTTGCAATCAGTCACAAATAGTTATAAATAAAGTGGCCATTGCATGGACAATAGTCACACAAAATACAAGTTTTGCTCATTTAAGAGAGCATATGGTCACACTTTTTAACACCTACGGCCACATATGGCATAATTTTATGTGACCAAAGACCACAAGAAGTCACTCGTTGTGTGATTAAATGGTTGCAATCAGCCACACATACTTAAAAATAAAGTGGCCATGGCATGGACAATAGTCACACTAAACACAAGTTCACCTCACTTAAGAGAGCATATGGTCACACTTTTAAACTCCTAAGACCACATATGGCGTAATTTTATGTGACCAAATCCCACAAGAAGACACTCGTTGTGTCACCAAATGGTTGCAATCTGCCACACATTCACAAAAAATACAAGTTTACCTTACTTAAGAGAGCATATGGTCACACTTTTTAACACTAACGGCTACATATTGCATAATTTTATGTGACCAAAGACCACAAGAAGACACTCATTCTGTAACCAAATGGTTGCAATCAGTCACAAATAGTTATAAATAAAGTGGCCATTGCATGGACAATAGTCACACAAAATACAAGTTTTCCTCATTTAAGAGAGCATATGGTCACACTTTTTAACACCTACGGCCACATATGGCATAATTTTATGTGACCAAAGACCACAAGAAGACACTCGTTGTGTGACGAAATGGTTGCAATCAGCCACACATACATAAAAATAAAGTCGTCATTTCATGGACAATAGTCACACAAAATACAAGTTTACCTCACTTAAAAGAGCATTTGGTCACAATTTTTAACACCTACGACCACATATGACATAATTTTATGTGACCAAAGCCTACAAGAAGACACTCGTTCTGTGACCAAATTGTTGCAATCAGCCACACATAGTTATAAATAAAGTGGCCATTGCATGGACATTAGTCACACAAAATACAAGTTTTCCTCATTTAAGAGAGCATATGGTCACACTTTTTAACACCTACGGCCACATATGGCATAATTTTATGTGACCAAAGACCACAAGAAGTCACTCGTTGTGTGACTAAAGGGTTGCAATCAGCCTCACATAGATATAAATAAAGTGGCCATTGCATGGACAATAGTCACACAAAATACAAGTTTACCTCACTTAAAAGAGCATATGGTCACACTTTTTAACACCTACGGCCACATATGGCATACTTTTATGTGACCAAAGACCACAAGTAGGCACTCCTTGCATGACCAAATGGTTGCAATCAGCCACACATACTTAAAAATAAAGTGGCCATGGCATGGACAATAGTCACACAAAATACAAGTTTACCTCACTTAAGAGAGCATATGGTCACACTTTTTAACACCTACGACCAACTCATGGCATAATTTTATGTGACCAAATCCCACAAGAAGACACTCGTTTTGTCACCAAATGGTTGCAATCTGCCACATATACATAGAAATAAAGTGGCCATTTCATGGACAGTAGTCACACAAAATACAAGTTTACCTTACTTAAGATAGCATATGGTCACACTTTTTAACACTAACGGCTACATATTGCATAATTTTATGTGACCTAAGACCACAAGAAGACACTATTGCTCATGTAACCCAAATGGTATCATCAGTCCACGAGCAATTAGTTTATAAATAAAGTGGCCTCATCTGAACTGACAGGTCAATGCGACAATAGTCGACACAAAATAAACAAAGTTTTCCTCATTTTAAGGAGAGCATCATGGTCACACTTTTTAACACCTACGGCCACATATGGCATAATTTTATGTGACCAAAGACCACAAGAAGACACTCGTTGTGTGACCAAATGGTTGCAATCAGCCACACATACATAAAAATAAAGTCGTCATTTCATGGACAATAGTCACACAAAATACAAGTTTACCTCACTTAAAAGAGCATTTGGTCACAATTTTTAACACCTACGGCCACATATGACATAATTTTATGTGACCAAAGCCTACAAGAAGACACTCGTTCTGTGACCAAATTGTTGCAATCAGCCACACATAGTTATAAATAAAGTGGCCATTGCATGGACATTAGTCACACAAAATACAAGTTTTCCTCATTTAAGAGAGCATATGGTCACACTTTTTAACACCTACGGCCACATATGGCATAATTTTACGTGACCAAAGACCACAAGAAGTCACTCGTTGTGTGACTAAATGGTTGCAATCAGCCTCACATAGATATAAATAAAGTGGCCATTGCATGGACAATAGTCACACAAAATACAAGTTTACCTCACTTAAAAGAGCATATGGTCACACTTTTTAACACCTACGGCCACATATGGCATACTTTTATGTGACCAAAGACCACAAGTAGGCACTCCTTGCATGACCAAATGGTTGCAATCAGCCACACATACTTAAAAATAAAGTGGCCATGGCATGGACAATAGTCACACAAAATACAAGTTTACCTCACTTAAGAGAGCATATGGTCACACTTTTTAACACCTACGACCAACTCATGGCATAATTTTATGTGACCAAATCCCACAAGAAGACACTCGTTTTGTCACCAAATGGTTGCAATCTGCCACATATACATAGAAATAAAGTGGCCATTTCATGGACAGTAGTCACACAAAATACAAGTTTACCTTACTTAAGATAGCATATGGTCACACTTTTTAACACTAACGGCTACATATTGCATAATTTTATGTGACCTAAGACCACAAGAAGACACTCATTCTGTAAGCATATGGTTGCAATCAGTCACAAATAGTTATAAATAAAGTGGCCATTGCATGGACAATAGTCACACAAAATACAAGTTTTGCTCATTTAAGAGAGCATATGGTCACACTTTTTAACACCTACGGCCACATATGGCATAATTTTATGTGACCAAAGACCACAAGAAGTCACTCGTTGTGTGATTAAATGGTTGCAATCAGCCACACATACTTAAAAATAAAGTGGCCATGGCATGGACAATAGTCACACTAAACACAAGTTCACCTCACTTAAGAGAGCATACACTTTTAAACTCCTACGACCACATATGGCGTAATTTTATGTGACCAAATCCCACAAGAAGACACTCGTTGTGTCACCAAATGGTTGTAATCTGCCACACATACGTAAAAATAAAGTGGCCATTTCATGGATAGTATTCACAAAAAATACAAGCTTACTTTACTTAAGAGAGCATATGGTCTCACTTTTTAACACTAACGGCTACATATTGCATAATTATATGTGACCAAAGACCACAAGAAGACACTCATTCTGTAACCAAATGGTTGCAATCAGTCACAAATAGTTATAAATAAAGTGGCCATTGCATGGACAATAGTCACACAAAATACAAGTTTTCCTCATTTAAGAGAGCATATGGTCACACTTTTTAACACCTACGGCCACATATGGCATAATTTTATGTGACCAAAGACCACAAGAAGACACTCGTTGTGTGACCAAATGGTTGCAATCAGCCACACATACATAAAAATAAAGTCGTCATTTCATAGACAATAGTCACACAAAATACAAGTTTACCTCACTTAAAAGAGCATTTGGTCACAATTTTTAACACCTACGGCCACATATGACATAATTTTATGTGACCAAAGCCTACAAGAAGACACTCGTTCTGTGACCAAATTGTTGCAATCAGCCACACATAGTTATAAATAAAGTGGCCATTGCATGGACATTAGTCACACAAAATACAAGTTTTCCTCATTTAAGAGAGCATATGGTCACACTTTTTAACACCTACGGCCACATATGGCATAATTTTATGTGACCAAAGACCACAAGAAGTCACTCGTTGTGTGACTAAATGGTTGCAATCAGCCTCACATAGATATAAATAAAGTGGCCATTGCATGGACAATAGTCACACAAAATACAAGTTTACCTCGCTTAAAAGAGCATATGGTCACACTTTTTAACACCTACGGCCACAGATGGCATACTTTTATGTGACCAAAGACCACAAGTAGGCACTCCTTGCATGACCAAATGGTTGCAATCAGCCACACATACTTAAAAATAAAGTGGCCATGGCATGGACAATAGTCACACAAAATACAAGTTTACCTCACTTAAGAGAGCATATGGTCACACTTTTTAACACCTACGACCAACTCATGGCATAATTTTATGTGACCAAATCCCACAAGAAGACACTCGTTGTGTCACCAAATGGTTGCAATCTGCCTCACATACATAAAAATAAAGTGGCCATTTCATGGACAGTAGTCACACAAAATACAAGTTTACCTTACTTAAGAGAGCATATGGTCACACTTTTTAACACTAACGGCTACAAATTGCATAATTTTATGTGACCTAAGACCACAAGAAGACACTCATTCTGTAAGCATATGGTTGCAATCAGTCACAAATAGTTATAAATAAAGTGGCCATTGCATGGACAATAGTCACACAAAATACAAGTTTTGCTCATTTAAGAGAGCATATGGTCACACTTTTTAACACCTACGGCCACATATGGCATAATTTTATGTGACCAAAGACCACAAGAAGTCACTCGTTGTGTGATTAAATGGTTGCAATCAGCCACACTTACTTAAAAATAAAGTGGCCATGGCATGGACAATAGTCACACTAAACACAAGTTCACCTCACTTAAGAGAGCATATGGTCACACTTTTAAACTCCTACGACCACATATGGCGTAATTTTATGTGACCAAATCCCACAAGAAGACACTCGTTGTGTCACCAAATGGTTGCAATCTGCCACACATACATAAAAATAAAGTGGCCATTTCATGGATAGTATTCACAAAAAATACAAGTTTACCTTACTTAAGAGAGCATATGGTCACACTTTTTAACACTAACGGCTACATATTGCATAATTTTATGTGACCAAAGACCACAAGAAGACACTCATTCTGTAACCAAATGGTTGCAATCAGTCACAAATAGTTATAAATAAAGTGGCCATTGCATGGACAATAGTCACACAAAATACAAGTTTTCCTCATTTAAGAGAGCATATGGTCACACTTTTTAACACCTACGGCCACATATGGCATAATTTTATGTGACCAAAGACCACAAGAAGACACTCGTTGTGTGACCAAATGGTTGCAATCAGCCACACATACATAAAAATAAAGTCGTCATTTTCATGGACAATAGTCACACAAAATACAAGTTTACCTCACTTAAAAGAGCATTTGGTCACAATTTTTAACACCTACGGCCACATATGACATAATTTTTATGTGACCAAGCCTACAAGAAGACACTCGTTCTGTGACCAAATTGTTGCAATCAGCCACACATAGTTATAAATAAAGTGGCCATTGCATGACATTAGTCACACAAAATACAAGTTTTCCTCATTTAAGAGAGCATATGTCACACTTTTTAACACCTACGGCCACATTGGCATAATTTTACGTGACCAAAGACCACAAGAAGTCACTCGTTGTGTGACTAAATGGTTGCAATCAGCCTCACATAGATATAAATAAAGTGGCCATTGCATGGACAATAGTCACACAAAATACAAGTTTACCTCACTTAAAAAGAGCATATGGTCACACTTTTTAACACCTACGGCCACATATGGCATACTTTTATGTGACCAAAGACCACAAGTAGGCACTCCTTGCATGACCAAATGGTTGCAATCAGCCACACATACTTAAAAATAAAGTGGCCATGGCATGGACAATAGTCACACAAAATACAAGTTTACCTCACTTAAGAGAGCATATGGTCACACTTTTTAACACCTACGACCAACTCATGGCATAATTTTATGTGACCAAATCCCACAAGAAGACACTCGTTTTGTCACCAAATGGTTGCAATCTGCCACATATACATAGAAATAAAGTGGCCATTTCATGGACAGTAGTCACACAAAATACAAGTTTACCTTACTTAAGATAGCATATGGTCACACTTTTTAACACTAACGGCTACATATTGCATAATTTTATGTGACCTAAGACCACAAGAAGACACTCATTCTGTAAGCATATGGTTGCAATCAGTGACAAATAGTTATAAAAAAAGTGGCCATTGCATGGACAATAGTCACACAAAATACAAGTTTTGCTCATTTAAGAGAGCATATGGTCACACTTTTTAACACCTACGGCCACATATGGCATAATTTTATGTGACCAAAGACCACAAGAAGTCACTCGTTGTGTGATTAAATGGTTGCAATCAGCCACACATACTTAAAAATAAAGTGGCCATGGCATGGACAATAGTCACACTAAACACAAGTTCACCTCACTTAAGAGAGCATACACTTTTAAACTCCTACGACCACATATGGCGTAATTTTATGTGACCAAATCCCACAAGAAGACACTCGTTGTGTCACCAAATGGTTGTAATCTGCCACACATACGTAAAAATAAAGTGGCCATTTCATGGATAGTATTCACAAAAAATACAAGCTTACTTTACTTAAGAGAGCATATGGTCTCACTTTTTAACACTAACGGCTACATATTGCATAATTATATGTGACCAAAGACCACAAGAAGACACTCATTCTGTAACCAAATGGTTGCAATCAGTCACAAATAGTTATAAATAAAGTGGCCATTGCATGGACAATAGTCACACAAAATACAAGTTTTCCTCATTTAAGAGAGCATATGGTCACACTTTTTAACACCTACGGCCACATATGGCATAATTTTATGTGACCAAAGACCACAAGAAGACACTCGTTGTGTGACCAAATGGTTGCAATCAGCCACACATACATAAAAATAAAGTCGTCATTTCATAGACAATAGTCACACAAAATACAAGTTTACCTCACTTAAAAGAGCATTTGGTCACAATTTTTAACACCTACGGCCACATATGACATAATTTTATGTGACCAAAGCCTACAAGAAGACACTCGTTCTGTGACCAAATTGTTGCAATCAGCCACACATAGTTATAAATAAAGTGGCCATTGCATGGACATTAGTCACACAAAATACAAGTTTTCCTCATTTAAGAGAGCATATGGTCACACTTTTTAACACCTACGGCCACATATGGCATAATTTTATGTGACCAAAGACCACAAGAAGTCACTCGTTGTGTGACTAAATGGTTGCAATCAGCCTCACATAGATATAAATAAAGTGGCCATTGCATGGACAATAGTCACACAAAATACAAGTTTACCTCGCTTAAAAGAGCATATGGTCACACTTTTTAACACCTACGGCCACAGATGGCATACTTTTATGTGACCAAAGACCACAAGTAGGCACTCCTTGCATGACCAAATGGTTGCAATCAGCCACACATACTTAAAAATAAAGTGGCCATGGCATGGACAATAGTCACACAAAATACAAGTTTACCTCACTTAAGAGAGCATATGGTCACACTTTTTAACACCTACGACCAACTCATGGCATAATTTTATGTGACCAAATCCCACAAGAAGACACTCGTTGTGTCACCAAATGGTTGCAATCTGCCTCACATACATAAAAATAAAGTGGCCATTTCATGGACAGTAGTCACACAAAATACAAGTTTACCTTACTTAAGAGAGCATATGGTCACACTTTTTAACACTAACGGCTACAAATTGCATAATTTTATGTGACCTAAGACCACAAGAAGACACTCATTCTGTAAGCATATGGTTGCAATCAGTCACAAATAGTTATAAATAAAGTGGCCATTGCATGGACAATAGTCACACAAAATACAAGTTTTGCTCATTTAAGAGAGCATATGGTCACACTTTTTAACACCTACGGCCACATATGGCATAATTTTATGTGACCAAAGACCACAAGAAGTCACTCGTTGTGTGATTAAATGGTTGCAATCAGCCACACTTACTTAAAAATAAAGTGGCCATGGCATGGACAATAGTCACACTAAACACAAGTTCACCTCACTTAAGAGAGCATATGGTCACACTTTTAAACTCCTACGACCACATATGGCGTAATTTTATGTGACCAAATCCCACAAGAAGACACTCGTTGTGTCACCAAATGGTTGCAATCTGCCACACATACATAAAAATAAAGTGGCCATTTCATGGATAGTATTCACAAAAAATACAAGTTTACCTTACTTAAGAGAGCATATGGTCACACTTTTTAACACTAACGGCTACATATTGCATAATTTTATGTGACCAAAGACCACAAGAAGACACTCATTCTGTAACCAAATGGTTGCAATCAGTCACAAATAGTTATAAATAAAGTGGCCATTGCATGGACAATAGTCACACAAAATACAAGTTTTCCTCATTTAAGAGAGCATATGGTCACACTTTTTAACACCTACGGCCACATATGGCATAATTTTATGTGACCAAAGACCACAAGAAGACACTCGTTGTGTGACCAAATGGTTGCAATCAGCCACACATACATAAAAATAAAGTCGTCATTTCATGGACAATAGTCACACAAAATACAAGTTTACCTCACTTAAAAGAGCATTTGGTCACAATTTTTAACACCTACGGCCACATATGACATAATTTTATGTGACCAAAGCCTACAAGAAGACACTCGTTCTGTGACCAAATTGTTGCAATCAGCCACACATAGTTATAAATAAAGTGGCCATTGCATGGACATTAGTCACACAAAATACAAGTTTTCCTCATTTAAGAAAGCATATGGTCACACTTTTTAACACCTATGGCCACATATGGCATAATTTTATGTGACCAAAGACCACAAGAAGTCACTCGTTGTGTGACTAAATGGTTGCAATCAGCCTCACATAGATATAAATAAAGTGGCCATTTCATGGACAATAGTCACAAAAAATACAAGTTTACCTCACTTAAAAGAGCATATGGTCACACTTTTTAACACCTACGGCCACATATGGCATACTTTTATGTGACCAAAGACCACAAGTAGGCACTCCTTGCATGACCAAATGGTTGCAATCAGCCACACATACTTAAAAATAAAGTGGCCATGGCATGGACAATAGTCACACAAAACACAAGTTCACCGCATAATTTTATGTGACCAAAGACCACAAGTAGCGACTCGTGTAACCAAATGGTTGCATTCAGCCACACATAGTTATAAATAAAGAGGCCATTGCATGGACAATAGTCACACAAAATACAAGTTTTCCTCATTTAAGAGAGCATATGGTCACACTTTTTAACACCTACCGCCACATATGGCATAAATTTATGTGACCAAAGACCACAAGGAGACCCTCGTTGTGTGACCAAACGGTTGCAATCAGCCACACATACATAAAAATAAAGTGAATGGCATGGACAATAGTCACACAAAATACAAGTTTACCTCACTTAAGAGAGCATATGGTCACACTTTTTAACACCTACGACCAACTCATGGCATAATTTTATGTGACCAAATCCCACAAGAAGACTCTCGTCGTGTTACCAAATGGTTGCAATCAGCCACACATACATAAAAATAAAGTGGTCATTTATTGGACAGTAGTCACACAAAATACAAGTTTACCTCACTTAAGAGAGCATATGGTCACACTTTTTAACACATACGGCTACATATCACATAATTTTATGTGACCAAAGACCACATGAAGACACTCATTGTGTAACCAAATGGTTGCATTCAGCCACACATAGTTATAAATTAAGTGGCCATTGCATGCACAATAGTCACACAAAATACAAGTTTTCTTCATTTAAGAGAGCATATGGTCACACTTTTTAAAACCTACGGCCACATATGACATAATTTTATGTGACCAAAGACCACAAGAAGTCACTCGTTGTGTGACTAAATGGTTGCAATCAGCCACACATACTTAAAAATAAAGTGGCCATGGCATGGACAATAGTCACACTAAACACAAGTTCACCTCACTTAAGAGAGCATATGGTCACCCTTTTAAACTCGTACGACCACATATGGCATAATTTTATGTGACCAAATCCCACAAGAAGACACTCGTTGTGTCACCAAATGGTTGCAATCTGCCACACGTACATAAAAATAAAGTGGCCATTTCATGGACAGTAGTCAAACAAAATACAAGTTTACCTCACTTAAGAGAGCATATGGTCACACTTTTTAACACCTACGGCTACATATTGCATAATTTTATGTGACCAAAGACCACAAGAAGACACTCATTCTGTAACCAAATGGTTGCAATCAGGCACACATAGTTATAAATAAAGTGGCCATTGCATGGACAATAGTCACACAAAATACAAGTTCTCCTCATTTAAGAGAGCATATGGTCACACTTTTTAACACCTACTGCCACATATGGCATAATTTTATGTGACCAAAGACCACAAGAAGACACTCGTTGTGTCACCAAATGGTTGCAATCAGCCACACATACATAAAAATAAAGTGGCCATTTCATGGACAAAAGTCACACAAAATACAAGTTTACCTCACTTAATAGAGCATATGGTCACACTTTTTAACACCTATGGCTAAATATTGCATAATTTTATGTGACCAAAGATATAAGAAGACACTCATTGTGTCACCAAATGGTTGCAATCAGCCACACATACATAAAAATAAAGTAGCCATTTCATGGACAGTAGTCACACAAAATACAAGTTTTCCTCATTTAAGAGAGCATATGGTCACACTTTTTAACACCTGCCGCCAGATATGGAATAAAATTTATGTGACCAAAGACCACAAGAAGACACTCGTTGTGTGACCAAATGGTTGCAATCAGCCACACATACTTAAAAATAAAGTGGCCATGGCATGGACAATAGTCACACAAAATACAAGTTTACCTCACTTAAGAGAGCATATGGTCAGACTTTTTAACACCTACGACCACATATGGCATAATTTTATGTGACCAAATCCCACAAGAAGACACTCGTCGTGTCACTAATTGGTTGCAATCAGCCACACATACATAAAAATAAAGTGGCCATTTCATGGACAGTAGTCACACAAAATACAAGTTTACCTCACTTAAGAGAGCATATGGTCACACTTTTTAACACATACGGCTACATATCGCATAATTTCATGTGACCAAAGACCACATGAAGACACTCATTGTGTAACCAAATGGTTGCAATCAGCCACACATAGTTATAAATAAAGTGGCCATTGCATGGACAATAGTCACACAAAATACAAGTTTTCGTCATTTAAGAGAGCATATGGTCACACTTTTTAACACCTACGTCCACATATGGCATAATTTTATGTGACCAAAGACCACAAGAAGTCACTCGTTGTGTGACCAAATGGTTGCAATCAGCCACACATACTTAAAAATAAAGTGGCCATGGCATGGACAATCTTCACACAAAACACAAATTCACCTCACTTAAGAGAGCATATGGTCACACTTTTAAACTCCTACGACCACATATGGCATAATTTTATGTGACCAAATCCCACAAGAAGACACTCGTTGTGTCACCAAAATGGTTGCAATCAGCCACACATACATAAAAATAAAGTTGCCATTTCATGGACAGTAGTCACACAAAATACAAGTTTACCTCACTTAAGAGAGCATATGGTCACACTTTTTAACACATACGGCTACATATCGCATAATTTTATGTGACCAAAGACCACATGAAGACACTCATTGTGTAACCAAATGGTGCTAATCAGCCACTCATAGTTATAAATAAAGTGGCCATTGCATGGAGAATAGTCACACAAAATACAAGTTTTCCTCATTTAAGAGAGCATATGGTCACACTTTTTAACACCTACGGACACATATGGCATAATTGTATGTGACCAAAGACCACAAGAAGACACTCGTTGTGTGACCAAATGGTTGCAATCAGCCACACATACTTAAAAATAAAGTGGTCATGGCATCGACAATAGTCACACAAAATACAAGTTGACCACACTTAAGAGAGCATATGTTTACACTTTTTAACACCTACGACCACATATGGCATAATTTTATGTGACCAAATCCCAAAAGAAGACACTCGTCGTGTCACCAAATGGTTGCAATCAGTGACACATACATAATAATAAAATGGCCATTTCATGGACAGTAGTCACACAAAATACAAGTTTATCTCACTTAAGAGAGCACATGGTCACACTTTTTAACACATACGGCTACATATCGCATAATTTTATGTGACCGAAGACCACATGAAGACACTCATTGTGTAACCAAATGGTTGCACTCAGCCACACATAGTTATAAATAAAGTGGCCATTGCATGGACAATAGTCACACAAAATACAAGTTTTCGTCATTTAAGAGAGCATATGGTCACACTTTTTAACACCTACGTCCACATATGGCATAATTTTATGTGACCGAAGACCACAAGAAGTCACTCGTTGTGTGACCAAATGGTTGCAATCAGCCACACATACTTAAAAATAAAGTGGCCATGGCATGGACAATAGTCACACAAAACACAAGTTCACCTCATTTAAGAGAGCATATGGTCACACTTTTTAACACCTACAGCTACATATTGCATAATTTTATGTGACCAAAGACCACAAGAAGACACTCATTGTGTCACCAAATGGTTGCAATCAGCCACACATACATAAAAATAAAGTGGTCATTTCATGGACAGTATTCACACAAAATACAAGTTTTCCTCATTTAGGAGAGCATATGGTCACACTTTTTAACACCTGCCACCACATATGGAATAAATTTATGTGACCAAAGACCACAGGAAGACACTCGTTGTGTGACCAATGGTTGCAATCAGCCACACATACTTAAAAATAAAGTGGCCATGGCATGGATAATAGTCACACAAAATACAAGTTTACCTCACTTAAGAGAGCATATGGACACACTTTTTAACGCCTACGACCACATATGGCATATTTTTATGTGACCAAATCCAACAAGAAGACACTCGTCGTGTCACCAAATGGTTGCAATCAGCCACACATACATAAAAATAAAGTGGCCATTTCATGGACAGTAGTCACACAAAATACAAGTTTACCTCACTTAAGAGAGCATATGGTCACACTTTTTAACACATAAGGCTACATATCGCATAATTTTATGTGACCAAAGACCACATGAAGACACACATTGTGTAACCAAATGGTTGCAATCAGCCACACATAGTTATAAATTAAGTGGCCATTGCATGGACAATAGTCATACAAAATACAAGTTTTCCTCATTTAAGAGAGCATATGGTCACACTTTTTAACACCTACGGACACATATGGCATAATTTTATGTGACCAAAGACCACAAGAAGACACTCGTTGTGTGACCAAATGGTTGCAATCAGCCACACATACTTAAAAATAAAGTGGCCATGGCATGGACAATAGTCACACAAAATACAAGTTTACCACACTTAAGAGAGCATATGGTCACACTTTTTAACACCTACGACCACATATGGCATAATTTTATGTGACCAAATCCCACAAGAAGACACTCGTTGTGTCACCAAATGGTTGCAATCAGCCACACATACATAAAAATAAAGTGGCCATTTCATGGACAGTAGTCACACAAAATACAAGTTTACCTCACTTAAGAGAGCATATGGTCACACTTTTTAACACATACGGCTACATATCGCATAATTTTATGTGACCAAAGACCACATGAAGACACTCATTGTGTAACCAAATGGTTGCATTCAGCCACACATAGTTATAAATTAAGTGGCCATTGCATGCACAATAGTCACACAAAATACAAGTTTTCTTCATTTAAGAGAGCATATGGTCACACTTTTTAACACCTACGGCCACATATGGCATAATTTTATGTGACCAAAGACCACAAGAAGTCACTCGTTGTGTGACCAAATGGTTGCAATCAGCCACACATACTTAAAAATAAAGTGGCCATGGCATGGACAATAGTCACACTAAACACAAGTTCACCTCACTTAAGAGAGCATATGGTCACACTTTTTAAACCTACGACCACATATGGCATAATTTTATGTGACCAAATCCCACAAGAAGACACTCGTTGTGTCACCAAATGGTTGCAATCTGCCACACATACATAAAAATAAAGTGGCCATTTCATGGACAGTAGTCACACAAAATACAAGTTTACCTCACTTAAGAGAGCATATGGTCACACTTTTTAACACCTACGGCCACATATTGCATAATTTTATGTGACCAAAGACCACAAGAAGACACTCATTCTGTAACCAAATGGTTGCAATCAGGCACACATAGTTATAAATAAAGTGGCCATTGCATGGACAATAGTCACACAAAATACAAGTTCTCCTCATTTAAGAGAGCATATGGTCACACTTTTTAACACCTACTGCCACATATGGCATAATTTTATGTGACCAAAGACCACAAGAAGACACTCGTTGTGTCACCAAATGGTTGCAATCAGCCACACATACATAAAAATAAAGTGGCCATTTCATGGACAAAAGTCACACAAAATACAAGTTTACCTCACTTAATAGAGCATATGGTCACACTTTTTAACACCTATGGCTAAATATTGCATAATTTTATGTGACCAAAGATATAAGAAGACACTCATTGTGTCACCAAATGGTTGCAATCAGCCACACATACATAAAAATAAAGTAGCCATTTCATGGACAGTAGTCACACAAAATACAAGTTTTCCTCATTTAAGAGAGCATATGGTCACACTTTTTAACACCTGCCGCCAGATATGGAATAAAATTTATGTGACCAAAGACCACAAGAAGACACTCGTTGTGTGACCAAATGGTTGCAATCAGCCACACATACTTAAAAATAAAGTGGCCATGGCATGGACAATAGTCACACAAAATACAAGTTTACCTCACTTAAGAGAGCATATGGTCAGACTTTTTAACACCTACGACCACATATGGCATAATTTTATGTGACCAAATCCCACAAGAAGACACTCGTCGTGTCACTAATTGGTTGCAATCAGCCACACATACATAAAAATAAAGTGGCCATTTCATGGACAGTAGTCACACAAAATACAAGTTTACCTCACTTAAGAGAGCATATGGTCACACTTTTTAACACATACGGCTACATATCGCATAATTTCATGTGACCAAAGACCACATGAAGACACTCATTGTGTAACCAAATGGTTGCAATCAGCCACACATAGTTATAAATAAAGTGGCCATTGCATGGACAATAGTCACACAAAATACAAGTTTTCGTCATTTAAGAGAGCATATGGTCACACTTTTTAACACCTACGTCCACATATGGCATAAATTTATGTGACCAAAGACCACAAGAAGTCACTCGTTGTGTGACCAAATGGTTGCAATCAGCCACACATACTTAAAAATAAAGTGGCCATGGCATGGACAATAGTCACACAAAACACAAGTTCACCTTATTTAAGAGAGCATATGGTCACACTTTTTAACACCTACGGCTACATATTGCATAATTTTATGTGACCAAAGACCACAAGAAGACACTCATTTTGTCACCAAATGGTTGCAATCAGCCACACATACATAAAAATAAAGTGGTCATTTCATGGACAGTATTCACACAAAATACAAGTTTTCCTCATTTAAGAGAGCGTACCACACTTTTTAACACCTGCCGCCACATATGGAATAAATTTATGTGACCAAAGACCACAAGAAGACACTCGTTGTGTGACCAAATGGTTGCAATCAGCCACACATACACAAAAATAAAGTTGCCATTTCATGGACAGTAGTCACACAAAATACAAGTTTACCTCACTTAAGAGAGCATATGGTCACACTTTTACATATCGCATAATTTTATGTGACCAAAGACCACATGAAGACACTCATTGTGTAACCAAATGGTTGCAATCAGCCACTCATAGTTATAAATAAAGTGGCCATTGCATGGAGAATAGTCACACAAAATACAAGTTTTCCTCATTTAAGAGAGCATATGGTCACACTTTTTAACACCTACGGACACATATGGCATAATTGTATGTGACCAAACACCACAAGAAGACACTCGTTGTGTGACCAAATGGTTGCAATCAGCCACACATACTTAAAAATAAAGTGGTCATGGCATCGACAATAGTCACACAAAATACAAGTTGACCACACTTAAGAGAGCATATGGTTACACTTTTTAACACCTACGACCACATATGGCATAATTTTATGTGACCAAATCCCAAAAGAAGACACTCGTCATGTCACCAAATGGTTGCAATCAGTGACACATACATAAAAATAAAGTGGCCATTTCATGGACAGTAGTCACACAAAATACAAGTTTACCTCACTTAAGAGAGCACATGGTCACACTTTTTAACACATACGGCTACATATCGCATAATTTTATGTGACCGAAGACCACATGAAGACACTCATTGTGTAACCAAATGGTTGCAATCAGCCACACATAGTTATAAATAAAGTGGCCATTGCATGGACCATAGTCACACAAAATACAAGTTTTCGTCATTTAAGAGAGCATATGGTCACACTTTTTAACACCTACGTCCACATATGGCATAATTTTATGTGACCGAAGACCACAAGAAGTCACTCGTTGTGTGACCAAATGGTTGCAATCAGCCACACATACTTAAAAATAAAGTGGCCATGGCATGGACAATAGTCACACAAAACACAAGTTCACCTCAATTAAGAGAGCATATGGTCACACTTTTTAACACCTACAGCTACATATTGCATAATTTTATGTGACCAAAGACCACAAGAAGACACTCATTGTGTCACCAAATGGTTGCAATCAGCCACACATACATAAAAACAAAGTGGTCATTTCATGGACAGTATTCACACAAAATACAAGTTTTCCTCATTTAGGAGAGCATATGGTCACACTTTTTAACACCTGCCACCACATATGGAATAAATTTATGTGACCAAAGACCACAAGAAGACACTCGTTGTGTGACCAATGGTTGCAATCAGCCACACATACTTAAAAATAAAGTGGCCATGGCATGGATAATAGTCACACAAAATACAAGTTTACCTCACTTAAGAGAGCATATGGACACACTTTTTAACGCCTACGACCACATATGGCATATTTTTATGTGACCAAATCCAACAAGAAGACACTCGTCGTGTCACCAAATGGTTGCAATCAGCCACACATACATAAAAATAAAGTGGCCATTTCATGGACAGTAGTCACACAAAATACAAGTTTACCTCACTTAAGAGAGCATATGGTCACACTTTTTAACACATACGGCTACATATCGCATAATTTTATGTGACCAAAGACCACATGAAGACACTCATTGTGTAACCAAATGGTTGCAATCAGCCACACATAGTTATAAATAAAGTGGCCATTGCATGGACAATAGTCACACAAAATACAAGTTTTCCTCATTTAAGAGAGCATATGGTCACACTTTTTAACACCTACGGACACATATGGCATAATTTTATGTGACCAAAGACCACAAGAAGACACTCGTTGTGTGAACAAATGGTTGCAATCAGCCACACATACTTAAAAATAAAGTGGCCATGGCATGGACAATAGTCACACAAAATACAAGTTTACCACACTTAAGAGAGCATATGGTCACACTTTTTAACACCTACGACCACATATGGCATAATTTTATGTGACCAAATCCCACAAGAAGACACTCGTCGTGTCACCAAATGGTTGCAATCAGCGACACATACATAAAAATAAAGTGGCCATTTCATGGACAGTAGTCACACAAAATACAAGTTTACCTCACTTAAGAGAGCATATGGTCACACTTTTTAACACATACGGCTACATATCGCATAATTTTATGTGACCAAAGACCACATGAAGACACTCATTGTGTAACCAAATGGTTGCAATCAGCCACACATAGTTATAAATAAAGTGGCCATTGCATGGACAATAGTCACACAAAATACAAGTTTTCGTCATTTAAGAGAGCATATGGTCACACTTTTTAACACCTACGTCCACATATGGCATAATTTTATGTGACCAAAGACCACAAGAAGTCACTCGTTGTGTGACCAAATGGTTGCAATCAGCCACACATACTTAAAAATAAAGTGGCCATGGCATGGACAATAGTCACACAAAACACAAGTTCACCTCATTTAAGAGAGCATATGGTCACACTTTTTAACACCTACGGCTACATATTGCATAATTTTATGTGACCAAAGACCACAAGAAGACACTCATTTTGTCACCAAATGGTTGCAATCAGCCACACATACATAAAAATAAAGTGGTCATTTCATGGACAGTATTCACACAAAATACAAGTTTTCCTCATTTAAGAGAGCATATGGTCACACTTTTTAACACATACGGCTACATATCGCATAATTTTATGTGACCAAAGACCACATGAAGACACTCATTGTGTAACCAAATGGTTGCAATCAGCCACACATAGTTATAAATTAAGTGGCCATTGCATGGACAATAGTAATACAAAATACAAGTTTTCCTCATTTAAGAGAGCATATGGTCACACTTTTTAACACCTACGGACACATATGGCATAATTTTATGTGACCAAAGACCACAAGAAGACACTCGTTGTGTGACCAAATGGTTGCAATCAGCCACACATACTTAAAAATAAAGTGGCCATGGCATGGACAATAGTCACACAAAATACAAGTTTACCACACTTAAGAGAGCATATGGTCACACTTTTTAACACCTACGACCACATATGGCATAATTTTATGTGACCAAATCCCACAAGAAGACACTCGTCGTGTCACCAAATGGTTGCAATCAGCGACACATACATAAAAATAAAGTGGCCATTTCATGGACAGTAGTCACACAAAATACAAGTTTACCTCACTTAAGAGAGCATATGGTCACACTTTTTAACACATACGGCTACATATCGCATAATTTTATGTGACCAAAGACCACATGAAGACACTCATTGTGTAACCAAATGGTTGCAATCAGCCACACATAGTTATAAATAAAGTGGCCATTGCATGGACAATAGTCACACAAAATACAAGTTTTCCTCATTTAAGAGAGCATATGGTCACACTTTTTAACACCTACGGCCACATATGGCATAATTTTATGTGACCAAATCCCACAAGAAGACACTCGTCGTGTCACCAAATGGTTGCAATCAGCGACACATACATAAAAATAAAGTGGCCATTTCATGGACAGTAGTCACACAAAATACAAGTTTACCTCATTTAAGAGAGCATATGGTCACACTTTTTAACACATACGGCTACGTATCGCATAATTTTATGTGACCAAAGACCACATGAAGACACTCATTGTGTAACTAAATGGTTGCAATCAGCCACACATAGTTATAAATAAAGTGGCCATTGCATGCACAATAGTCACACAAAATACAAGTTTTCGTCATTTAAGAGAGCATATGGTCAACCTTTCTAACACCTACGTCCACATATGACATAATTTTATGTGACCAAAGACCACAAGAAGTCACTCGTTGTGTGACCAAATGGTTGCAATCAGCCACACATACTTAAAAATAAAGTGGCCATGGCATGGACAATAGTCACACAAAACACAAGTTCACCTCACTTAAGAGAGCATATGGTCACCCTTTTTAACACATACGGCTACATATGGCATAATTTTATGTGACCAAATGCCACAAGAAGACACTCGTTATGTCACCAAATGGTTGCAATCTGCCACACATACATAAAAATAATGTGGCCATTTCATGGACAGTAGTCACACAAAATACAAGTTTACCTCACTTAAGAGAGCATATGGTCACACTTTTTAACACTAACGACTACATATTGCATAATTTTATGTGACCAAAGACCACAAGAAGACACTCATTCTGTAACCAAATAGTTGCAATCAGTCACAAATAGTTATAAATAAAGTTGCCATTGCATGGACAATAGTCACACAAAATACAAGTTTTCCTCATTTAAGAGAGCATATGGTCACACTTTTTAACACCTACGGCCACATATGGCATAAATTTATGTGACCAAAGACCACAAGAAGACCCTCGTTGTGTGACCAAACGGTTGCAATCAGCCACACATACTTAAAAATAAAGTGGCCATGGCATGGACAATAGTCACACAAAATACAAGTTTACCTCACTTAAGAGAGCATATGGTCACACTTTTTAACACCTACGACCAACTCATGGCATAATTTTATGTGACCAAATCCCACAAGAAGACACTCGTTTTGTCACCAAATGGTTGCAATCTGCCACATATACATAGAAATAAAGTGGCCATTTCATGGACAGTAGTCACACAAAATACAAGTTTACCTTACTTAAGATAGCATATGGTCACACTTTTTAACACTAACGGCTACATATTGCATAATTTTATGTGACCTAAGACCACAAGAAGACACTCATTCTGTAAGCATATGGTTGCAATCAGTGACAAATAGTTATAAAAAAAGTGGCCATTGCATGGACAATAGTCACACAAAATACAAGTTTTGCTCATTTAAGAGAGCATATGGTCACACTTTTTAACACCTACGGCCACATATGGCATAATTTTATGTGACCAAAGACCACAAGAAGTCACTCGTTGTGTGATTAAATGGTTGCAATCAGCCACACATACTTAAAAATAAAGTGGCCATGGCATGGACAATAGTCACACTAAACACAAGTTCACCTCACTTAAGAGAGCATATGGTCACACTTTTAAACTCCTAAGACCACATATGGCGTAATTTTATGTGAGCAAATCCCACAAGAAGACACTCGTTGTGTCACCAAATGGTTGCAATCTGCCACACATTCACAAAAAATACAAGTTTACCTTACTTAAGAGAGCATATGGTCACACTTTTTAACACTAACGGCTACATATTGCATAATTTTATGTGACCAAAGACCACAAGAAGACACTCATTCTGTAACCAAATGGTTGCAATCAGTAATAAATAGTTATAAATAAAGTGGCCATTGCATGGACAATAGTCACACAAAATACAAGTTTTCCTCATTTAAGAGAGCATATGGTCACACTTTTTAACACCTACGGCCACATATGGCATAAATTTATGTGACCAAAGACCACAAGAAGACCCTCGTTGTGTGACCAAACGGTTGCAATCAGCCACACATACTTAAAAATAAAGTGGCCATGGCATGGACAATAGTCACACAAAACACAAGTTCACCTCGCTTAAGAGAGCATATGGTCACACTTTTTAACACCTACGACCAACTCATGGCATAATTTTATGTGACCAAATCCCACAAGAAGACACTCGTTGTGTCACCAAATGGTTGCAATCTACCACACATACATAAAAATAATGTGGCCATTTCATGGACAATAGTCACACAAAATACAAGTTTACCTCACTTAAGAGAGCATATGGTCACACTTTTTAACACCTACGGCCACATATTGCATAATTTTATTTTGACCTAAGACCTAACAAGAAGACACATCATTTCTGTAAGCAAATGGTGAATCAGTCACATAGTTATAAATAAAGTGGCCAGTGCATGGACAATAGTCACACAAAATACAAGTTTTCCTCCTTTAAGAGAGCATATGGTCACACTTTTTAACACCTACGGCCACATATGGCATAATTTTATGCGACCAAAGACCACAAGAAGACACTCGTTGTGTGACCAAATTGTTGCAATCAGCCACACATACTTAAAAATAAAGTGGCCATGGCATGGACAATAGTCACACAAAATACAAGTTTACCTCACTTAAGAGAGCATATGGTCACACTTTTTAACACCTACGACCAACTCATGGCATAATTTTATGTGAACAAATCCCACAAGAAGACACTCGTTGTGTCACCAAATGGTTGCAATCTACCACACATACATAAAATACAAGTTTACCTTTTCTTAGAGAAGATATGGTCCATCACTTTTTTACCACTAACCGGCTACCATATTCATAATTTTATGTGACCAAAGACCACAAGAAAGACACTCATTCTGGTAACCAAATGGTTGCAATCAGTCACATGTTATATAATAAAGTGGCCATTGCATGGACAAAGTCACATCAAAATACAAGTTTTACCTCAATTTAAGAGAAGATAATGGTCACACTTTTTAACACCTACGGCCACATTGGCAATAATTTTATGTGACCAAAGACCACAGAAGACACTCGTTGTGTGACGAAATGTTTGCAATCAGCCACACATAAACATAAAAATAAAAGTCGTCATTTCATGGAACAATAGTCCACAACAAATACAAGTTTACCTCACTTAAAGAGCATTTGGTCACAATTTTACACCTTACGCACCCAACATATGACATAATTTTTATGTGACCAAAGCCTACAAGATAGACCACTCGTTCTTGTTGACACCAAATTTGTTGCAATCAGACCAAACATAGTTATAATATAAGTGGGCCATTGGCATGGACCATTAGTCACAACAAAATACAAGTTATTTCCTCATTTAAGAGAGCATATGGTTCACACTTTTTAAAACAACTCGGCCACATAAGGCATAATTTATGTGCCAAAGACCACAAGAAGTCACATCGTTGTGTGACTAAGGGTTGCAATCAGCCTCACATAGATATAAATAAAGTGGCCATTGCATGGACAATAGTCACACAAAATACAAGTTTACCTCACTTAAAAGAGCATATGGTCACACTTTTTAACACCTACGGCCACATATGGCATACTTTTATGTGACCAAAGACCACAAGTAGGCACTCCTTGCATGACCAAATGGTTGCAATCAGCCACACATACTTAAAAATAAAGTGGCCATGGCATGGACAATAGTCACACAAAATACAAGTTTACCTCACTTAAGAGAGCATATGGTCACACTTTTTAACACCTACGACCAACTCATGGCATAATTTTATGTGACCAAATCCCACAAGAAGACACTCGTTTTGTCACCAAATGGTTGCAATCTGCCACATATACATAGAAATAAAGTGGCCATTTCATGGACAGTAGTCACACAAAATACAAGTTTACCTTACTTAAGAGAGCATATGGTCACACTTTTTAACACTAACGGCTACATATTGCATAATTTTATGTGACCAAAGACCACAAAGAAAGACACTCATTCTGTTCCAAATGGTTGCATCATCACAAATCAGTTATATAAAATAAAGTGGCCATTTCATGGACAGTAGTCACACAAAATACAAGTTTTCCTCATTTAAGAGAGCATATGGTCACACTTTTTAACACCTACGGCCACATATGGCATAATTTTATGTGACCAAAGACCACAAGAAGACACTCGTTGTGTGACCAAATGGTTGCAATCAGCCACACATACATAAAAATAAAGTCGTCATTTCATGGACAATAGTCACACAAAATACAAGTTTACCTCACTTAAAAGAGCATTTGGTCACAATTTTTAACACCTACGGCCACATATGACATAATTTTATGTGACCAAAGCCTACAAGAAGACACTCGTTCTGTGACCAAATTGTTGCAATCAGCCACACATAGTTATAAATAAAGTGGCCATTGCATGGACATTAGTCACACAAAATACAAGTTTTCCTCATTTAAGAGAGCATATGGTCACACTTTTTAACACCTACGACCACATATGGCATAATTCTATGTGACCAAAGACCACAAGAAGACACTCGTTGTGTAACCAAATGGTTGCAATCAGCCACACATAGTTATAAATAAAGTGGCCATTTCATGGACAATAGTCACACAAAATACAAGTTTACCTCACTTAAAAGAGCATATGGTCACACTTTTTAACACCTACGGCCACATATGGCGTAATTTTATGCGACCACAGACCACAAGAAGACACTCGTTGCATGACCAAATGGTTGCAATCACACACATACTTAAAAAATTAAGTGGCCATTGGATGGACAATAGTCAAACAAAATACAAGTTTACATCACTTAAGAGAGCATATGGTCACACTTTTTAACATCTACGGCTACATATCGCATAATTTTATGTGACC
>JAANYP010001231.1:232485-249502 GCA_020465985.1 Centrapalus pauciflorus | reverse complement strand
TTCACATGTGCAGAACTTTTGTCTTTTTACTTTGTCTACTGTTGCATTGCCTTTAACTAATTTAGGAATGTCAACTTTGCGTCTTTCTTCCTTGTAAGGGCCTATTTTGATATAAGAAAAAGGTCTGTCACCCTTTTTCAAATAACCTTTTGTCTTCATGTTACAGAACAGCTTGGGCAGGCTGAGCAGTTCTGTTTTTCACTTTGTCTTCGACTTTGTAAACTGAGTCTTGTAGTCAAAAAATTACATGATGATTGGAAACATATTCCATAAAGTGTTTTAGCCCTGTTCACAAAGAACAGGTTCTGTTCACAAATAACAGAACACTTTAAAAATGCCCAAGCTGCTCAACAGTGTAGAGCAGCGTAGACAGTTTATGTCCAGCCTGTTCAGCAGACAGAGCTGCTTGGACAAACTGTCTTAGTTGCAACACATGCAACATATAGAACAGCTTTAGACTGATATTGCAAATCATTTTCAGGTTTCAATAAGGCATATAACAGGCCTTAAATTCAACCTTCAAATGCATCAACAGGTTTGATTATAAATCTCCCCCTCAGATGTAGAACAGGTTTGACTGAGGCCTTTTTGTGCCTAACAAAAGTTCATGTTGTTAGTTGAAGAAGTTCGAGCTGCTAGTATAAAAGTTCATACTGCCAGAGTAATTTCACTCAAGCTGCCCTGCTCAAGCTGCTAAGAGATTCAAGCTGCTCAACAGTGTTATAAACAGAAAGTGCTGATATTCAGGAAAAGATATTTACATGAAGATTCCAGCATATCTACTATCAGAGAAGTCAGAGTCCTTCAAGGAAACAAGTCAGAAAGCATTATAAATACATAGAATAGGTTTTTCTATTGTATTGAAGTTTCTGCATATTCAAGTTTGTAATTGCTTTTTGTTTAAGTTTTCATAAGCCTCTAAGGTTGTAAAACCCTAAGAACAATTTGTGTTCTTCGTCTAATCAAAAAGATTAGAGGTGATTGTAATCATTCTGATTCAGCAATACAAGCAATTTTGTTTATTTCTTATGTTTATTTGTTATGAATTCTGAAAGCTTTTATCAAAATAATTAAGTGTTATTCCGCAAACTTCTTAATTAGACATTGATTTAATACAAGATTATTGGTTTACACTCTGATCAATTCAAATCAGTTAATCTTAGGTAGTTGAGTTCAGATCCTGACACTTATTATAATTCATCAAAGGGGGAGAATTGTAGAATCAATTTTAGATTGATGATATAAATATGTCTAGGGTATATTTTATAACTAATGCATAGTTGACTTTTGCATATAAATAGAATATTTATTTGGTAAATAGGACTGTTCTGACATTTTGTAACTTGCACGAAGCTGATTTGTGATTGCACGGAAATCTTAGCAATTAGGGCTATAGTGTTTTGCAATTCCAATCTTCTCTGTAATCGTATTTTGGTGCAATAATCATTCGGTTAGTGTTTCGAATCTGTTCTTAATTGTTTGTATTAAATGTTTGATTGATTAATCTGGAATAACAACTTTCTTTCTAAGCATGAATATAAAAGGCTCATTAGATAGCAAACTCTTTTACCTAAACAACTTCCCAAATCATGCAAGCAAAGATAGGAAATTATAAAATCGATAATGAAGTTATGAAAAAAATTATTTAAAAAAGTTGATTTTGAATATATTGGAGAAGATGTCCCAGAAGATATGATTGGAGATGAATCTTCAAAAGAAGAAGAAATAGAGACAAATAAACTCATTTCCTTAATACCTCAATGGAAAAAAAATCTGAAAAAGAAAAACTAAATCTCTCAAAAAAGGTACGTTTTGATAATCAACCTTTGGTGGTTGAATTAGAATATTTACTAATGAGAGAGTTATATGATCTTTCTAGTAACGAGACTCAAAAAGTAGATAAGAGTGGATTATATCCAAGGATAGATTTTCAACAACATTCCACTCCTAATGAAGTAAGATATTAGTATGATTTTGGAACTATAAACCTGATAAAAGTAACCCCTCCAGATTATTCTGAAAAGTTCTCTTCTACCGTTCTGGATAAAATAAAAAAGAAGTTAGAGATTGTTATGTTCATAGTCCTACTATAAAAGAAAATAACATTTTAACCCTCAAGCTTTTATCAACAGGTCCAGATTTTTATAAAGAAGATAGATATCCTGCATATCACTTCATTACTGAAGATCTATAGGAGTTATGATTGTCTCACAGGGAATGGTAATAAGTTTTAAAAAAGAATTTCGCACATATGGAGGAAAAAAGCTTTTTACCTCGGTTATGATTACTCTAGCTGAGAATACGCCCAAAGTTGCTTACAATTTCCTTCAAACAAAGATAAAGGTACAATAAAATCTAGCCCACGGGCCTTGGCTAGGGTTTGCCACTTCAGAAAACATACAAAAACATGTGTCTTTATTGCTGGTCACACAAAGAAATGATCAACACAAACGAGACAGGTGTCCATCTCAACTCTTCTGATAAAAGCGACAAACTCGAAAAATTCAAAAAAAGTACAACAAAAAAGAAAAGGCAATAAAATTAGTTATCTTGCTTGCCAACATGTATGAAGACAAGTCGCCACAAGATGACCCCCATGTGACTTTCAAATGCTTATGTTTTCTAAGCTACGTGTGATGTAATCATAAGTGAAAAATAAAGGAATGACATTGTAACTAGAGGGTTTGAGGTGTCATGTAATAAGAAGTTGTCTAGTTCTATATATAGGATGTAAAAGAATGCAAGAGCCACGTCGGTTCGCCTGTGAAAAAAATTGCATACTAATTTCCTTTGTAAAACATGTCAATGAAAGAACAATCTTTTTTCTTTTCCATCTAGCTACTCTTACGACCATACTTAGCCATGTTATTTCCTTCTTACAACTATAAAATATCCTACATATAAACCTTACATTTTTTACCATACACCTTAAGGTAGGAAACGAAATTAGGTTGTGTTGTGAATTGCTCAAGGAGCTAAAGAGAAGTTACCCTTGTTGTTGAAGCTGAAACGCTTGATAAACGTCTCTTAGAGGATGTTTGGTTTTGGGTTATTGTAACATCTGACATTAAACCAGGTTAGCAACTATGACCTAATCAGTATTTGCTAGCCAATTATAACCTAATCAGTGGTCATTAGCAACTAATCAAAGTGATTAACAATGTTCATAAGGAAATTCAACTCAATTTAAATCAAAAACATCGGTGCGATTAATCGGGAAATCAATTATTCCGATCGATTTACGATATGATGGATTAATTCAACTAAGTACATAATTAAATTATGATTAGTGACACTAATCATACACCAATACAATTATTTAACATTAATTATGCAAGACTAAAACAATTCATTAAAACAATGCATCCAAAAGTATTTATGAATTTACAAGAAAAGGGAAATACAAGAATACATTCTAAATACATTTATACAAAAAAAAAGTAAAATACATCATAAATACACCCCTAGGGGCCAGCCACCTCTAGTACATTACTAGAGGTTGACTTCATTATTGTATTTAAAAATCCATGTCTACTTTAAACTCCATCATTTTGTTTAAAAGTGCACACAACATCCTACTTTCCATGCTTTTCATCATTTCAAAGATATTTTCAACCTCTATAAATAGAGAACCCATCTTCAAGCATTTCCACACACTTCACAAGCAAAAACCTCTCTTTTCTCCCTTGCAAAAACCGGCCCCAAGGCTCTCAAAGCCAAAGAAAATTTCAACTTTGTTATTCTTGAAATATTTCAAGTGTTCTTGGTGCAACTTTTCAAGATTTCAACCTCTACTCAATTGCATTATTATATTTCATCAAAGTAAGTATTTACTAACTCATAACATCTTATATTTATGTTTATATAAGTCTTGCATAATATATATATAATCACCAACAACAACAAGTTTCATAAAAACTCAAGTTTATAAATCTTTAGTTTTTTTTTCTTCAAATGTGTTTATAAATATATAAACATATCATGTAAGTGTAAATATTATGAAAACAAGTTATATAAATGTGTTTTATGACCTTTTATACAAGTAGTTTTTGAATAAACAACAAGAATCACAAGTTATTTCAAGTTTATGAAATACGGAATTTCGGCAGAAATGTTGCGTCGACTTTGAAAAATCATAACTAATTCATTACTTAACGAAATGAGTTGATTCTTGTCTCAAAAGTTAGGTATATATATTAACTAAACATCTGGAAGTTTTCATAATTTATTATGGAGTTTAAAACCCCCATATATTGTTTGGGAACCCGAGAGTTTGACAGCTTAAAAATGGCCAACATAGGGTTTTTAACAAGCTTTTTCCCTAACCTAAACAACTTGAAAAATGGTCATTCTTGACTTTAAAAATTCTTTGTATATAGTAGTTTAATGTCTAAGAAAACCAAAGCCTAAATCATTTTGGAGCTTGGTCAAAAACAGCCTCAAAATAGGCCGAAAAACCTTCTAAAAGCTGGAAAATTATATATATAAACTTGACGTTTTAAGTGGGTTTTATTTATAAACTTGTAATGTTGGGTGATTTAAGACATAAAAACCTTTATATATACATATTATCATATATGGGAGAATATTAAGTCCCTTATATCATTTAGGGCTTGGTTAATCACATCTGGTCCATCACCCACCAATCAACGTAAACTTGCATTTTACGCGCATATTTTGCCATCACACTCTCGGTGAGTCTTCATAGCCCCTATTTTCACACTGTTATGTTTTGGGGTTGAAATACATGCTACGTTTTCATATGGACACGGAAACTACTTCATTTCTATTATGTATTATCCATGTGGTTCCATCAGCCCTCAAAACATGAACCATTAGTTACATTTATTTGTAAGCGCGAATATATTGTGGATAGATTTATCGGGAGTCATGTCCCCAATTCGGGTTAGTTCTAACCGGCTAACGGCGGAATGCATATATTTAACATTACGGTATTACGTATGGGAATACTGCACAGGGCAAACTTATAATTAAGTTTCGGTTGCATGATGGTTTTTATGTAATACATAACATGGAATTTATGATTTTATAAATTCAAACTCAACTGTTGATGTCCATACAAGTCATATTTACGTGTAAACCTATGAGCTCACGAACAATTTTGTTGACGTATTTTAGCATGTATTTTCAGGAAATTAAGGCAAGTGCACTGCACCGGAAGTAATTTCAAGGCTTCCGTACATATGGAGTCGCATTAATTTTCAAACTCTCGGAGATTTATTTGCATTATTTTGGTTAATTTAATTATGTATTTAAATCTCTGTAATTTGCGAACTACTTACGCTTTATATCGGTTATGTAAAACAATATTTATGTTTGAAGTCAAATCAATGTATTTTTGAAAACGTCCATATAGTGGTCGTTCACTTGATTATGTTACGCTTCCGCGACGTCATGCTTCGTTGCCAACCGGTGTAACGGGGTGTGAAGATTGGTATTAGAGCCATAGTTATAGTGAACTAGGTTGCATTAGTACCCTAGACTATAACGGCACTTAAGTTCTACTGAATTTTTTTGAAATATTTTGTAACTAACTAAAAGACTATAAATGGACCTTGATAGCAATAACATGTCAAACAACACCATCATCATCTTGTCCGATTCTGAGGATGAGTACACCCCCATGAGCTCCGAAGTCACGGAGGTTTTCACCGAAGGAGAACCGTCTGAAGAAGAGGACCCCTCCGACGAGCCGATGGAGGAGTCAGAAGAGGAGCCCATGGAAGAAGACGAAACCGAAGAGGATCCAGCACCCCCGGTGATCCCATCCTACACACCATATCACCCCAAGGTTCCGTCATTCAAACCGTACCGTCCCCACCCCAACGACCCAAAGATGTTGTTTACACCCCGAAAGAGGGTAATCATACCGAGACGGGAGACTATCCAAATCCCGGCTCCTCAACCAAGTCCACCACCACAGCAGCAACGGTAAACGCCCGTAGATGGGGCTGGATGCCCGAGACCCTCCAAGAGTGGAGGCGGGAGGAGGGAATCCCCTCCCACTTTGAGATCGGAGGACCATCTTCCGCACCTACCCTACCGCTCACCCAAGAGCCCGCCGATCAGACCATACCTCCTCTTGGTAGCTCGGTCTTCACGGCACGACTTCCAAATTCGGTTGCTTAACCAAGACATTGGAGAGATGACTGCTCATATAGAACGGGAGGAGTTGCAAAACTCCAACGTATAGTGGGCCAACCAGCACGCCCTCGCTGTTCAACAGGACGGGCTGGTGGAGCTTCGGCAGCGACTAGCCGAGAACGAGGCCCGTAATGAGGAGCTGTCACAGCGCCTCAATGCATTGGAAAAGGGAGAGACTCCCGATCACTCCCACACCTAGTACCCCCTATCTTTGTAATATTAGGAAGTTATTATGTAATAGTGTTGGACTAAAAATTTTCGGGTAATAACCCGCCCCAATGTAAGAAATTATGAATGATTAATGAAAATTGAAAGTTATTTATGAATCTGTGTTTGATGATTATAGAACTGTGCCCTAAGAAAAATTTAAATCTTTAAGACTCAACTCCTTGCACTATGCTCTTTTCTTTAAACTTTAAGATAATGCCGCCAAAGAGAGCCATGAACACCGCTGAGATCGAACAACTGGTCGCACAACGAGTGACAGAAGCTATAGCCACCTATGAAACCAACAGGAATAGCACCGCAAACGGCGACGAAGGAGCTAGTCACACCACGGGAGGGTCTGATTCAACCCAGAAAGGGTGGGGAATCAAAGGATTTTTAGTTGTAAACCTCGATACTTTAATGGAACAGAAGGCGCTGTCGGACTAGTTCACTGGTTCGAGAAACTGGAGTCTATGCTTCGCGTTAGTGGTTGCATCGAGGATGAGAAGGTCAAGTTCGCCACCCACACTCTTCAAGATGGCACTTTGACATGGTGGAATTCATATGCCCAGTCTGTGCGAATCGATACAGCTTACCAACTCGCCTGGACCGAGTTAAAGCAGATGATGACAGATGAGTACTGTCCTAGAAACGAACTGCAAAAGATGGAGTCAGAGTTCTGGAATCTGGCTATGAAGGGAATAGATGTCACCAGGTACACCAACCGTTTTCACGAGTTGAGCCTTCTATGCCCACAAATGGTCACACCGGAGTACAAGCGTATTGAGCGCTACATTTGGGGACTCGCCCCCCAAATCCAAGGGAATGTCACCGCATCCAACCCAACTACTATTCAGAGCGCCATTCGAATGGCGAATAACTTGATGGACCAAGTAGCCCGAAGGAATGAGGCCAAAGCTGGGGAAAACAAGAGGAAATGGGAAGATAAATCAGGGAAAGGTTCAGGCTCACAGTCCAAAAAGCCCGAAACCATCAAGGCTTTTGTCGCCGGGGCTGAGCCAAGGAAGGGCTATACCGGCACTAAACCATGGTGTAACCGATGCACCTACCATCACGTAGGTCCCTGTCCAACCCCTTGCGGGAAATGTAACAAGCTCGGTCATCTGACCCAAGACTGTAAGTTTAACACCAACGGAGGCAGCAGCGGCATGCAAAGGAGCTGCTTTGAATGTGGGAACACTGGGCACTTCAAGAAGGATTGTCCCAAGAAAAGGAACGATGGTGGAGCTCAAGGGAGAGCTTTCGTGTTAGGAGCAGCCGATTCCCGTCAAGATCCCAACGTAGTAACGGGTACATTCCTTCTTAATGATATGTGTGCTTATGTGTTACTTGATACTGGGGCTGATAGAAGTTTTATATCTGCTAAGTTTAGTGAACAACTGAATGCCACTCTTTCCCCATTAGAAAATGCTTATTCCGTAGAATTAGCAGACGGAAAGTTGATTGAAGCAAATAGTATAATTAAGGAGTGCACACTAAAATTGGCAGATCATCCCTTTAACATAAACTTGATGCCTATTGAACTCGGAAGCTTCGATGTAGTTATTGGTATGGATTGGTTGTCAAACAACCTTGCCAAAATCTTATGTGGTAAGAAGGTCGTAAGAATACCACTTAAGAAAAAGAAAGTCCTTACAGTCCAAGGAGAAAGAAAGAATCGCCAGTTGAACGTCATCTCTGGTCTAAGAACGCTGAAATGCCTTCGAAGAGGTTGTCAAGCAGTGTTAGTTCAGCTAGTGGAAAAGGAATCGAAGGAAAAGCGACTCGAAGAAATCCCGGTAGTTCGTGACTACCCAATAGTCTTTCCTGAAGACTTGCCTGGACTTCCATCTACTAGGCAAGTAGAATTTCAGATTGACTTGGTGCCTGGAGCTGCACCTGTCGCACGAGCACCCTACCGATTGGCACCGTCAGAGATGCAAGAATTATCAACAACTGTTGGATAAAGGATTCATCCGACCAAGTTTTTCACCTTGGGGAGCTCCGGTCTTATTTGTCAAAAAGAAGGACGAATCTTTAGGACGTGCATAGATTACCGAGAGCTGAACAAGTTAACGATCAAAAACTGATACCCTCTCCCCCGAATCGATGATTTATTCGATCAACTCCAAGGATCTAGTTTTACTCTAAGATTGATCTGCGATCCGGTTATCACCAAGTAAAAGTTCGGGAAGATTATATACCCAAGACAGCGTTCAGAACTCGTTATGGACATTACGAATTTCAGATGATGCCATTCGGTTTGACCAACGCCAGCCGTATTCATGGACCTTATGAATCGAGTGTGTAAACCGTATTTGGACAAATTTGTAATAGTGTTCATAGACGATATCCTTATCTACTCTAGAAATAAGGAGGAGCATGAGCAGCATCTGAAGTTGATTTTGGAGCTTCTAGAGAAGGAACAGTTGTACGCTAAATTCTCTAAGTGTGAATTTTGGCTACGAGAAGTCAAATTCCTAGGGCATGTGATCAATAGCCAAGGAATTCAAGTAGACCCATCAAAAATTGAGGTCATTAAGAACTGGGCAACTCCTAGGACTCCCACCGAAATCCGTCAATTCTTAGGTCTTGCTGGTTATTATAGGCGATTCATTGAAAACTTCTCGAAGATAGCTGGTTCTTTAACGGACTTGACTCGAAAGGACATAAGGTATAACTGGGGTGAAGAACAGGAAACGGCATTCTGACTGTTGAAGCAAAGATTGTGTAGTGCACCTATTCTGTCCCTACCAGAAGGAACAGAAGATTTTGTCGTTTACTGCGATGCCTCACACAATGGATTGGGTTGTGTGTTAATGCAAAGAGACAAGGTTATCGCTTATGCATCGTGGCAACTTAAAGTTCATGAGGTAAACTACACGACTCACGACCTGGAGCTTGGAGCTATGGTATTTGCTCTCAAGATATGGAGGCACTACCTTTACGGTACAAAGTGCACGGTGTTTACAGATCACAAGAGCCTTCAGCATATTCTGAACCAGAAAGAGTTAAACATGAAGCAACGTCGCTGGTTTAAGCTGCTTAGCGATTACGACTGCGAGATACGTTATCATCCGGGTAAGGCAAACGTTGTAGCTGATGCCTTGAGCCGAAAGGAACGGGTTAAACCTCTAAGGGTCCGAGCTTTGGTCATGACTATACAGTCAAACTTGAACTCTCAAATCCGCGAGGCACAAGAGGAAGCAGTCAAGGAGGGAAATCTGCTAGATGAAGCTTTGCAAGGAATGGATAAACAGTTTGAAATCAAGACCGATGGATGTCGGTACTTCATGAGCAGAATTTGGCTACCAAAATTCGGAAGGATTTGGAATTTCAAGAGGGAGATCAAGTAATGTTGAAAGTCTCCCCTTGGAAAGGCGTAATCCATTTTGGGAAACGAGGAAAACTCAATCCTCGTTATATCGGACCATTCAAGATCACCAAAAGAATTGGCCCGGTAGCCTACCAACTTGATCTGCCCCCAGAGCTTAGTACTGTTCATAATACCTTCCACGTATCCAACCTTAAGAAGTGCCTAGCTGATGAAACACTCGTTATACCCATGGACGAGCTGGAACTAGATGATAAGTTGAATTTCATTGAACAACCCGTGGAAATAATGGACCGAGAAGTCAAGAAACTAAAGCACAGTTGAATCCCGACAATAAATGTCAGATGGAACTCTAAACGAGGTCCTGAGTTTACATGGGAATGCGAAGATCAGTTTCGGGAAAAATACCCTGTTAGGCACAAAAAGGCCTCAGTCAAACCTGTTCTGCATCTGAGGGGGAGATTATCAATCAAACCTGTTGATGCTTTTGAAGGTTGAACTTAAGGCCTGTTATATGCCTTATTGAAACCTGAAAATAATTTGCAATATCAGCCTGAAGCTGTTCTATGTGTTGCATGTGTTGCAACAAAGGCAGTTTTGCCCAAGTTGTTCGGTCTGCTGAACAGGCTGGACATAAACTGTCTACGCTGCTCTACACTGGTGAGCAGCTTGGGTAGTTTACAAGTGTTCTGTTCTTTGTGAACAGAACCTGTTCTTTGTGAACAGGCTAAACACTTTATGGAATGTGTTTCCAAGTCCTCATGTATTGTTTTTTACTGCAAGATCAGTTTACAAAGTCGAAGACAAAGTTGAAATCAGAACTGCTCAGCCTGCCCAAGCTGTTCTGTTACATGAAGACAAAAGGATATTTGAAAAAAGGGTGACAGACCTTTTTCTTATAACAAAATTGGCATTTACAAAGGAATAAAAACACAAAGTTGACATTCCTTATTTATTTAAAGGCAATGCAACAGTAGACAAAGTGAAAAGACAAAAGTTCTGCCCACATGAAGACAAGTCTGCTTTTCAGAATGTGCAGAAAAGTTTATGTTGTCTTTTCAACAAGACTTTACCTTTTTCATTCCGTCTAATGAAGAAGCTTCACTTAGATCCTCTGAGTGAGTATAAAAGAAACTTCCAAGGATTGAAAGATTAAGCCAAAAAAGCTAAGTGCTGAAACCAAGAGTGAACGTGAATTCAAAGTGAGTCTTTCATGCATTCAAGTCTGCTTGAATAAAACAGTGCTCAGTGTCTAAGCTGTTTTTGTTCAAGCTGTTCCTCAGAGTCTTGTAAACACAGTGAGTGATTCTTAGTAAGTGTATTCATTGTAATCAGTTTAAGTCTGTCTTAGACTAGTTAACCATACTGTTGTATCTGTCATCTCAGCTTGAACCTTTCCGCATTCAAGCTCGTTTGTAATTAACATTTGTTGATAATACATACAAACATTGAGAAAATTGTGTGTAGTTTTTAAATAGCTGTATTCACCCCCCCTCTACAGCTTAAGGCTATATACTTGAGATATCTTTTGGGACCTACAACTGGTATCAGAGCCAGGTTAGAGTGTGTGTCATTCTAGATCTTTTATTCTCCCAAAGTTTCCATGGACAACAGTGTTGCAGGTTCCTCATACTATGACAATGGCTCAATGGGCAAACCTCCAAAGTTCAATCATCAGAACTTTTCTGGTTGGAAGTGCAGAATGATGCTCTACTTAGAGAATCTAGATGTACAACTACCAGAGATTGTAATGGAGGGTCCCTATGTGCCAACCTCTGTTACAACTATAACTCATGCTGTTGAAGGAGCTGCTCTTGAAATAAGAACATTTGAGAAAGCAAAAGCTCAATGGTCTGATGAAGACAAAAGACTGGTGGCTCTTGATGCAAAAGCCAGAAACAATCTGGTCATCTCTCTACCTGATGATGTGTTCAAACAGGTTGAGAAGATGAAGACTGCAAAGGAGATGTGGGATACTTTGTGTACCGTCTATGATGGACCCACAATCACACTTGACAACAGGATTACTAATCTTGTTAGACAGTATGAACTCTTCTTTGCAAAACCAAAGGAGACTCTCACTGAAACCTACACCAGGTTTACTGCTCTTGTAAATGATCTCAAAGCTGTTGGGATCACCAAGGACAGCCTGACTTTGGTAAACAAGTTCTTAGATGTACTGCCTGAAGAATGGAATTATTTTTCTACAATTTTAAGGAATTCAGGTACCATCAGAAGTATGGATCTTGTTAACTTATATGGATCCTTACTGAATGATGAGCAGTCAAGGCAACAGAAGAGAAATGGCTTGGAAATATCTAAGAAAGGTGCAGCCTTTGTGGCCAGTGTGTGACAACCTGTAAATCAAGTGAGTGATGTGTTCACTCAACCTGATCAACAGGCTGATGATAAGGAGGACATCTCTGATGAGGAAGACAATGCAGATATTGCTGAACTGGATGATGAGCAAATGATAGCCATGCTTGTCAAAAGGTTCAACAAGAAAAGGTTTGGAAGAAACATGCTGCAAGGAAGTTCAAATGCTGTCAAAAAGAAAGCATTTGACAAGACCAAAGCTGAGTGCTTCAAATGTGGCAAAACTGGCCACATAGCTGCTGACTGTGTGTCAAAAGCTGTTGGTCAGTCATCCAAATCACACAAGACAAACAGGGATGATGACTATATGGTTAAGTACCTTATGGCTATGGCTAAGCGGAGAAAGTTGGAAAACTCAGTGGTTTCCAACCGGCAAAAGGGACTTATGGCAGAGACTTGTGACTGGGAGGAGTCTGATTCATCATCTGATGAAGAAGACAATAACTGTCTGATGGCCAACACTGATGTCCCATCAACCAGCAACTTCAAACAGGATCTGGCTGAAGCTGAAGCTTTTAGCAGCTTGGAGAACTGGAACCCTACAATGATGTATAAGGTACAAAATTTTAAGGATTACAGTTCTGAAGAAAAAGTTAAAATGTTTGAATATATGTTTGTTGATCTGAAAGCTGCTGTTGAGAAGCATGCTGTTTTATTATCTGAAATATCTAAGCTTAAAACTGATATTGAAACAAAATCTAGTAAACTGGACAGTTTCCATAAGTTGGAAGCTGAGCTTGATGAATTAAAACACATCAATTCCATTTTACTGGAAGAAAAAAGAGAAACATATATAAAACATGCTAAGCTTCAAAAGATAGTTGACTCTTGGTGCCAATCTGCACAAAAAGTCAGCCACTGCATAAGTCAGCAGATTGCTGCACAAATCCAAGCCTATCTTGGAGGGGATGTTGACACAGCAGCTTCCATTGTTGAGGTTAATAATTTAAAAGAAGACTTGTACACTCTTGGTGAGCTTCCAAACACTTTTATTCAAAAAGTGAATGGTAAATTAATCTCAACAAACAGGTTTGTCAGGCCTCAGAACACTGACAGCTCGTTTGAAACTAGCTCAAAAGCTGCTGATGAAATAAGTTTTCCATCAAATAAGCTTGCTAAGTGCTCTGCTGATTCACACAAGCAAAAGAAAGGAAAGCATGTCCAAACTGCAGCTGTGGACACCAAACCTGTTGACAAAACAGGCTTTGGGTCTAAAGCTGATGTAAAAAGGCATACTAATCCTTTTAATGCTGAACATTTTGAAAATAAGTTTTCAAAGGTAAGCAGTCTGCCTTTAACAAGAGTAAGTCTCAGATTGAAGGCAAACCTGCTGTGATTTCATATAAGTTTTCTAATCATAGTGATAAACTGGTTTTAACTAAGAATAAGTCTTTCAAAACCAGAAATAATGATTATGTTGATAGGCAACATCAATCACATCTCAGGAAGGGCAAAGGCAAAGCCATTGCTCAGCCTGAGAGAGATGGAAATAGGTTTCCTAAACCTGTGGAAGTTCAAAAGCCAATTAAGCTTCCTATCTTTGACATCTGTCCTCCTAAAAAGAGGAAAGAAGAGACAGGCAAAGCTGTGGCTATTGAACTTTCCACTCAAGCTGTTGACTCATAAAAAAGTAATAAGTTTGCTAAACCTGCTAATGGAATCAACAGAAATAACTCAGAATGTGAATCTGAAAGGTCTTCTTCCAAAAATGCTAAAAGGAGAAAATGTTATAAATGTGGAATGAAGACACATTTGGCCAAAGACTGTCCTGAAACTGAGGACATGAGGCCTGCTGACTCTGATGGTTCCCTCAGTGCTAACATAAACAATGTTGGAAACATCTTAGTCAATAAGAGTGGTGCTCAAACTGACACCATTCAAATAGGTAATATTAGTGTTGATATCACAAGTCCATCAACAAATGTTGATGAAGTAGGAGAACTCATCTCTGTGATGAGTTCCCCTAAAAATGACTAATATTCTTCTTGTCACTCTGCAGGAAAAACAACCATCCCAGGTTTGGTACTTGGACAGTGGCTGCTCAGGGTGACAGGTTGTAAGGACCTGCTGAGTGATCTCAGGCCTGAAAAAGGGCCAAAAGTCACATTTGGTGACAATGTATAGGGATCCTCTGAGGGATATGGAACTCTTAAAGCTGGTGCTGCAGTGTTTAAAAGAGTAGCCTATGTGGATGGACTAAAACATAACCTTGTTAGCATAAGTCAACTGTGTGATGCTGGCTATAAGGTTAACTTTGATGAGCACCTGGGTTACATATTGGATCCCCAAGGCAAAGTTATGCTATGTGCTCAACGAAAGAAAGGTGTATATGTTGTGGACATGCAATCTGCTGATCCCACAACTGAAACCTGTTTTCTCACAAGAACAAATGAAGACTTAAACTGGTAATGGCACAAAAGGCTGTCACACCTGAACTTCAAGAACGTCAACAAACTCTGTAAGAAAGAGTTGGTGACAGGTTTGCCTTCTATGACCTTTGTTAAGGATAAACTCTGCACAGCTTGTGAGAAAGGCAAGCAGAGGAAATCATCATTTAAATCCAAACATAACTTTTCTATTGATACTCCTCTCTTCTTAATCCATATGGACTTGTTTAAACCTGTTAATGTCCCAAGTCTAGGAGGAAGAAGATACACTCTAGTAATGGTTGATGAGTTCTCCAGGTACACATGGGTTATCTTCTTGAAGAGCAAAAGGAGAGGCTGCTAGAGAAATTATTGGATTTGTGAAAAAGATGGAAATGCTGAACTCTGCCCAAGTAAAGCAGCTTAGAAGTGATCATGGTACTGAATTCAGAAACAGTACCCTTGAAGACTTCTGTGAAGAGAAAGGAATCACTCAAAACTTTTCAGCTGTAAGAACTCCACAATAAAATGGAGTTGCTGAAAGGAGAAACAGAACTCTCATTGAAGCTGCTAGAACCATGTTGTGTGCATCTGGTTTACCTTCATCATTCTGGGCTGAAGCTGTTAATACTGCCTGCTTCACCCAAAACATGTCCTTTGTGGTGAAAAGGTTCAACAAACCCCCCTATGAGCTGCTCAAAGGGAGGAAGCCAAATGTCAGTTACTTCCATGTGTTTGGTTATCCCTGTTTCATTCTGAATCAAAGGGACCAACTGGCAAAGTTTGAACCAAAAGCTGATGAAGGTGTGTTTGTTGGCTACTCTGCTATCTCCAAAGCCTACAGAGTGTACAACAACAAAAGAAAGGTGATAAATGAATCTATCAATGTCACCTTTGAAGAGTCCAAGAATGCTTCCACCAAAGCTGTTCCTGAATCAGTTTCAGGAGAATTAAACTTTGATGATCTGATGCATTCAAACAGTGAAGAGGACTCAAAAGCTTCCACCACACCCAGCGTGGAACCTATTAATCATGATGGGCATGATGATGATTATGTCAATACACCCTGTGTGAATAAGTGTACTGACCTAATTACAACTGCATGTCCTGAACCTATCAATGCTGATTTTCCTGGTTCTTCTGCTGATATGTTCAACAGTGCTCAGTCATGTTCAACAAGTGAGCAGGCTCAAGACAACAGTGTGTCTGAAAATGTTGAGAGCTGTTCAACAGGACCTGCTGAAGTTGCTGTGTAAGGTCTACCAATGCAAGATCTATCTAGACGCGGATCCGTTAACGAGTGCGGAATCCTCGTTGACGGTTAGACGGACAACTCTCAACCAACGGAAACACGGAGACTATTAGACGCTGAACGAACGACACACGAACGATCCTACGTACTAATTCTCTCCGAAACGAGACTCACCTAGCTGATAAACTCGAGATCGCCTATTGCTTAATTCCTCACGAATTCTGCAAAAGGTCATCTAATGATTCGAGTCTATCCCTAATTATAGACCCTGATTCGAGTCTGTTGTGGGCCAACCTCGAATCTGGCCTAAGGCCCATTCGAATCTGTCCATCTGACAGATTCGAATCTAGCCCATTCGAATCTAAGGATACATTCGAATCTATTACAGATTCGAATGCCTTCCTTAACCTATTCGAATCTAGCCAATACACTTAAACACTTAAGTGATGAAACTTATGTTTTAACTTATGCTTGACATAATCTTTGACCTTTATGTTTGAACTTCTTGTAATATGTTACATCAAGTTCAAACACACAATCAATAACAGACAAACACATATTAAACATATATATCAAAATACTGGTTTACTCAGAATATTACCTAAATCATAATCGATTAGACTGCTATCGTCACACAGGGTGTACCAACAGACTCCCCCTTGACGATAGCTTCTAATTATTTACATGACATCAAATTTAAGTACTAGAGCTATATATATTACTACCTGCATATAATCCCGCATCTATACAAACTTTAACTACCTTTTGGAACTTCCTGGCTTCAGATCTCCATGGTTCAGTGAAGAAGATAGGCTGATCGTGAAGCTTCTTCAGGTCGTCCTTAGATAGGTTTATCAAATGCAGAGGATCATATACTTTCAAAATGACTTGCTCGTCTTGATCTTCCATGATAGCTTCAGCAGTGTCAATCTCTAGGTACCACCACTTCATGTTGCTCAAAACATTCTGTGGCATTGGTTTCATAGGTACTTTCTTCAGACATTTGACTGGCTTGTACACCATTCTGGCCCAAGGTCTTCCAGTATGAGGATCTATCCTTGATCCATCCTCGACCCTTTTGCCTGATCTCGGCTTAAGCCTCTCAAATTTGCCTGATCGCCCTTCTTTCCTTATAATTCTTTCAATAACGCTCGCGTAGGGATCATCTCCAATATTGATCAGCTCCTTCCAGGCTAACTCTTTAACTTCAATCTTGGGCAATGAATTAAAAGCTTTCAGTGTCTGCCTCAAGTATTGAAGGCCATCTCTTCTCTTCAAAATAAACAGCTGCAGTTCTCTGTCAAAGAACCAGCTAAT
>JAANYP010001231.1:202998-223730 GCA_020465985.1 Centrapalus pauciflorus | reverse complement strand
CTTGACATATACTTCTTCTTGCAGCTTCCCATTCAAAAATGCACTCTTCACATCCATTTGAAATACCTTTATGCTCTTATGAGCAGCGTAGGCTAGATACAAACGAATTGCTTCTAGCCTGGCCACAGGAGCAAATGTTTCATCATAGTCAATGCTTTCCTCCTGTCTGTAGCCCTGAGCAACCAGTCTTGCCTTATTTCTAATGACATGACCTTGCTCGTCCATCTTGTTCCTGAAAACCCATTTTGTGCCAATTATAGTTTTTCCTTTAGGAGCAGGGACCAGCTTCCATACTTTGTTTCTCTCAAACTGATTGAGTTCTTCTTGCATGGCAGTGATCCAATTGGCATCTTTTAGTGCTTCATCCACCTTCTTTGGCTCCATCAGTGAAACAAAGCTAGAGAACATACAAAAGTTCCCTAAGCTGTCCCACCGAGTTTGTATCCCTTTGTTGATGTCACCAATTATTTGATCATTGGGGTGACACCTGATCCACTTTGGATCATTTTTCAATGATGATTTACCTGAGTTGTTAACATCTTCAGCAGGTCCTATTGAACAGCTCTCAAGATTTTCAGACACACTGTTGTCTTGAGCCTGTTCACTTGTTGAACATGTCTGACCACTGTTGAACATATCAGCAGAGGAACTGGGAAAATCAGCATTGATAGGTTCTGGACATGCAGTTGTAATTAAGTCAGTACATTTATTCACACAGGATGTATTGACATAATCATCATCATGTCCATCATGGTTAACAGGTTCCACACAGGGTGTAGTGGAAGCTTTTGAGTCCTCTTCATTGATTGAATGCATCAGATCATCAAAGTTAAGTTCTCCTGAAACTGATTCAGGAACAGCTTTGGTGGAGGCATTCTTGGACTCTTCAAAGGTGACATTGATAGATTCATCTATCACCTTTCTTTTGTTGTTGTATACTCTGTAGGCTTTGGAGATAGAAGAGTAGCCAACAAACACACCTTCATCAGCTTTGGGTTCAAATTTCGACAGCTGGTCCCTTTGATTCAGAATGAAACAGGGACATCCAAACACATGGAAATAGCTGACATTTGGCTTTCTCCCTTTGAGCAGCTCATAGGGGGTTTGTTGAACCTTTTCACCACTAAGGATCTGTTTTGAGTGAAGCAGGCAGTGTTGACAGCTTCAGCCCAAAATGATGAAGGCAAACCTGATGCACACAGCATGGTTCTGGCAGCTTCAATGAGAGTTCGGTTTCTCCTTTCAGCAACTCCATTTTGTTGAGGAGTTCTTACTGCTGAAAAGTTTTGACTGATACCTTTCTCTTCACAGAAGTCTTCAAGAGTACTGTTTCTGAATTCAGTACCATGATCACTTCTAAGCTGCTTTACTTGGGCAGAGTTCAGCATTTCCATCTTTTTAACAAAATCCAATAATTTCTCTCGCAGCCTCTCCTTTGCTCTTCAGAAAGATCACCCATGTGTACCTGGAGAACTCATCAACCATTACAAGAGTGTATCTTCTTCCTCCTAGACTTGGAACATTAACAGGTCCAAACAAGTCCATATGGATTAAGAAGAGTGGAGTATCAATAGAGAAATTGTGTTTGGATTTAAAAGATGTTTTTCTCTGCTTGCCTTTCTCACAAGCTGTGCATAATCTATCTTTGGCAAAAGTCATAGAAGGCAAACCTGTCACCAACTCTTTCTTACAGAGTTTGTTGATGTTCTTGAAGTTCAGATGTGACAGTCTTCTGTGCCATAACCAGTTTAGATCAGCGTTGGTTCTTGTGAGAAAACAGGTTTCAGTTGTGGGATCAGCAGAATGCATATCCACAACATATACACCTTTCTTTCGTTGAGCACACAACACAACTTTGCCTTGGGAATCCAATATGTAACCCAGGTGCTCATCAAAGTTAACCTTGTAGCCAGCATCACACAGTTGGCTTATGCTAACAAGGTTATGTTTTAGCCCAACCACATAGGCTACCCTTTTGAACACTGCAGCACCAGCTTTAAGAGTTCCATATCCCTCAGTGGATCCCTGCACATTGTCACCAAAGGTGACTTTTGGCCCTTTTTCAGGCCTGAGATCACTCAGCAATTCTTTACAACCTGTCATGTGCCCTGAGCAGCCACTGTCCAAGTACCAAACCTGGGAAGGTTGTTTTTCCTGCAGAGTGAAAGAGAATTATTAGTTATTTTTAAGGGAACTCATCACACAGATGAGTTCTCCTACTTCATCAACATTTGTTGATGGATTTGGAATGTCCACACTAATATTCCCTATTTGAATGGTATCAGCTTGAATACCATCCTCAGTGACTATGACATTTCCACCACTGCTTGTAATAGCTGTGAGGGAAACAGCAGAGTCAACAGGCCTCATGTCCTCAGGTTCAGGACAGTCCTTGGCCAGATGTGTCTTCTTCCCACACTTGTAACATTTTCTCTTTTTAGTACTTTTGGAAGAAGGTCCTTCAGAAACACATTCTGAGCTGTTTTTGTTGATTCTTTCAGCAGGTTTAGCATTCTTTGTAGAATCAACAGCTTGTGTGGTAAGTTCAATGGCCACAGCTTTGACTGTCTCTTCTTTCCTCTTTTTGGGAGGACAGATGTCAAAGACAGGAAGCTTGATTGGCTTTTGAGCTTCCACAGGTTTGGGAAACTTATTCCCAGTTGTCTCAGTTTGAGCAATGGCTTTGCCTTTGCCCCTACTGAGTTGTGATTTATGCTGCCTATCAGCATACTCACTGTGTTTGGTTTTGAAAAACTTATTTTCATTTAAAACCAATTTACCACTCTGATTTGAAAACTTATTTGAAATCACAGCAGTTTTGTTTTCAACCTGAGACTTACCCTTGTTGAAAACAGGCTGCTTACTTTTTGAAAACTTATTCTCAAAATGTTTAGCATCAAAAGGATTAACATGCTTTTTACCAACAGCTTTGGACTCAGAACCTGTTTTGTCAACAGGTTTAGCATCCACAGCTTCAGTTTGAGCATGTTTTCCTTTCTTTTGCTTATGTGAGCTAGCAGAGCACTTAGCAGGCTGTTTTGGAGAACAAACTCCAACATCAGCTTTTGAGCTTGGTTCACATAAGCTGTCAGTATTTTGAGGCCTGACAAACCTGTTTGTTGAGATTAGCTTACCATTCACATTTTGAATGAATGTATTTGGAAGCTCACCAAGAGTGGATAAATCTTCTTTTAAATTACTTATCTCAACAATGGAAGCTGCTGTGTCAAGATCCCCTCCAAGATAGGCTTGGATTTGTGCAGGAATCTGTTGACTTATACAATGGCTGACTTTTTGTGCAGATTGGCACCAAGAGTCAACTATCTTTTGAAGCTTAGCATGCTTTATATCTGTTTCTCTCTTTTCTTCCAGTAAAATGGAGTTGATGTGTTTTAACTCATCAAGCTCAGTTTCCAACTTATGGAAATTGTCCAGTTTACTGGATTTAGTTTTAAGATCAGCTTTAAGCTTAGAGATTTCAGATAGTAAAGCATCATGCTTCTCAACAGCAGCTTTGAGATCAACAAGCATATATTCAAACATTTTAACTTTTTCTTCAGAACTGTAAGCCATAAAATTTTGTACCTTATACATCATTGTAGGATTCCAGTTCTCCAAGCTGCTGAAGGCTTCAGCTTCAGCCATGTCCTGTTTGAAACTGCTTGTTGATGGGACATCAGAGTTGGCCATCAGACACTGATTATCTTCTTCATCAGATGATGAATCAGATTCCTCCCAGTCACATGTCTCTGCCATGAGTCCCTTTTGGCGATTGGAAGACACAGAGTTTTCCAATTTCCTCAACTTAGCCATGGCCATAAGGTACTTAACCCTATAGCCATCATCCTTGTTAGTCTTGTTAGGTTTGGATGACTGACCAACAGCTTTTGACACACAGTCAGCAGCTATATGGCCAGTTTTGCCACACTTGAAGCACTCAGCTTTGGATTTGTCAAATGCCTTCTTTTTGCCAGCACTTGAACCTCCTTGCAGCATGTTTCTTCCAAACCTTTTCTTGTTGAACCTTTTGACAAGCATGGCTATCATTTGCTCATCATCTTGTTCAGCAAGATCTGCAACATCTTCTTCGTCTGACACCTCCTCCTTTTCATCATCCTGTTGATCAGGTTGAATGAACACATCACTCACCTGATTAACAGACTGTCTCACATTAGCCACAAAGGCTGTACCTCTTCTGGACATTTCCAAGGCATTCCTCTTTTGTTGCCTTGATTGTTCATCATTCAGTAAGGATCCATACAGATTGACCAGATCCATACTTCTGATAGTACCTGAGTTCCTTAGGATGGTTGAGAAATAGTTCCACTCTTCAGGTAAAATGTCCAGAAACTTGTTCACCAAAGTAAGACTGTCCTTGGTGATCCCAACAGCTTTGAGATCATTCACCAGAGCAGTGAACCTGGTGTAGGTTTCAGTGAGAGACTCCTTTGGTTTGGCAAAGAAGAGTTCATACTGTCTAACAAGATTGTTAATCCTGTTGTCCAGTGTGATTGTGGGTCCATCATAGACGGTACACAGAGTATCCCACATCTCCTTTGCAGTCTTCATTTTCTCAACCTGCTTGAACACATCATCAGGGAGAGAAATGACCAGGTTGTTTCTGGCCTTTGCATCCAGAGCCACCAGTCTCTTGTCTTCATCAGACCATTGAGCTTTGGCTTTCTCAAAGGTCCTGATTTCAGGAGCAGCTCCTTCAACCGCTGGAGTTATAGTGGTGACAGAGGTTGGCACATAGGGACCCTCCATCACTATCTCTGGCAGTTGTACATCCAGATTCTCTAAGTAGAGCATCATTCTGCACTTCCAACCAGAGAAGTTTTGATGATTAAATTTGGGAGGTTTGCCCATAGAGCCATTGTCATAGTAAGAAGAATTTGCAGCACTGTTGTCCATGGAAACTTGGGAGAATGAGAGATCTAGAATGACACACACTCTAAACTGCTCTGATACCAGTTGTAGGTCCCGAAAGGTTCCCAAAGTATATAGTTATAAGCTGTAGAGGGGGGGTGAATACAGCACTTTAAAAACTACACACTCTTTTTCTCAATGTTTGTATGTATTATCAACAATTGTTAATTACAAACAAGCTTGAATGCGGAATGGTTCAAGCTGAGATGACAGAATACAACAATATGCTTACTAGTCTAAGACAGACTCAAACTATATTACAATGAACACACTCACTAAGATGCACTCACTGTGTTTTACAAGACTTAAGGAACGACTTAGGTAAATCAGCTTAGACACACAGATGCTGGTTTACAGAAGACTTGCATGCATGAAGATCACACTTGCACGTTCACTCTTGGTTTAAGCACTTAGCTTTCTTCTTTCATCTTTCTGACCTTAGAAGCTTCCTTTTATACTCACTTAGAGGATCTAAGAGAAACATCTTCATTGGACGGAATGAAAAAGGAGAAGTCTTGTTTAAAAAGACAATATAACTTTTCTGCACTTTTCTGAAAAGCAGACTTGCAGAACTTTTGTCTTTTTACTTTGTCTACTGTTGCATTGCCTTTAACTAATTTAGGAATGTCAACTTTGCGTCTTTCTTCCTTGTAAAGGCCTATTTTGATATAAGAAAAAGGTCTGTCATCCTTTTTCAAATAACCTTTTGTCTTCATGTAACAGAACAGCTTGGGCAGGCTGAGCGGTTCTGCTTTCCACTTTGTCTTCGACTTGTAAACTGATCTTGTAGTCAAAAACAATACATGATGACTTGGAAACAAATTCCATAAAGTGTTTAGCCTGTTCACAAAGAACAGGTTCTGTTCACAAAGAACAGAACACTTTAAAAATGCCCAAGCTGCTCAACAGTGTAGAGCAGCGTAGACAGTTTATGTCCAGCCTGATCAGCAGACTGAGCAGCTTGGACAAACTGTCTTGGTTGCAACACATGCAACATATAGAACAGCTTTAGACTGATATTGCAAATCATTTTCAGGTTTCAATAAGGCATATAACAGGCCTTAAATTCAACCTTCAAATGTATCAACAGGTTTGATTATAAAATCTCCCCCTCAGATGTAGAACAGGTTTGACTGAGGCCTTTTTGTGCCTAACAATACCCATGGAAAATTTAGATTTTGAAGATTTTTCTTTTTTCTAGGTGAGTGGGTTTCTTAGAAGACTTGGATTAAATCTGAGTCTTCTTTGAAACCTTAGCTTTGCAAGGTTTTGAGCACTCACCTTTAAAACTGATAGAGAAGTTTCAACCTTAGCTTTACCTTTTTCAGACGACATGAGTGGGATTTTGATAGGGTGAGAAACTTTTGGCTCTTTTAAACTTTCTGAAAGCATGTCAAATTTTTCTCTGTAGATAGTTAATTCTACAGTTTGTTGAAAACTTTGATTTACCAATTTTTCCTCAGTCTTAAGGAGAGCTTCTTGATAATCAAGAGATTTCTTTCAAGTTGACTTTAATTCCTTATCTAAAACTTCGATTTTGCGTTCAAGAACTTTTGTAGGAACGTAAAGATGATAGATTGGTTTAACAGGTTCTGCTTTCATTTCAACTTCTGAATAACTAGACAAGAAATCTTCCTCTAGAGTGAGTACTCTATGAGGATTACTCTCGTTTAGCTTTTCATATTTAAAAGATATTCTTTTTCTTTATTTTTGATTCGTTTCTCATCCTATTGGGTTAAAATTTCTTCCGATGATTGATAAACGAAAGATTTCAATCCAACACCCATATATGTCATGTCATAAAAAATAGGTAAAACTTGTTGAACCTTTTCCAAGTACTTAGGATTTTTAAAACCAAATCCTTGTTTGGAATGATAAAACCTAGTCTCTTTGGGTTGGTTTAAGTGAATAGTTTGTTCTGTTTGACCCCGTTTTAAAAATTCATCATCAAGGGTCTTTATGCGAGAGTACAAACCTATTATTTCTTCTTCTATCAATTTATATTTTTCTAAACTATCTATGTTTTCCATACTTACAGTCCCTAATTATTTTGAAAGAACAATTATTTTCGATTTTAAAGTGTTCTTTTCGTTTGATAGTCTATCCATACAAGATTCTAGATACGTATTCCTATCCTGAGCATCTACCTTTTCAATTAGCATCTGTTTTATCACGTGATGATTAGTTAACCACTTCTTTTCATATAACTCAGATGACTCTTTTAATGTTTAGGCTAGATGTTCAGCCTTGACACACTTTTCCGTTTTAGCATTTAATCTAGCTTCTAGATCAAGTATATGTGTGTGCAAGTTACATTCACTATGCACAGTCAAATTATTTACATGTTTTGGAATGTAACAGGAATGTACCTCACGTGCCTCAGAATTTGATGAACATTCTGGATCTCCGGTTCTGGCCATCAGACATGCTGGTGAATCTTTCTGTATCTCCCCCTCAACAGCATTGTCTGAATCTGAATCTGATATTGAAGCATACTCAGCCAGTCCCATTCGATCCGCCATGTAGCAATTCTTACTCTTTTCATCCTCCTCATCAGTATGCGCATCATCCCAATAGTCTTCTTGGGTAACCAAAGCCATAGCATCAGATCGCTTTTTAGCGGCCTCCAGCTTCCGCTCGTAATATCCAACGTCCCTTAAAAACTTGTTATTGCATTCCCGAGCAAAGTGGCCCGGTTTGCCGCATTTGTAGCACAGGCGTTCGTCATTCCATTTTAGCTCTTCTGCTCTTGGCCTTTCATCTCTCCTTTCAACCGGCCTCTTGTCGGCACGGCGAGGTTCTCGGCTGTCATCCCTCCGGTTGTCTCGACGATCATATTCCCTTCGATCATCTTGTCTCTCATCCGTACGATCCTCTCAACCATCATCCCGACGATAATTGTGTCTATCATCTCTGCGATCATCCCTTCTATCGTCTCGCCTTTCATAACGGCGCTCATCCCGATAGTCCCTTCTATCATCATATCGCCGGTCATCTCTGTCATCTCTCCTATAGTCATCCCTCCTGTCATCACTGCGATATTCATCTCTCCTCTCATCACGTCTGTCATCCCGCCTATCATTAGAATACCTCCGCGGACGGGTGTCATAGCGAAGTTGATTGTTAGTCTTAGTGGAGAAACATCTCTGTTGATGACGAATAGTCCATAAGGCTATCTGTTCTTGAATAATCGCTTCTTCTTCATCTAAAGTCTCACGTGGAGGAGAAGCATATCGGGATTGGGATGATGATGATCTTTGAGTATAGGATGCAGTAGAGAGGTTCTTGTTGGATATCAGGGCCAGAGAATCAGTTGGTTTAATTCCCTTGTTAGCAGAGAGTAACAGGGATGCTAACTGATTAGCCATCTGCTTCTGGTGGTCTACCTCTCCCTGATACTTTTTCAGCTCCTTGAAAACCACATTAATAGACACATTTGGGATGTCCAACACTCTTCTCATGGCTCGGCATGCAACTTGCCATTCAGGGGCTAAGGCAGCAAAGAACTAGATGTTGATGTCATCCTTGGCTTTCTTAATGTGTAGTTTGTTGAGTTCGTTTAGAACAGCACAGAATCTGGTGAACGTGGCATGTAGTGACTCCCCGTCTTTGGCCCTGAACTCGGTGAACTTAGCCATTACCTCCTCAATCTTAGCTCTGTCGTTTAAGTCGGCCCCCAGCGTCTGAACCTCCAGTTCATCCCATATTTCCGTGGCAGACATCTTGTTGTCTACACCGACAAGGATATTAGTGGGCAGGGCTTGATAGATCAGATATTCCGCCCTTTTGCCTGCATGTTGCCTGTCTCTCACTGCCTTATTTGCAGGTTCACGTTCAGTTTAGATGCGACAACAGGTGGGTCGGCTTCAGGCCTGGCAGCAATTTCCCGATAAAAGATGATCGGGCCTTCGGAAATAGATTGGAGCATAAGATTGCCATTGGGTTGCATACCGACAAATTTAAGAAATCTGGACTTCTATTGCTCGTATTCACCCGGATACAGAACAGGTGGTCTGTTCTCAGATCCTAGGACAAGAGCCTCTCGAGACATGGTTGATAGTGCTGATTTGAAAGAATGAGATCTTGAAGGTGGAAACTGAATTTGAATTAGCAGATCTTCGGATGAACAGTACCTCGGATGGTACGAAGTTCGGATGAACGGTTGATTTCGGATGGAGTGAAGTTAGGATGAACAGTTGACCTCGGATGATCTGAACTTTGGATCAACAGGAACATCGGATGGGACGGAGTTCGGATGAACAGTGAAATAAGGGATCGACCGAATTCTGATTGAACAAATTCTGATGGAAATTCGGATGGAAAACACCGAATTCGGATTGTGTCCGAAGTTCGGATGGTCCGAGATGAAATTTTAAAATGAAAGCACAAGTAAATTTAAGTGTTTTTAAAAATACTCTAACAAAACTTCGGTTAGCCCGAAGTTCGGATGGGTCTGAAGTGAGGTCCGAATTTGGACGAACTATGGTCCGAAGTAAACCGAAATATGGTCCAAAGGGGACCGAATTGAGGTCCGAGATGGTCCGAAGAGTGGTCCGAAGTTCAACAAATATGAATTTTCAGATTTTACACAGAATTAAAACTAGCAGTTTTTGGCCTACAAATTTTTTCTAAATGATTGGAAAATTATTTTAAACACTTTTAAGTACTTAAAATAAACCAAAACACCTAAAACTCGTTTAAAAATGGACCAAAACCGAAATAAAAACCCATATTTTTTCGAGACTTAAAATCAGATTTAGAAGGACAATAACATGTAATCATTGAACCTAAACAACTCTAAATCACTAGGGGATGAATACTAGATGATTATAGGAAGAAGAAACATGAAAAACAGAAATATTTATGAGGAACAAAGATCAAACCGTGGGTTTTGGTGATGAACTCGAAGAACAGCAGCAAAAATACGAAGAATGCAGTTTAAATCCACCATCGAGCTTGGATACCAATTGTTAATATTGATTTCCCAGAATATCAGCACTCGTGTATGTATTTTATCACACAATATTCAACAAACAGAATATGAAGCTCAATGATTGAAGAATAATTATGAAAGAAAGAACAAAGAGAATGTTCTCTGAAATGGCGGCTGTGATTTCCGTGAATAATGAATTGTGATGACACAAAACCCTAGGTCATCTTTACAAGGGAATTAAAAGCAAGTTTCCCTGAATTACAATTTGGCCCCCTCTAGTTATATAAAAAAAACAACTTAAACAACGTCTAGAAATAAATTACAAGCAAATAAACTGATAATATTTATTACAAAAGAAACCCACAAGATCGAAATTAAATATCTAACAATAATTATGATCGTTTTCCTTGTATCTACATTGTAAACGAATTTTTATTTCGTCTCAGCTATTTTAAAATAACAATAATTTTATTATTCAGTTGATTAATCGATCGCTATTTCACTGTTCACCGAATAGTAATGCTTAGCTGACAGGAAGGTGAACGACTAAATTTTTTATTACTTTATATATAATGTATAACATTTTTGTTTTTAGCTGTCTGCTAGCTTGATAACCTTTGATATATTATATTTTATTAAAATTCAGATATATTATTATCAAATATATACATTTAGAAACTTGGTTACTCTTCAAGGAACAGTTAACCAAGCTAGCAGAGAGCTAAAGCAGATAAATAGACAGTTGACTTATTTTATTAATTTATATAAATTATATAACATTTTTGTTTTTAGTGATAACTTTTGATATATTGTATATTATTAAATTTGAATATATCATTATTATCGCATTTTATATACATTATGATATAAAATTTATTATCGTCGAAGCTATTTTCATTAACCAGGTAAGTATGCAGCTGGCTAAATATTTTATTATATTTATAATATATAATTATTTTGTTTTTCTATTATAATATTTGATGTATTATGTTGGAATATGTTTAGTTGATGAAAGATTAAAGTCTAGGGACTTAATATGTAATTTCCTTATAGTTTGTAATTGTATATAAATAGTCATGTTGACTTTCTAGAGTAAAAGAGATCTGTCAGATTTTGTACGCATTAACTTTTGAGAAGCAGCTGCACTGTACGAAGGATTTTACACTTCAACGTATTGTAATCATCAAGATCTTAAATCCAATCATTCGGTTAGTTTTGATTACATTGATTGATCTTATTAATCGTATTGTGTTGATTGAATTGGTAGAAACTGTATTTCTCAATTGGTATCAGAGCATTAGGAATGAATTATTCTGTTTGAGATTGAAATTGTTCTTCGTGTTCTTGAGTATTTTTCGGAAAAACCCTAAAATCAATAGGGGTTTTGATTCTGTTGATCATTCAAAGTGATAATTGGATCGAAGGTTCAGGTTTCAAAAACGAATCTACTGAATATAAACTTGATTTGAATTTCAAAACACAGAAAAAGATCTAAGGAATTTTCTGAAATTTTTGAAAAAGTCAAAACCGGTACTGTTTCATTGAAAAAGTCTGGTTTAGATCCATTTTTACATAAAAGTGCTTAACAAAAAGTGTTTGTATTCAAAAACCTTACCTTCGATTACAATTTGAGTGAAATTGGATAAAAAAATTTGGTTTAATCTGAATTTCAGACTTGTAAAACCTGAAAATACTAAGAAACTCGAAATATACACATCCAGTGTGTAATTCGAGTTGAGTACCTTAACAATTCGAGTTGAGTACCTTAACAATTCGAGTTGAGTACCTTTGTAATTCGAGTTGAGTACCTTTGTAATTCGAGTTGAGTATATGTGTACTTCGAGTTGAGTACAAGTGTAATTCGAGTTGCTTATCTGTGTTAATCGAGTTGTGTCTTAATATTAATCAAGTTGCCAAACAATTCAAATTGACAACTTGAATTTCAGAACAATTCGAATTTTATACAAAACTCATTCGAGTTTTGTATAAGAACAATTCAAGTTTTATATAAGACTCATTCGAGTTTTATATAAGACCAATTCGAATTTTATACAAGAAGTTTTGTATAAGAACAATTCGAGTTTCTTATAAGACTCATTCGAGTTTATTGTAAGACACATTCGAGTTTGTTCTCATACTCATTCGAGTTTGTTCACATACTCATTCGAGTTTGTTCACATACTCATTCGAGTTTGTTCACATACTCATTCGAGTTTGTTCACATACTCATTCGAGTTTGTTCACATACTCATTCGAGTTTGTTCACATACTCATTCGAGTTTGATCTAACACTCATTCGAGTTTGATCAAACACTCATTCGAGTTTCAGTGAAAGAATCAATCGAGTTTTATCATAAACTCAATCAAGTCTTACACTACATTCATTCAAGTTTCACTCATAAACACAAGAATCATTCAAGTTTGTCACACACATACATACAAACACAATTCACTGCTTGATTTAAACTGCTTATTGCTACTAACAAGTCATTGTGTTTCAGTACTAATCTGTGTTTCAAGGTGTGATCAAATTTTCAATCTCATTCGGAGTTCATTTGATCTTGGTCAAAGTTTCCCAACAAACAATCAACATGTCTAAAGATGCACTTGCTATGGGATCCGAAACCAAACCCCCAATCTTATACAGGGGTGAATACGTTCAATGGCGGGAAAGGTTTCTGGAATTTATAAGTTTCCATGATCTGTCTGAAGAAATGCTGAAGTCATTAACTGAAGGACCAGCAATCTTTATGGAAACAATCCCAGGAGTACCAACTGGCAATCCCCCAATACCACCGAGGACTGTTGAGGTCACAAATCTGACAGAGGCACAGAAAAAGAGAAAATTAGGGGACAAGACAGCCAGAAAATTATTGTTGATATCAATCCCCAATGATATATACACTTGTCTGACAAACACAAAGACTGCTAAGTCCATCTGGGATGAAGTGTGCAAAATCATGCGGGGATCAGACAGAGCTGCTACTAATAGGGCTAGGAACAGTCTAATGACTTTTGAGAACTTTAGAGCCCGTGAAGGAGAACTTCTGGAAAACACTTATCTCAGATTTGTAAATCTGGTAAGTGAAGTAAAAAGAAACGGAGTGACGAAGTCCAACTTGGACATCAATGTCAAATTTTTAAATGTCCTAAATCCAGAATGGGAAAAATATGCTATGATCATCCAACAAACGAAAGATATAGAGGAGATGGATTTTCATATGCTATTTGAAAACCTCAACAACTACCAAGAAGTTGTTTTGAGGAAAATATCTGGAAAGAAGAAAGCGGAAAAAGAAACTGCTGATCCACTAGCTCTACTGGCGGAGAAAAAGTATAAATACAAGCTCAAAAAGGAGAAAAGAGCGGTAATCAGCAGTACATCATCAGAATCAGAATCATCAGATTCATCTGCAGATTCAGAGATTGAAGAGATGAAAAAACAGATGGCACTGCTTACAAAGGCATTTCAGAAGAAATTTTACAGGAAGCCAACAAACAACAAAATGCGCTACAAAACAGGCTCAAGGAAAGTTGAGAAGAAGGATAAGTATGAGAAGGCTGGAGAAAGTAGTGCACGAAAGTCTGACAAATATGAGAAGTCAGATAAATCAACCAAGAAGGAATCTGAACAGAAATGCTATAACTGTGGAAAACCAGGTCACTATGCCCGGGAATGCAGATCACCAGTAGTCAAAAATTCAGACTACTATACGAGAAAGGCCCTCTTAGCTAAAGAGAAAGAGTCAGGCAAAGCTCTTATGGCGGAGGATGATCATTGGTTACAGTTATCCGAAGATGATGACATTTTGGATGAAGATGCCCATATCTGTTTAAAGTCAGAAATCTTCAATGAATCTGAACTCAGTGAATCAGCTATGATAGCTGAAGATGAGGTGTGGGTTGGACTGACAGATGAAGAGGATGAAGAGCAGAGAGAATCTGATTCTGATGAAGAAGAAGAAAAAGAAGAAGTTGCATTAATGGCATCTGGCCAAAACAAAGCTGAAAATGAGGAGGATTCAGAGTCTGATAACTCAGAGGATTCAGAAGGACAGGAGGTAAATTCTATTTCAGATTCTGATATTGACGAATCAGGCATATTAGAAGAAAAACTAACTAATATGGCTTTCATGCTTAAAAAGTTTGAAAAATCCTTAAAAGCAGAAAAGAAAAAGGTTCATTCTTTGGAAAACAAACTTCTAAATGAACACAATTTAGTCCTAGATTTTTCCAAAGATAAAGCCTTAGCTTTACGAGCTGTCTCAGACTTACAAGATAAGGAAAAAGAACTTCAAAGCAATATACTCAATTTGAATCACAAAATATCTGATTTACAAGAAAGTCTGCGAATAGCTGAATTAGAAGCCTCAAATTTTTCTGTAAAATATCATGTCATATTTGAAGAAAGAACTAAACTTTATGAGAAAATAAAAAAGATGGAGGATGAATTTATTAAAAGAGGGCAAACAGATCAAACAATATATCTAAATCAACCAAAAGATACAGAGTTTTATAACTCTAAATCTGGTATTGGTTGGGAAAATCCTAAGTATCTGACAAAAGCTATAACAAATTCACCAACATTATATGATGTCAGATACATGAATTTAGGATTAAAAATGACATTCTTGAAAGCATCTGAAGAAGTAGAATCCAGTGAAGAAATCAAAAGGTCAAGATCAGACAAAATGCAAAATTATGTTGACTATACCAAGATAAATGAAATCAGCAACATTGTTGATACTAAAGAAGAGTACATTCAAACTTATTCTGAAAAGGATTTGTCTGAATTACCAACTCAGTCTCAAAAACTATATTTACCAAATTCAATTTTAGAACAGATAAATTCTGATTTAGAATTGAAAATTAAAAGTTTTGAAAGAGAATGGAACACTCAAGTCTGAATTACTAAAATTAGAACAAAAGTTGCAAGATAAGTCTAAAAACATAAATGTGTCTGATCCACATTCATCTATTTCTATGGATTCTATAAATTCAGAAAAAGAATTTGATCTGTTCATGCACTCTGATATTAATTCATTAGATCAAAGATTTGGTAAAATTGGTGAATTTATCAAACCTTTGACTAACAAACTATCAACTGGTAATAAAGAATCTGTTAAATTCTGCAAAGAAAGACTACAGACTCTTTAAAACCATCTGAAAATTCACCATCAGTGCAACAAAAGAAGGAGAAAACAAAACTGTTTGTTAAGTCTCCTAGTTTTGAAAAGGGTGAATCATCTCATCAACGAACTCCTTTGCACGTACAGTCAAATCTTCAACAGGTATGAAAAGGTTACAGAAAAAACAAGCATCTAAATCTTCTAATTCTCAAACTTCTTTTATGTCAGATAACGTTGTGAACGGGTCGAGAAAACAAGTATGGCGAAAGAAGCAAAGAGAAGAGAAAAACAAGATTATAAAACAAGAATGGCGCGTGAAAGGAAAAATTGTTACAGATAGAAACAACAAAATTGAACATTCTGTCTGTAATAATAATAAACTTGTTAATAATTCTTGTGTTAAGTTTTCAAGATCGAAATTAATTGCTTTGAATTCTTATGTTTGTAAGTCTGAAACTGTGAAACATAATAAGCTTGTATGGCAACCAAAGAAAAAGGACCCAGTGTATGACAAGCAAAAGGATCCACAGATAAAAACTTCAAAAACAATTCCACCGAGAATTGTACAAAAGTGGATACCCAAAAGAACAATTCAAAAATGGGTACCTAAAATAAATTCAAACGATAAGCCTAAAGCCATATCAGTTAGCAAATCAAAAGATACTATGCATGTTTTACCTAAAACTAAAGTACCCAACTACAAGTGGGTACCTCATGTGCTATTACGTTTTATAGGTAAACCATGTATGGTACCTTGATTCGGGATGCTCCAAACACATGACCGGACAACGAGACACACTCACGGACTTTGTAGAAAAGTTCTGTGGGACGGTAAGATTTGGAAACGATCAGTTTTGTCCGATCAAGGGATATGGAAGTCTGAAATATGACAAAATCACAATCCAAAAGGTCTTTTATGTTGACGGTCTTGGTCATAATCTATTCAGTATTGGACAACTGTGTGATAAGGGATTAGAAGTCAACTTTAAAGCCAATCGGTGCAGCATCAAATCAGCAGAAGGAAAAGAAATTCTAGCAGGAACCAGGAAAACAAATCTGTACTCTATTGATCTAGCCTCGATCAATCTGAAGAAAGATGTCTGCTTATTGTCAAAAGCAACATCCAAAACAGCATGGCTTTGGCATCGTCGTCTTTCGCATCTAAATTTCAATGAACTGACCAACCTAGCAAAAGGAGGGTTAGTTAAAGGGCTGCCGGCGCTTAAATATCAAAAAGAGCAACTATGCGCGGCATGTGAAAAAGGAAAGATGACAAAAGCCACACACAAATCCAAAACAGCACACTCATCCACAAGAGCATTAGAGTTACTGCATATGGATTTGTGTGGACCAATGCGAGTACAGAGTATAAATAAGAAAAGATATGTATTGGTGATAGTTGATGACTACTCACGATACACATGGGTGTTTTTCCTGAAATCCAAATCAGATGCCACCGAATCTATCATCGACTTCATCCGAAAAATACACGTAAAGTTGCAACTCACCATCCAGACAATTCGCTCAGACAATGGAACAGAGTTCAAGAACAAATCATTGGACTCGTTCTTAAATTCAGTTGGAGTTACACATCAATTCTCAGCTGCTCGGACTCCACAACAGAACGGTGTCGTTGAAAGAAGAAATCGGACACTAGTGGAAGCAGCTAGGACGATGTTGGCCTACTCCAATTTACCATTGTTCTTGTGGGCAGAAGCGGTTGCAACAGCATGTTTCACACAAAACCGTTCAATAATAAATAAAAGATTCGGAAAGTCTCCGTATGAGCTGATCAATAAAAGAATACCTAATGTTAAATTTTTCCATGTCTTTGGTTGCAGATGCTTTATATTGAATGATAAAGACAATCTGGGAAAGTTTAATCAAAAGGCGGATGAAGGAATCTTCATCGGGTATTCAAAGGAATCGGTTGCTTTCCGAATATACAACAAGAGAACCAAGATAGTCAACGAGAGCGTAAATGTTAAATTTGACGAAGGAATGAAAATGGCTTCTGAACACACCAGTTCAGAACCCGGACCTAACATGCAGACTTCTTTGGAGTCCAATAAACAAAATGCTGAACAAAATGAATTAAATAAGTTGTTTGAGAACTTTTATGATGATTATTTTGAAACTCCAAAATCTAATGTTCAAAATTTGGTGCCTGACAGGATCACTGAAGATCCAGTCGTAGTTTCAGATCTCTCTCAACAACAAAGTTCAGAAGAAACTGGAGAAGCTTCAACAGCAAAGGTGCAGTCAATTACTGAGAATGTACAACCAATTGAACCTCCACATACTTCTGAAACCCCTATTACTTCAGAACAGTCAGAAGCTCCTACCTCCGATGTTCCACCTACAACATCTGCAACCACTCCCGAACCATATGTAGATTCCAATCCCAACCAAGACCCAATAGAACCGTTTCCACATACAGTTAAGTGGACAAGAAATCACCCAATAGAGAATATCATTGGTGATCCATCGTCTTCAGTCCAAACCAGAAGGGCTACATTAAATGAATGCTTATTTTCAAATTTTTTAAGTAAGATTGAACCTAAAAATGTAAAAGAAGCCCTTCTGGATGCTGATTGGATTGTGGCGATGCAAGAGGAACTCAACCAGTTCGAACGGTTAAAGGTCTGGCGACTTGTTGAGCGACCAAAGGACAAATCTATAATTGGCACGAAGTTGATCTTCAAGAACAAGAAAGATGAACACGGCGTCATTATTCGAAATAAAGCTCGTCTCGTGGCCAAAGGATACAGTCAACAAGAGGGAATTGATTATGATGAAACATTCGCACCAGTTGCACGCATTGAAGCTATAAGGATGTTTTTAGCTTTTGCCGCACATAAAAATTTTACAGTATATCAAATGGATGTCAAAACTGCGTTTTTTAAACGGGGAGCTAACAGATGAAGTATATACATATCAGCCCGAAGGGTTTACTGATCCTTCGAAACCTGATCATGTATATATTTTGGATAAGTCACTGTATGGCCTTAAACAAGCACCTCGTGCTTGGTATGATGCACTTTCAACATATCTGTTGAAATGTGGATTTACAAAAGGTGCAGTTGACACAACTCTGTTTATAAAACGTCAGGGGCCAGATATTATAGTAATACAGATATATGTAGATGATATAATATCTGGGTCTACAAATCCTGAATTTTGTAAGAAATTCGCGTTTTTAATGTCCCAGAAATTTGAAATGAGCATGATGGGGGAAATTAATTTTTTCTTAGGTTTACAAGTAAAACAATTGGCTGATGGTATTTTTATCAATCAGTCAAAATATATCCAAGACATGTTAAAGAAATTTAACATGGTCAATAGTACTCCTATGAAAACTCCCATGGCTCCGGATTCAAAATCAAAACTCGATGCGGACATCTCAGGGAAACCTGTAGATGTAACCCATTATCGAGGTATAATTGGGTCATTAATGTATTTAACAGCCAGTAGACCAGATATTATGTTTGCTACATGTGTTTGTGCTAGATATCAGGCAAATCCAAAAGAATCACACTTAACTGCTGCAAAACGAATTTTAAGATATCTCAAAGGTACACAAAATCTTGGTTTGTGGTACCCTAGGGAGTCTTCATTTCATCTGACTGCTTTTTCTGACGCTGATCACGCGGGTGATAAGATGGACAGAAAAAGTACGTCAGGCGCAGTACAATTCTTAGGTGACAAACCCGTATGTTGGTCATCCAAGAAACAACACTGTGTTTCATTGTCAACAGCTGAATCAGAATATGTGGCTGTATCTTCTTGCTGTTCACAAGTGTTGTGGATGAAAAGCCAACTACGTGACTACGGGTTTACACCAAAGAAGATTCCAATATACTGTGATTCTCAGAGTGCAATCGCTATTGCATCAAACCCGGTGCAACATTCTAAAACAAAACACATCGACATTCGGTATCATTTCATTAAAGATCATGTAGAAAATGGAAATATAAAATTATATTTTGTACCTACTGAATATCAACTAGCTGATTTGTTTACCAAAGCGTTAGATGAAAAACGATTTAATTTTTTGGTATACAAATTGGGTATGTTGAATCGTTAAGATTTAATAATTCAGTAGTTTCAAAATTTTAATTTTAAAATTTTCATTTTTTAAGTGATTTTTATCTGATGTTAAATTCAGGATTCATAAAAGGTTTACATACTTGAGAATTTAACGAGATCTGGAATGTCATGTGCAGGGGGAGCAGAAAAACATTTTATCTGATTTTGCATAAATCTGATAAAAATTATCTGTTATTTTGTAGGGGGAGCAGAGCTGCAAACTGAAATCATAAGTTGAGGGGGAGCAACTTTCAAAAAAATTAAAGGGGGAGCAAACGCATTTTGTTAATAATTTTAATTTTTTTTGTTGTGTGTGTTTTTCATTTTTTTTATGATGTGTATGTGAAATTTTTTTTTCTCAAGTATATTTTTTTTAAGTTCATTTTAAATTTTTTTTGAGCTGATGGATTTTTTTTTTATTTTTTTTTTAGTCACAATTTTTTTTGAAAAATAGGTATGTGGGCTAATGTGGTTTAAAATAGAAGATGGGCCGAATGTTAATATTGAGAAAATTTAAACATGGGCCGGGTTGTTTAACATTGAAAAATTCAAATGGGCCGGCTCAATTTGACTATAAATTTGAATTTTCAAATTCAAATCAATTTTTTCAGAAAATCAACTTCATCTTCTCCAACAAGCTTCTTAACTTTGAAGAAACCTCAAAAACCCACCAACCGACGGTTTTCTTTCATCAAAATTGTGAGTAAAAGTTTGTTTTTCTTTATTTTTTTTTCAGTTTGTTTGTGCATATTTTCAGAGTATTTGTTCAAATGTGAATATGTGTTCGTCTTTTTATTTTGAGTTCTTGGCCGTTAATGGTGAATCATCTGAATGATTCTTGAAACTGAAATTAAGTGTGTGTTGTTGTCCACAATGACAATATGACTATGAATCTGAAGTTTCATAAGTCATTTTCAATTCACACACACACAATCATCAATTTTTCAATCGAACAGTTTCGCATTTTTTATTTTTCTGAAATTTGAATTTTTAACAACTTTAAAGTTGTTTTTGTTCAAAGTTCAGTAAAACAAATGTGTTTAAAATTCATTTTCGAAGGGGGTTCAAGTGTTAAAACACTGAAAATGCTTCTTGAAATTATATTCCTCAAATTCAGTGTGTTTTAGACTTGTCGAAAAACATGAAAAGACATTTCTCGAATACAGCTTCATTCGAGTTTCTTTGACGTATCATTCGAGTTGATCAACAGCTTCATTCGTGTTTCTTGAAAGTGTTACTCGAGTTGATCAACAGTTACATTCGAGTTTTTAAAGAGTCATTCGAGTTGAGTGACAGTGTCATTCGAGTTGTGATGCATTGTCATTCGAGTTTTATCTAAGCATAATTCGAGTTGCATCATGACTCATTTGAGAAATATGTGGATGTAATACTTAGAAAATTTTTCAGAACATGTGTTTCAAGCATAATCGAGTTGAGACTCTGTGTTAATCGAGAAAATAACTTAGTCATTCGAGTTAGGTGTTGAATTTCATTTTCTATTCGAGTTTAATACATGTTACATTCGAGTTTCATGTATATAACATTCGAGTTTTGTTGTGACTTAATCGAGTTTCATGTTTCTTCATTCGAGAAACTTCAAGACTCATTCGAGTTGAATCAAACTTCATTCGAGTTTTTCAGAGTCTTATTCG
>JAANYP010001231.1:0-200080 GCA_020465985.1 Centrapalus pauciflorus | reverse complement strand
CTGTTGCAACCGCTTCTGCCCACAAGAACAATGGTAAATTGGAATAGGCCAGCATCGTCCTAGCTGCTTCCACTAGTGTCCGATTTCTTCTTTCAACGACACCGTTTTGTTGTGGAGTTCGAGCAGCTGAGAATTGATGTGTAATTCCAACTGAATTTAAGAACGAGTCCAATGATTTGTTCTTGAACTCTGTTCCATTGTCTGAGCGAATTGTTTGGATGGTGAGTTGCAACTTACTTGTATTTTTCGGATGAAGTCGATGATAGATTCGGTTGCATCTGATTTGGATTTCAGGAAAAACACCCATGTGTATCGTGAGTAGTCATCAACTATCACCAATACATATCTTTTCTTATTTATACTTTGTACTCTCATTGGTCCACACAAATCCATATGCAGTAACTCTAATGCTCTTGTGGATGAGTGTACTGTTTTGGATTTGTGTGTGGCTTTTGTCATCTTTCCTTTTTCACATGCCGCACATAGTTGCTCTTTTTGAAATTTAAGCGCCGGCAGCCCTTTAACTAACCCTCCTTTTGCTAGATTGGTCAGTTCATTGAAATTTAGATGTGAAAGGCGACGATGCCACAGCCATGCTGTTTTAGATGTTGCTTTTATCAATAAGCAGACATCTTTCTTCAGATTGATCGAGGCTAAATCAATGGAGTATAGATTTGTTTTCTTGTTTCCTGCTAGAATTTCTTTTCCTTGTGCTGATCTGATGCTGCACCGATTGGCTTTAAAGTTGACTTCTAACCCCTTATCACACAGTTGTCCAATACTGAATAGATTATGACCAAGACCGTCAACATAAAAGACCTTTTGGATTGTGATTTTGTCATACTTCAGACTTCCGTATCCCTTGATCGGACAAAAGTGATCGTTTCCAAATCTTACCGTCCCACAGAACTTTTCTACAAAGTCCGTGAGTGTGTCTCGTTGTCCGGTCATGTGTTTGGAGCATCCCGAATCAAGGTACCAGACATGGTTTACCTATAAAACGTAATAGCACATGAGGTACCCACTTGTAGTTGGGTACTTTAGTTTTAGGTAAAACATGCATAGTATCATTTGTTTTTCTAACTGATATGGCTTTAGGCTTATCGTTTGAATTTATTTTAGGTACCCATTTTTGAATTGTTCTTTTGGGTATCCACTTTTGTACAATTCGCTGTGGAATTGTTTTTGAAATTTTTATCTGTAGATCCTTTTTCTGTTCATACAATGAGTCCTTTTTCTTTGGTTGCCACACAAGCTTATTATACTTCACAGTTTCAGACTTACAAACATAAGAATTCAAAGCAATTAATTTTGATCTTGAAAACTTAATACAAGAATTATTAACAGTTTTATCATTATTACAGACAGAATGTTCAATTTTGCTGTTTCTATCTGTAACAATTTTTTCTTTCACGTGCCATTCTTGTTTTATAATCTTGTTTTTCTCTTCTCTTTGCTTCTTTCGCCACACTTGTTTTCTCGACCCGTTCACAACGTTATCTGACATAAAAGAAGTTTGAGAATTAGAAGATTTAGATGCTTGTTTTTTCTGTAACCTTTTCATACCTGTTGAAGATTTGACTTTACGTGCAAAAGAGTCCGTTGATGAGGATGATTCACCCTTTTCAAAACTAGGAGACTGAACAAACAGTTTTGTTTTCTCCTTCTTTTGTTTCACTGATGGTGAATATTCAGATGGTTTTAAAGAGTCTGTAGTCATTCTTTGCAGAATTTTAACAGATTCTTTATTACCAGTTGATAGTTTGTTAGTCAAAGGTTTGATAAATTCACCAATTTTACCGAATCTTTGATCTAATGAATTAATATCAGAGTGCATGAACAGATCAAATTCTTTTTCTGAATTTATAGAATCCAGAGAAATAGATGAATGTGGATCAGACACATTTATGTTTTTAGTCTTATCTTGCAACTTTTGTTCTATTTTTAGTAATTCAGACTTGAGTGTTCCATTCTCTGTCTCAAAACGTTTAATTTTCATTTCTAAATCAGAATTTATCTGTTCTAAAATTGAATTTGGTAAATATAGTTTTTGAGACTGAGTTGGTAATTCAGACAAATCCTTTTCAGAATAAGTTTGAATGTACTCTTCTTTAGTATCAACAATGTTGCTGATTTCATTTATCTTGGTATAGTCAACATAATTTTGCATTTTGTCTGATCTTGACCTTTTGATTTCTTCACTGGATTCTACTTCTTCAGATGCTTTCAAGAATGTCATTTTTAATCCTAAATTCATGTATCTGACATCATATAATGTTGGTGAATGTGATATAGCTTTTGTCAGATACTTAGGATTTTCCCAACCAATACCAGATTTAGAGTTATAAAACTCTGTATCTTTTGGTTGATTTAAATATATTGTTTGATCTGTTTGCCCTCTTTTAATAAATTCATCCTCCATCTTCTTTATTTTCTCATAGAGTTTAGTTCTTTCTTCAAATATGGCATGATATTTTACAGAAAAGTTTGAGGCTTCTAATTCAGTTATTCGCAGACTTTCTTGTAAATCAGATATTTTGTGATTCAGATTGAGTATATTGCTTTGAAGTTCTTTTTCCTTATCTTGTAAGTCTGAGACAGCTCGTAAAGCTAAGGCTTTATCTTTGGAAAAATCTAGGACTAAATTGTGTTCATTTAGAAGTTTGTTTTCCAAAGAATGAACCTTTTTCTTTTCTGCTTTTAAGGATTTTTCAAACTTTTTAAGCATGAAAGCCATATTAGTTAGTTTTTCTTCTAATATGCATGAGTCGTCAATATCAGAATCTGAAATAGAATTTACCTCTTGTCCTTCTGAATCCTCTGAGTTATCAGACTCTGAATCCTCCTCATTTTCAGCTTTATTTTGGCCAGATGCCATTAATGCAACTTCTTCTTTTTCTTCCTCTTCATCAGAATCAGATTCTCTCTGCTCTTCATCCTCTTCATCCGTCAGTCCAACCCACACCTCATCTTCAGCTATCATAGCTGATTCACTCAGTTCAGATTCATTGAAGATTTCTGACTTTAAACAGATATGGGCATCTTCATCTAAAATATCATCATCTTCAGATAACTGTAACCAATGATCATCCTCCGCCATAAGAGCTTTGCCTGACTCTTTCTCTTTGGCTAAGAGGGCCTTTCTTGTATAGTAGTCTGAATTTTTGACTACTGGAGATCTGCATTCCCGGGCATAGTGACCTGGTTTTCCACAGTTATAGCATTTCTGTTCAGATTCCTTCTTGGTTGATTTATCTGACTTCTCATATTTGTCAGACTTTCGTGCACTACTTTCTCCAGCTTTCTCATACTTATCCTTTTTCTCAACTTTCCTTGAGCCTGTTTTGTAGCGCATTTTGTTGTTTGTTGGCTTCCTGTAAAATTTCTTCTGAAATGCCTTTGTAAGCAGTGCCATCTGTTTTTTCATCTCTTCAATCTCTGAATCTGCAGATGAATCTGATGATTCTGATTCTGATGATGTACTGCTGATTACCGCTCTTTTCTCCTTTTTGAGCTTGTATTTATACTTTTTCTCCGCCAGTAGAGCTAGTGGATCAGCAGTTTCTTTTTCCGCTTTCTTCTTTCCAGATATTTTCCTCAAAACAACTTCTTGGTAGTTGTTGAGGTTTTCAAATAGCATATGAAAATCCATTTCCTCTATATCTTTCGTTTGTTGGATGATCATAGCATATTTTTCTCATTCTGGATTTAGGACATTTAAAAATTTGACATTGATGTCCAAGTTGGACTTCGTCACTCCGTTTCTTTTTACTTCACTTACCAGATTTACAAATCTGAGATAAGTGTTTTCCAGAAGTTCACCTTCACGGGCTCTAAAGTTCTCAAATGTCATTAGACTATTCCTAGCCCTATTAGTAGCAGCTCTGTCTGATCCCCGCATAATTTTGCATACTTCATCCCAGATGGATTTAGCAGTCTTTGTATTTGTCAGACAAGTGTATATTTCATTGGGAATTGAAATTAACAATAACTTTCTTGCAGTCTTGTCCCCTAACTTTCTCTTTTTCTGGGCCTCTGTTAGGTTTGTTACCTCAACACTCCTTGGTGGTATTGGGGGATTGCCAGTTGGTACTCCTGGGATTGTTTCCATAAAGATTGCTGGTCCTTCAGTTAATGATTTCAGCATTTCTTCAGACAAATCATGGAAACTTATAAATTCCAGAAACCGCTCCCGCCATTGAACATATTCCCCTCTGTATAAGATTGGGGGTTTGCTTTCTGATCCCATAGCAAGTGCATCTTTAGACATGTTGATTGTTCGTTGGGAAACTTTAACCAAGATCAAATGAACTCCGAATGAGATTGAAAAATTTGATCACACCTTGAAATACAGATTAGTACTGAAATCTACAACACAATGACTTGTTAGTAGCAATAAGCAGTTTGAATCAAGCAGTGAATTGTGTTTGGATTAATGTGTGTGACAAACTTGAATGATTCTTGTGTTATGAGTGAAACTTGAATGAATGTTGTGTGAAACTCGATTGTGTCTTTTCCCAAACTCGATTGGATCTTTTATCAAACTCGATTGATTCTTTGAACAAACTCGAATGTGTGTTTGATCAAACTCGAATCAAGTATAGAAATTCACTCTCGAATGAGTCTTCTGTTAAACACGAATGAATGTTATACAAAACTCGAATGAGTGTTCTGTAAAACTCGAATCAATGTTATATAAAACTCGAATGTGTCTGTTGCAAAACTCGAGTGAATACAACTTGAATGAGTCTTTTATAAATCTCGAATGGGTCTTATATAGAACTCGAATGAGTCTTATATAAAACTCGAATGGGCTTTATATAAAACTCGAAGCTGTCTTATATAAAACTCGAATGAGTCTTATATAAAACTCGAATTGGTCTTATAAAAAACTCGAAAGAGTCTTGTATAAAACTCGATTTAGTCTTATATAAAACTCGAATTGTTCTGAAATTCTAGTTGTCAACTCGAATATTACAGTTTGGCAACTCGAGTAATAGTAAGACCCAACTCGAATGACAAAGCTAACCGACTCGATTATCTAAGATTCCCGACTCGATTAACTGTTATATTCAACTCGATTTACACACAAGATGTGTATAATTCGAGTTTCTTAGAATTTTCAGTTTTTCAAGTCTTAAATTCAGATTAAATCCAAATTTTACCCAATTTCATTCAAATTGTAATCGAAGGTAAGGTTTTTGAATACAAACACTTTTTGTAAAGCACTTTTATGCAAAAATGGATCTAAACCAGACTTTTTCAATGAAACAGTACCGGTTTATGAACTTTTCAAAATTTCAGAAAATTGCTCAGTTCTTTTTCTGTGTTTTGAAAATCAAAACAAGTTTGTATTCAGTTGATTCGTCTTTGAAACCTGAACCTTCGATCCAATTTACACTTTAAATGAACAACAGAATCAAAACCCCTAGTGATTTTAGGGTTTTTTCGAAAAATGCTCAAGAACACGAAGAACAGATTCAATCTCAAACAGAATTATTCATTCCTAAGTCTCTGATACCAATTGTGAAATATAGTTTCTACGAATTCAATCAACAATATGCAATTAATAAGAACAATAAATGTAATCAATACTGACCGAATGATTTGATTGATACTCTTGATGATTACAAAATGATTTCTGGAATATTCTTGTACAGAGCAGCTTTCTCTAAATCAAATGCGTACAAAATGATATCTGACAGATCTGACAAAATCTACCTATTTTGAAAGTCAACATGACTATTTATACACATTTACAAACTATAAGGAAATTACATATTAAGTCCCTAGACTTTGATATTTCATCAACTAAAACATATTCCAACATTTTGGATTTCGTTTCTTATTTTTCAACCATGATTCTAGGTAATTGGTTTGTCGATCTTTGGTGTTGAATATGGAGAGTTCTATTCTTGGTTTTTTTGTATGAATTTTGTTTGTATAAGTCCAGTATAAACATTTACCAGAAGTCTCTTGTTTGTTATATTTATCATTTTGTTTTTGAATTTTGGGTATTTGATAGAGATTACATATTGATTTTTGGTAATCTTTTTGTTTCATGTTTGGTTTTGTGAAGGTCGATCAAATGTGTTTTGGTATGTCACTTTCAGGGTTTGTGTGAAATGTTTGGATGTCATTTTCGCATTTCGAAATTATGATTTGGAGTAAAATGTTTTAGGTTTTTCCATTTGGTTGTATGTTTCTCTTTAGGAGAATGATATACGAAGATTGTATACTGATTTTGTTTGGTTGCTTTGGTCCGAACATGGGCGGGTCTACATGGAATGAAGCGGGGGAAAGGCCCCCAACGATGTGCGTAATTTGACGAATTTTAGATTATGTGTTTCAGAAAATTAACATGATGAATACATTATAAAATCTCATGCCCCCAATAAAAAAAAATTCTGGATCCGCCACAAAGTCCGAACAATAGAGTTTTTTTTTTTGGAGTAGATAAAGTTGTCGTTTTCATTGTCCTCAAAACACATAGTTTTTGGCATTTGTTTTTGATGTTCATATTTGACTAATATGTTTTTGATGATAAAGATTTCAAGTCTCATTCGATTAATTTCTTTTGGTTTTGAATTACATAGAACAATATACCATTTTAGGCACAAAACTTTACATAATGACAAATCATTACCTTATAGTCTTATACTTGTGGATAAGTGATAACTTCAAGGACAAAATTTGTAGTATCCAAGTGAAATTCAACAATGCTTAAAAAGTGACCATCACATATGCATATTGCAAGTAAAAATCATCATATCTCTAACTACAACCCAAAAATAGCTTATCAGGAATTATTGATAATGTAACATCCCGATTTTGAGATAGGTACGTGGAATTATTTCATTGGATTAATTATTTAATTTGGGACCCGGAGATATGAATTTGTATTTTGGGGTATCGGGATCGGATTTTTGGGTGTCGGACCGAGCTAAACCCAAAACGTATATATATGATGCTTCCTTTATCTCCTTAGCTCACTTTCAAAGCCAGAGATAAACGTATATGTGTGTGTATTCCGAATTTCAGCAGCGATAGCAGAAATTGAAGCTCCAGATTTTGATTCAAGCTTCTAATTCAACCTCAACTCCTTCTTTTGAGATTGAAACCATATTGAGGTAAATTTTGAGCTCCAATTCTTGGGATTTGATGTTAGTAATTGTGAAAAGCAGTTGAATTGGGTCTAATAATGTTTCTGAGTAAATTCGAGCTTGAAATCGTGGTTAAAATTGAGCAGAATCGAGTTTGGGGATTAAATCCCTGGTCTGTTGAGAAACAGAGCATAACTGGTTCTGTTCGTCCGTGAGCGCGACCGCGATCCCTTGATCGCGGGCCGCGATGTTCTTGAGACGATCGCAGGCGGTTTGAGCCCGAGCTCGGACCGCGTTGTGAGCTCGGCCGAGTTTGAGGTCAGCGCGGCCGAGACCGCGATAGAGTCAGTGCGGCCGCGATTGGTTGAGCTCGGCCGCGATGCGGCTGAGGGTTCGGGTCGGGTTTTCGGGTTCTGTGAGTCGTGTGTTTGGGTCCTTGGGGTCTCGAGAATTGTTGAGAAGTGTGTATAGAGTGTTGGGTCGAAATTGTGATATTGAGAATGCGTCTTTTGGGTATCTGGGATTGTGTGAGTTGGTTGGGATCTTGTGTCTGAGTATTCGGGTTGTGTGAGTTGGTAGTTGAGTATCTGAGTCTGTGTGAGTTATATGAGTATTGTGTATAGAGCTGTTGAGTTATCGAGAAATCGAGTATCCAGAGCTGTTGGGTTGTGATTGAGAACTTGAGCTGTGATTGTGATTGTGATTGTGATATAGAGTCATTGTGTTGTGATTCCAGGGTCTCGAGTTGATAGGGTTGAGGACGGGCAGGGAACCGAGACTTAGTTTATCTAGCTGAGCAGGTGAGTTTGCATGTTTTTCTTGAGATACTTGTACGATTATTTATTAATACTTGCATGATCTTTTACTGAGCTTTTTACGAGATATCATGAGTTTCTTACGAGTTTTTATTGAGATATTATCATGCATGTATTACTGTGCTTTATTGAGAACTGTGTTTTATATATGAGATTTGGGACACTTGAGCTGTTGAGATATTAAACCGTACGGCTGGGCAGGGGTTGGGTCGCTCCCAATTCCCTTTTGAGTTCCTGACGACTGCTTTGTGCGGTCTAGGGATTTTTGCACGTGGGCCTATCCACGCGAGTTGAGCATCATGTGGGATCTCATATACTTGTTCAGTAGAGAACGCTGAACGTTTTATTATTGAGCTTACTTTTTATTGAGATTTATAATCGTACACTAACCCTTGCATTCTCACCAGCTTTAGCTGACCTGTGTGTGTTGTTGCGTGTAATCCAGGTGACCGGACTGCTAGTAGGCCTGCTGCACCAAAGTAGGTTTACGTTTTCTGTGCTCGAGGAGTTAGCTACCTTTCATAGAGGTAGTTATATTTTGGGGATTGTTTATCATACACTTCGGATAGGTTGTGTAATATTCAGGGACTTCCGTGACTGTTTCTTATGTAAAATAATGTTTTAAATTATCGGGTTTTCCGCATGTATGTTTGGGAATAGTGTAGAGATTATTATATTCTATCGTTGCTGATGTGGTAATTACGTGGCATTGTGGATTAGTTTGAGGGTGTTACAAGCTTGGTATCAGAGCCTAGGTTTAAGAGATTAAGTATCTAGTGGATGCTTAAGCTTAAACCCTAGAGTCTAGATCCTTGGATTGTAATCCGAAGTAGAGTATTAGGTGATGAACGAGTAGTGTGTAGAGTTTTGTAGAGTTGATTTGTGTTATTATCTATTTGTGCAGGTTGTTATGGACCGTCAGGGCAGCGGGCCTCAGGGGGATGACCATAGGGATGATGAGCCTGTGCGTAGATCTGACTTGTATTCTGTGATAGGTCAGATTCTAGATGAGCGTTTTCCGGGTCAGAGTATGGGTAGGGGTCGAGGCGCGGTGCCTCCACCCGAGGGAGAGCAGAGTTCGGGGGCTGGTGCTTCTTCTAGCCAGCCATCGCGAGGGTCCTTTAAGGACTTCATGACGGGTCGCCCTTCCGAGTTCTTTGGTGGAGTTGGTGCCTCGAAGGCCCTGGATTGGTTGAGAGAGGTCGAGGCAGCATTTCGTATAGCTCATGTGGATAGAGCAGATAGAGTGAGTTATGCTTCCTACCTTCTGAAGGGAGGGGCATTGAGATGGTGGAGTTCAGTTGTCAGTGCTCGTGGAGTTGATGAGGCCTATCTGATGTCTTGGGAGGAGTTCCGTACAGAGTTCGAGCTGCAGTATTGTCCGTTGGACACGAGGAGAGAGTTGGAGCGAGAGTTCATCCATCTGCAGCAGGGGTCCAGGTCCGTCCAGGAGTATATTGATGTGTTTAATGATAGAGCTCAGTTCGCGCCACATCAGGTAGCTACGGAGGACCGAAAGGTCAATATGTTCATCGAGGGTTTGAGGCCGGACATTAGAGAGTTTGTGGGAATGCTGCGTGACCCCACATTTGCTTCAGCGATGGAGTATGCCCGCCGCCGAGAGCGGGAGGTGGAGAGACAGCGGGATCAGTCGGCTCACCAGAGACAGCGTATCGAGCCATCGGGTCAGGGCCAGAGTTCTGGATCTTCGAGATTTTATAGAGAGAGCCGGCAGGGCGGGTATTCTCAGCAGCAGGGACAGAGTTCGGGAGCCCAGCGAGATCAGGGCCGGGATGATAGGCAGTTGGGGGTTGGTCAGAGTCAGGGACAGGGTCGGGGCGGTCAGAGACAGCAGGGGCAGCGACAGCAGGGTCAGAGTCAGGGCCAGAGGCAGAGCCAGAGCCAGGGGAGTGTTGGGAGGGGATCTCGGGATTCTGGGAGCCGAGTTGAGAGTTCGGCGTCTGTTGAGAGAGATTGTCAGCGGTGCCGTCACCGTCATGCAGGGCCGTGTGCCCGGGAGCACCTTCGTTGTTTTAGATGTGGCCAGTATGGTCACACAGCTGTTGCATGTACTTCTCAGGAGTCTCTTTGCTTCCGATGCGGGAAGCCGGGTCATATGTCTCGGGATTGTCCGAACCCGAGTGTGGGGTTTCCAGGGTCGGGTTCGAGTGGAGCAGGGCCATCTGGGTCATCTTCGGCACCTCGGGGAGGAGGAGCACCGAGGGCTCGTGGCAGGGTCTTCCAGGCTACTGCTGAGGAGGCGCGTGAGTCGCCTGATGTTGTGTCTGGTACGTTTATCCTTAACGGACTGCGTGCCTTTATTTTATTTGATTCGGGATCTGACCGTTCATACGTATCTACTTCCTTCTGTGATTATTTTGCTATGCCTTCATCTGAGTTATCTGTGCCTGTTATTGTTGAGCGTGTTGATGGTAGTACTGTGTTAGTGAGCCGCATTTATAGAGATTGTGCATTAGAGATAGATGGCCATCGGTTTTCCATAGACTTGATGCCTATGGAGATTAGTAGTTTTGATGCCATTGTTGGCATGGATTGGCTGACAGCGCGTCAGGCGGATATCTTCTGTTCTAAGAAGATGATTCGTATTCCTGTTTCTGAGTCAGAGTCAGCAGTCGTGTATGGGGAGAGGCGCAGGGGAGAGATGAGTATTGTATCGATGGCGCAGGCACAGAGGTATGTGGCGAAGGGGTGTGCCACTTACTTAGCTTATGTGGTAGACGCGAAGAAGGAGAAGAGGGAGGTCAGTGATGTGCCGGTGGTTAGAGATTTCCCCGATGTGTTCCCAGATGAGCTGCCTGGTCTGCCGCCGGACCGGCAGGTTGAGTTTAGGATCGACCTAGTTCCCGGGGCCGTTCCTATTGCGCGTACGCCGTATCGGTTAGCTCCTACCGAGATGCGCGAGATGATGACGCAGCTGCAGGATCTGCTAGATCGAGGGTTTATTCGCCCCAGTTCTTCGCCGTGGGGAGCCCCAGTGTTGTTCGTGAAAAAGAAGGACGGGACGATGCGTATGTGTATTGATTATCGAGAGCTTAATAGGGTAACGGTGAGAAACCGTTATCCTTTGCCGAGGATTGATGATCTTTTTGATCAGTTGCAGGGAGCGAGCTTCTTTTCGAAGATTGATCTGCGTTCCGGGTATCATCAGCTACGAGTTAGAGATGAGGACGTACCTAAGACTGCGTTTAGGACCAGATATGGTCATTATGAGTTTTTAGTCATGCCGTTTGGGCTGACTAATGCCCCAGCAGCATTTATGGACCTGATGAATAGGGTCTGCAGGCCGATGCTCGATCGTTTCGTAATTGTGTTTATTGATGATATTCTGATCTACTCGAGGAGCAGCGAGGAGCATGGCCAGCATCTGAGAGAGGTCTTGAGTACTTTACAGCGAGAGGGGCTATACGCCAAGTTTTCGAAGTACGAGTTCTGGCTTCGAGAGGTGCAGTTCTTAGGGCACGTGGTGACGAGCGAGGGCGTTAAAGTGGATCCAGCAAAGGTCGAGGCGATCATGAGTTGGGGTCAGCCCACGTCTGTATCTGAGGTTCGTAGTTTCTTGGGTTTGGCTGGATATTATCGGCGGTTTATAGAGAATTTTTCGCGAATCGCTGTGCCGTTGACGATGCTGACTAGGCAGTCAGTGCCATTTGTGTGGGCTAAGGAGCAGGAGAGTGCTTTTTTAGAGTTGAAGAATCGATTGTGTAGGGCCCCGATACTAGCATTGCCAGAGGGTTCTGAGGATTTTGCTGTGTATTGTGATGCTTCCTTCACTGGGTTGGGATGTGTGTTGATGCAGAGAGGTAAGGTGATTGCTTATGCCTCGAGACAGCTTCGGAGTTATGAGTTGAGTCGGCCCGTGCATGATCTAGAGTTGGACGCCATAGTCTTTGCCTTGAAGATATGGCGGCATTATCTATATGGGACGAGATTTACAGTGTTTACCGATCATAAGAGTTTGCAATATTTATTCAGTCAGAAGGAGCTGAACATGAGACAGAGACGTAGTATGGAGCTCTTGAAGGATTATGATTGTGACATCCAGTACCACCCGGGGAAAGCTAACGTGGTGGCAGACGCTTTGAGCAGGAGATCTTATGAGCAAACGGTTGTATCCAGGGCTTCTCGATTAGAGGTCACGTCGACCTTGATTGATAGTCTGCGGTTAGCTCAGGAGGAGGGTTTGAGAGGCGAGAATGTGCAGAGAGAGAGATTAGCTGGTCAGCTGGAGTTATTGAGCAGAGACGATAGAGGTTTGATGACTCTCCGTGATCGAGTATGGGTCCCCAGAGTAGGTAGTTTGAGACAGCTGATTCTAGACGATTCCCATAAGTCTAGACTATCGATTCATCCGGGCAGCACGAAGATGTACAGAGATCTGCGAGTTCATTATTGGTGGCCAGGGATGAAGAGGGATGTAGGGAAGTACGTGGAGGCGTGTATGACGTGTTTGAGAGTTAAGAGTGAGCATCAGAAGCCGCATGGCAGACTTCAGCCGCTAGAGATTCCAGAGTGGAAGTGGTATGATATCACCATGGACTTCATAGTGAGACTCCCGCGGACTGTTCGTGGGAATGATATGATCTGGGTTATTGTTGATTGGCTTACGAAGAGTGCCCACTTCTTGGCCGTTCGTGGGACTATTACGATGGATCAGTTGGCGCGCCTCTACATCAGCGAGATTGTTGCGAGACATGGAGTTCCGAGATCCATTACGTCTGACCGAGATAGCCGATTTGTATCGCGATTCTGGCAGAGTTTCCAGAGAGAGTTGGGCACCCGAGTTCAGTTGAGTACGGCTTATCATCCGCAGACAGGGGGTCAGACGGAGCGAACTAATCAGACTCTGGAGGATATGCTGCGGGCTTGTGTGATTGATTTTGGAGGCAGCTGGGATCTTCATTTGCCGCTTGTTGAGTTTGCATATAATAACAGCTACCATGCATCCATCGGCATGCCTCCATTCGAGGCTCTCTATGGGCGTAAGTGTTTGACTCCGGTGTGTTGGGGAGAGGTTGGGGAGCGTCCTATCGGCGGACCAAAGATTCTTCAGGAGACTAGTGACAAGGTCGCTATGATTCAGCAGCGGATTAGGACAGCTCAGAGTCGCCAGAAGAGTTATGCAGATCGCCGGATGTCTGAGTTAGAGTTTCAGGTCGGAGACTCCGTGATGCTTAAAGTCTCACCCTGGAAGGGCATTATTCGATTTCGTAGGCGAGGTAAGTTGGGACCGCGTTATATTGGGCCATTCGAGGTTATCGAGAGGATCGGGGATCAGGCGTATCGTCTGGATTTGCCTTCAGAGTTGTCGGGAGTGCATAATGCTTTTCATGTTAGTCATCTTCGTAAGTGTTTGGCCCGTGATGATCAGCGAGTACCGTTATCTGAGATTGAGGTCGATGATAGACTTCAATATGCTGAGCAGCCTGAGGCAGTGACAGATCGGAAAGTGAAGAGGTTGCGTAATAAAGAGGTGGCGTTAGTGTTAGTGCAGTGGAAGCACCATAAGGGTACTAGCGCCACATGGGAGCCAGAGTTAGAGATGCGCAGCCGATATCCTCACCTCTTCGTTTCGAGCTAGATTCTGAGGACAGAATCTTCATAAGGAGGGAGGACTTGTAACATCCCGATTTTGAGATAGGTACGTGGAATTATTTCATTGGATTAATTATTTAATTTGGGACCCGGAGATATGAATTTGTATTTTGGGGTATCGGGATCGGATTTTTGGGTGTCGGACCGAGCTAAACCCAAAACGTATATATATGATGCTTCCTTTATCTCCTTAGCTCACTTTCAAAGCCAGAGATAAACGTATATGTGTGTGTATTCCGAATTTCAGCAGCGATAGCAGAAATTGAAGCTCCAGATTTTGATTCAAGCTTCTAATTCAACCTCAACTCCTTCTTTTGAGATTGAAACCATATTGAGGTAAATTTTGAGCTCCAATTCTTGGGATTTGATGTTAGTAATTGTGAAAAGCAGTTGAATTGGGTCTAATAATGTTTCTGAGTAAATTCGAGCTTGAAATCGTGGTTAAAATTGAGCAGAATCGAGTTTGGGGATTAAATCCCTGGTCTGTTGAGAAACAGAGCATAACTGGTTCTGTTCGTCCGTGAGCGCGACCGCGATCCCTTGATCGCGGGCCGCGATGTTCTTGAAACGATCGCAGGCGGTTTGAGCCCGAGCTCGGACCGCGTTGTGAGCTCGGCCGAGTTTGAGGTCAGCGCGGCCGAGACCGCGATAGAGTCAGTGCGGCCGCGATTGGTTGAGCTCGGCCGCGATGCGGCTGAGGGTTCGGGTCGGGTTTTCGGGTTCTGTGAGTCGTGTGTTTGGGTCCTTGGGGTCTCGAGAATTGTTGAGAAGTGTGTATAGAGTGTTGGGTCGAAATTGTGATATTGAGAATGCGTCTTTTGGGTATCTGGGATTGTGTGAGTTGGTTGGGATCTTGTGTCTGAGTATTCGGGTTGTGTGAGTTGGTAGTTGAGTATCTGAGTCTGTGTGAGTTATATGAGTATTGTGTATAGAGCTGTTGAGTTATCGAGAAATCGAGTATCCAGAGCTGTTGGGTTGTGATTGAGAACTTGAGCTGTGATTGTGATTGTGATATAGAGTCATTGTGTTGTGATTCCAGGGTCTCGAGTTGATAGGGTTGAGGACGGGCAGGGAACCGAGACTTAGTTTATCTAGCTGAGCAGGTGAGTTTGCATGTTTTTCTTGAGATACTTGTACGATTATTTATTAATACTTGCATGATCTTTTACTGAGCTTTTTACGAGATATCATGAGTTCTTACGAGTTTTATTGAGATATTATCATGCATGTATTATTGTGCTTTATTGAGAACTGTGTTTTATTATATGAGATTTGAGACACTTGAGCTGTTGAGATATTAAACCGTACGGCTGGGCAGGGGTTGGGTCGCTCCCAATTCCCTTTTGAGTTCCTGACGACTGCTTTGTGCGGTCTAGGGATTTTGGCACGTGGGCCTATCCACGCGAGTTGAGCATCATGTGGGATCTCATATACTTGTTCAGTAGAGAACGCTGAACGTTTTATTATTGAGCTTACTTTTTATTGAGATTTATAATCGTACACTAACCCTTGCATTCTCACCAGCTTTAGCTGACCTGTGTGTGTTGTTGCGTGTAATCCAGGTGACCGGACTGCTAGTAGGCCTGCTGCACCAAAGTAGGTTTACGTTTTCTGTGCTCGAGGAGTTAGCTACCTTTCATAGAGGTAGTTATATTTTGGGGATTGTTTATCATACACTTCGGATAGGTTGTGTAATATTCAGGGACTTCCGTGACTGATTCTTATGTAAAATAATGTTTTAAATTATCGGGTTTTCCGCATGTATGTTTGGGAATAGTGTAGAGATTATTATATTCTATCGTTACTGATGTGGTAATTACGTGGCATTGTGGATTAGTTTGAGGGTGTTACAGATAATAATACTAATGAATGATAATTGTATGACTAAATTTGATAATCGGGCTGGGTTTCGGTTTGTGACATATGTGTTGATATTTTTTTGTGTTAAAATCGTATCAACCTAATTTTGACGTATGTATTTTCGTGTCGGGTTCAGGGGGTGTCAACTTTTCCTATGGATGAAAATGAGACGGTTAATGCCTAAAACCGAACCATAACCAAACCAATTGGTTAATTAAATTTCCTAACCGTTTGGTTTCAATTAATTCGGTTTCGATTAACGGTTAAGAGCTAGTGGGCCAATTAATTTATTGGTTAAATCGGTTAACCACAAATGAGTTTAAATACGTGTGTTCTTGTAGGCTGAAATGTCCAAAATACGTCTACTATATATAATTTTATCTTTAAAAATAATCTAAAACAATATTTTATAGATGGAATCGATGTTTCAGTATAAAATTAATATATTATAGCAATTAGCAATCATATAATAATATATCGTAAATATATTGTAATCACGCTTTTAAAAATTTAGAAAAGTCGTTGGATAAATAAGAAATTCAATTTCTAATGTTTAAAGTATAATTTTAAAATAATAATAAAAGCTTAATAGAAGCTTAGGGAACTAAATTATTATATAAAAAATAATTAAAACCATAGTTAACTTAAGATGGGGCGGTTAGTTAATAAGTGGGATGGTTACATGTAACAACCCAAATTGAACCGCTATAATCGGTTAACAAGAATTCACAAACCGACCCATCGGTTTTAGTAATGATTCGGATGTTATGGGTCGGTTTTTCGGTTATTATGCTCACCTCTGACTTTCCCGTGTCGGGGTTGTGTTGACAAGTAGACCCGTTGAGTATTTTAGTTTTTTGTTTCAAATTCGATATTCGATTCTGATTTTAATTTTTGGATTTTGACTTCAGTGTTCAAGTATTAAACTAGTATTTAGTTTTTTTGTTCAGTATGAACTTTTAAAAACAAAGACGGAAACTAAACACCCAAATAATAATAATAATTATACATTTTGGCTAAAATATGTTAACAGTATTCATTATCCAACACAATTATAAATTATAATGTTTTAAAATTTTATCTTTTTAGTTTTTGCAATTATTTTTCATTTAAAAAAAATCATAAAGGGTCATTTGGGTAATCCCAGGTTGAGCCTAACCCAATCCAAAATTTTCGTGTTCAAGTCAAGTTCGTATAGCTTCCTTCGTGTTGGGTTCATGTCGTGAGGAAATTGTCACCCTTAGTATGACATCTCCATTTTCACCAAATGCCGCTTATCATAAGGTTAATCTTTGGACGTGTTTGACAACGAGTTTTTAGAAGTTTTAATTTTTGGTTTAGAAAACTCAAACTTAAAAGTTTCATTTAGTAGATGATAACTTGAGCTTTTCATTTATAAATGAAAGCTTTCAAATGCTTTTCCAAGAGAGAATGCGCTTGAGCTTTCGATCGATCAAAATTTTAGTTTTACCCATATAATAAGTATAAACTACGAATTTTGATTAATATTGATGTCCTTTTATGTTATTTAATATTAAAAGCTACATCTATTTTTACCAATCATATTTATAAAACTAAAATCTTTAGCTGTTTCAAAAAAATTACAACCACAAAAACTTCAACTATTGAAAGTTTCAACTTGAAACTACAGTTAGTTGCACAAACATATTCTCAGAGGTTATTTGGTTTGCAGATTTTTTGAGATTTGTATTTAAAATCTTGTGTTTGATTCATAGATTGCAGTAAAGATTTAAATCTCATCGGTGTTTGTTATTTAAAAACCTAACATCATCTTAATAAAAAGTATCTTTTGTGACGTAATGCATTAAAATATTAATAAAAAGTACAGATCACGTAAATTATGGTTATCACGTAAATGTGGTAACGTAAAGTGTGGCTATTTTGGTTATATTGATATTATTTGGCTAAAACTTTGATGATGGGGTGTGATTTTTGACTATTTTGGTAATTTTCCATTTATCATATTAGCAAATTACCACTAACAAGTAATGTAAATTCTTTTGACAATAGTTGAAAAATGAAAATGTTGCATAATGCAAATATTTTGACAGTCTTAAGAAAAAAAATATATATGCAAATAAATGTCCCCTTAGAAGAACATAAGTGGCCAAAACATCATAGTTTTTACCCTAATTTTGAAGGAGGACTTGCTCATACTTTTTTTCTTATTAAAAAACCATTTCTTCTATTTCATCTTAAAGTTTATCGTTACATTGCATCAATTTACAGACATAAACGCCATTATTATCCCCATATGATGTTTATGCATCATGACAGTATCATAAGTCTCTTAGATTTACGACATATGTAATATAAACAAAAAATTTGATGAATAATTTATACATAATTATAATTTTAATGTATTAGCATGGAAGTCATATTCGTATATATGCACAAAATATTTTAACATGTTTGGGTCCTATCATGAATTATATACATTGGATTATCATATTGTTGAAGTGAAGGATTAACTTAGAGTTTGAAGTTTGCACTTGCATCAGTGTCTATTGTCCGGTCAAATTGCAACCACGTTTAAATTAGAGTTGCAAGAATTGAAGAGAAAAAAACAAGGATAAAATCAATGGTTTTTTAGACTATGAAATTTGAAAATACAATAACCGTATGGTGGTTGTAATTTCTTTCTCCAATTTTAACTTCTACTTAATTCTCCATCGTTGCTAGAGAAATGAAAGAATTGAATTTAACCTATACATTGTTATAACTTGAGGATTCATAGACAACTTATATATACAATTCAAGTCTCCCAACTAATAATTTATTTTCATTTCCTTTCTTTTTTATTCTCTACCAAATACAACATTAGGTTTTACAATTTAAAAGGAAATTTCTTCATTATATCAAAGAGAACATTTTTTTTTTCCCTTCAAGAGGACATTTTGTGAATTCTATCTACTTCAAATATGTCATGATGAATTCATTGTTGACATATAATAGGTTTGTTGTGGGCGTAAGGCCTCAGGGAGTGGTGCTCGGCATCCATGGGAACACCGCGCCGCGCCCCCAACTCGGCAACGGCATTGAAATGTCGAGCCCCTTTTCAATTTTCGACCGTTGTGTGTGTGTGTGTGTGTATATATATATATATATATATATATATATATATATATATATATATATATACACATAATTTTTTAAAATACACACACATTCAAATCATTCAAAATTTAAAAAAACTTTCTCCCAACTCTCATCAACCTCCATTCTCATCACTCTCAAAATTTCAAATGGCATCCGGTTCCGGTTCGACGAACAATCCGAACACACCAACGTCGACAAATCAAGGTTATCGTCCGATCCCGATGCAAATGGATCAACCAATATTTTCTCCCACGGGTTTTATGAACTTTGCGGGGGTTCCGCAACCCGTTTTCGGTCAAGGGTATGGCATCATGCCTACTCGACTAAATTTCATGCCTCCGAAATATTCGCAATTTAACGCGTTCACGGAGTACCAACCACTCCCTTCCCCAACGTTTTCCCCATTTGGCACCCATCCATCTCAACATATTGCCAAACCCGAACCCGAAGTCGTTCCGGAAACACAACCCGAATTCGAAGTGGAACCCGAACCCGAGTCGGCTACGAAAGGTAAAAAAAAGAAATCAACAACGAGGTCTCCTACTCAACATTGGACCCCCCAAGAAGAGAAGACGTTGGCACGAGCTTGGCTCGATGTTTCTGAAGATCCTATTACTGGTACCGACCAAAATAGGAAAGATTTTTGGAACCGAATTCGGTTTAGGTTCCACCAAGAAATGGGGAAAAATGACTACCGTTCGAAAGATCAACTATACACAAAGTGGAGGAATGTCAACGCCGTCGTTAAACAATTTTCGGCGATATTTCATTCTATCCAATGGGAAAGTGGTCAAAACGACGCCAACATTCTAAAAAAAGCACTTGGAATGTTTAAAGACGCGAATGGGTATCCGTTTCGACATATCGAAGTGTGGTCGGTCGTAAAAGATTCTCCAACTTGGCAACGTGTTGCGACGGCCGACGATTTTATCGAACGTGGGTCTAAACGATCAAAAACAACGGACTCTAACGAGTTCACAATGTCGTCGGATGCGCATATCGGAATCAACCTTAACGACGATGACGACTCGTTTGAGGTTCCCCCACCCACACGGCCGATTTGAAGGAACGCGGCAAAACGTAAGGGTAAAGCGGCAACAAGTTCCGGTACGACGCCAACATCGGCTTCACGAGATGTTGATTCCATGACGGCAAATATAGTCAGGTTACAAAATCGTTTAGACGCATATTTGGATTTAAAAACACAAGATCTTATCGAAAAACAAAAAGCTCGTGACTTACGATTTTATGCCAAAGACGTTAGTCATTTGACCGGAAAACAACTCGAGCTCGTGATGAAACGAAAGGAAGAGATAGAAAAAAAATGGTTAATGTAGATTAAGTATTTTAATATTTTTTCTAAGTATTTTTAAATATGTTTTTTTTTTTTTAGTTTTAATGTCTTAATTATGTTAAATTTTAATATTATTAATGAAATGTTTTATGTTATTGTTTAATTTTAATATTATTAATTAAATATTATGTTTTATTTCAATAATGCAAAAAAAATTAAAACGAATGGCATCCACACCCTCGAAATGGCATCAAAATGGCAAAGAATGGCAAAACTGACGTGGCGCTGACGTGACGGCAATTTTGGGTGGCAACCGTGGCATCCACTCCCTTAGGCCTAATGGGTTGGGGTCAACACGGTTTGATATTTGGACCTAGTTGAATCATTATGTTCTTGGTTCCTAACTTCAACATTTTTTATTTTTGATTTTTTAGGTTTTGTCTGATTCTAACCGGGTCTGAAACCAAGTTCATTCTAAAGCTAAATAGTAAAAAATACACCATTTTTTTGTAATTTAACTTTTTACAAATAATAACAGTTATCCCAACAATAATAGGTTTTTTAGGTTTTTAACTTTTAGGCCTATAAATACTAACAGTTATCCCAACAATAATATAAAATGTGAAATCATTAATTCCTCTACGTTAATTTTTAAATTCAAAACAACAAAAGACTACCTTACAACAATTTAATATAGAAAAATTGTAAAATACGTTTTTATTGTTTCTATTAGATTCTTAAATATAACTAGTTTATTACCCGCGTATTACGCGGATATTTTTAATATATATATAATATAATAAATTAAAAAGTAAAGATATAAATATTATTTTTTTTAAACAAAAGTATATAAATATATATATATATGAATAGTAATTATTTGCTTATATTTTTTAAACTTTTATTATATTATATTATAATTATTAAGTTAGCAGAGTCTTAGATTTTGTTTGATTTGATTTGAATTTAAAAGTAGATTATATTAAATTTGGATGAAATTCAATTATATCAATTCATATTTTATTATAGATATATAGATTAGCTAGATTATTAAGTGTACTATTTATATCAATTCATATTTTCATTTAGATTTTTTGGAATTGATAATTTCTTATAATTGCTACTAATAAGTAATAATAATAGAAAATTCTAAGAATAAAAGTAGATTTTAAATTCTATAAATTAGTTTAAATTTTAAAATCAATATTTTTATAGAATATTTATGAATGAAAACATATGAAATATATGAAGGAATAATTGTATCTAATTTGTCAACATTTTATACCTAATATGATTTAACTAAAAAAGTTATGTTATATTAATAGATAAATATTTGTTTTAAGATATAAACTATACAAAATTATTACAATTATTATATGCATGTTTCGAATTTTAAAGACAATATATATGTTTTAGTTATTAGCAACCTATTGGTTAATTGCTTTTAATATAATAATTGAAGTGATTATTGTAAGGAAATAAATTAGGAAAGAAAGGTAAAAGGATATTTACATATTTTTTAATTATTGATTTTAATTAGGAAAGAAAGATAAAATGTCATAGATATAATTATTGATTTTAATTAAGGGTATAAAAGACATTTCATAAATAATTATGAGTTGTCATTAATCTGGACCATTGATTTCTTTCCATCCAATGGTCCAGAAACTCCAAGTGGTTTTCTTATTATATATAGTATAGAAGTATAGATATTCAATATTTTAAAGATATTTTATAGATAATCTGTAGTTTTATTCATAAAATTTATTATCTTGGACTTTTGAAGTTTTTAGATACTAATTATTGGGACAAGTCAAGGAAGCAGTCTTTTATCAGAGTGGCCCTCTTTGCTTAGACGGATAAGTTACAATGCAAGGTTTCATTGGCTCAGCTAACAGAAAAACCGATGAAAAAACTAGCTAATCGGTTTTTTGGGTTTAGGTTTAGTTTCACGAAATCCTTGAAACGATATCTTTGGTTAACCATCCTAAAATCTAATTTGGTACGATTAACCATCCATTAACACTTTTTTTTTTGTTTCTTCCTATTGATCACAATTTAGTTTTGGGACAAATGGGTTTGGACTTTGGACGAGCACATAACTCTCTCTCTCTCAAGAATTTGGCTAATATTGTCCAGAAACTTCGGTTTGATGAGTTTGAAGGCTGGTAGTCTGGTAGCTGGGTTGGGTAGATCCCTTTGGAGTCTGATTTCTAATGGTGATTTGTACACAAATTTTTTTTCCATACATAACAATTTTATATAAAAATAGACTATTTTATCCTTACTACAAGAGGGTAAAATTTAAAATTAATAAAAGTGATTAGTGGTAAAATAGTCTATTTATATGGAATTGTTGTGTATAATAAATAAGTGTCGTGTACAAATCACCTCTTATTCCTCCATAAACTCTTCCTCGAAGTTTTTTTTAATGATATTCTTGCTTTTTGAAAAAAATGGTAATACTATGTTTGAATAGATTGTTTGAACAATAATAATATAACATTAAACTACATTATATTTAATCGATTACATGAAAAAAACTGTATTTGTTTATTGGAATGATATTAATTGTACTTTTCAAAACTAACAAAAAAGGTTTTTATATAAAAATTGAAAATTTTCATTTAAATATAAATTTCGAATTTATATGATACTCTTTAAAATTTAAATGATATGTATGCAAACACAAAAAAAAAAAAAAAACCATTAGATTTATAAAAAAAAAAGAATACTTTTAACATTTTTCTATTAAGTCCCCGTACCAAAAACGTTTCCATGAAAGTCATTAAACTAGAAATTTTCTACGAATTGTATTGTTTTATGATTTTTTTTAAGGATTTTTCAGAAATTTTGCATAAGATTTTGTTAAGTTAAAGAACTTTTTAAAAAACATTTTATTTGTAGTGATTCTTATGAATATATTTTTAAGATGAGGGACTTTTGTAATTTTTTTTTCTTCATACAATGACTTATTCAAAAAATACGAAAGTGAATTGATTTTTTATATGATTTTTGAACTTTGTTTACAGAGAGAGTAGGAGAAAGTAAATAAATTAAAAGCAATGGGCCATATTATATAATATCCCGTCGGCCCATTACATTCGGAGGAAGAAAATGGAAGTCGCCAATGTCCGTATACTCAGTCGTAAGGTCGGCGATATGGAATGATTTTTCTCAACGCAATGAATCAATACACCCAACTTCATTTCTAGATTCCAGGAGAGAAAACACCGTTTCTTTGTCTTCCCCAAATCTAGGGTTTGTTGCTCTCTCTCATCATTATTTCTTTTTTCCATTCAATTTGCTGTTTGTTAGCATTAATTTTTTCCCTAATTTTTTTAGTTTTCACTTACGGATTTACATCTGAACGTGTAAAGAAGTTTAATTATAGGTTTTTGTGCTGATTTTATGTATAGATCTAGTTTGTGATTTGAGAATTTATCCTTCGTAGTACTTGAATCTGTTTAAGGTGCTTAGATAAAACTTTTGTTATTGAATAATACTTCTGTTAGAAATCATCATGTACTGGTATGTTGGTTTTGAAGTTTGTTAAAGTCTTATTAGTTATATTAGATTCATAAATGTGAATTGGTGAATTGAATTTAGATAGGCTTCTCTTTGTTTTGCAAGTTATCTTATTTATAATAATACATAGAAATATTGAAAAGTATACTGAAAGCAAGCATTCTTTTACTTAATGTGATCATGAGAACATCCTCTTTTTCAGTTAGTAATTTGTTGCATATTTTCCAAATGGAAACAAAGAAAACATTTCAGTTAGCTTAAATACTATTAAGTTCTGGCATCACACTGAATTCTACCATACATCTGGACAATGAATAGGAAGAAGGTAATATAGGATAGAACTTACAGAATAGTACAAGTACTAGTCAGTTTTTCGATACAAGGGTGATCCTATAATACGGACTTGAATGAGACATATTTCATGCACCAGTTGCCTGTTGGATTCAAATGTTATGATTCATGAACCAGATTGTATGGTTTGAATCATGAACAACAATAGGATTTTTGACAACCATAGTAAACTTTATGATTTTTATCACTTTCCTATTGAATTGTTTGTTTTGAGATTTTGTCAAGGGGTTAAAGATCGAATTTTTTTTGCAGTGTTTGAGATCAATTAAGCACTTGAAATTGAAAAACATGACGTGGTTTAGGGCTGGATCTAATGTGGCAAAGCTTGCGATTAGAAGAACCTTATCACAAAGCGGATCATATGTAGCAAGAAAGCGATCTGTTCCTGCAGAAAGTCGATATTTTCATACAACAGTTTTCAAATCAAAAGCACAGTCTGCACCTGTCCCTCGACCTGTTCCGCTTTCTCGGTTGACAGATAGCTTCTTAGATGGAACTAGTAGTGTGTATTTGGAAGAGCTTCAGAGAGCTTGGGAAGCTGATCCAAATAGCGTTGATGAGTCATGGGACAATTTCTTCAGGAATTTTGTTGGTCAGGCTGCTACTTCCCCTGGAATATCTGGCCAAACAATACAAGAGAGCATGCGGTTGTTGTTGCTTGTTAGAGCTTACCAAGTTTATGGCCACATGAAAGCCAAAATAGATCCACTGGGTCTGGAAAAGAGGGAGATTCCTGCTGATTTAGATCCTGCTTTTTATGGTTTCACCGAAGCTGATTTAGATCGTGAATTTTTCCTTGGTGTATGGAGGATGTCTGGGTTTTTATCTGAAAATCGGCCTGTGCAAACTCTTAGATCAATACTGACCAGGCTTGAACAGGCTTATTGTGGAAGCATTGGTTATGAATACATGCACATTGCTGACCGTGAACGATGTAATTGGTTGAGAGATAGACTTGAGACTCCAACTCCTACTCAATATAATAGTGAGCGACGTGAGGTTATTCTTGACAGGCTTATTTGGAGTACTCAGTTTGAGAATTTCTTGGCTACTAAGTGGACGGCTGCTAAGAGGTTTGGACTTGAAGGTGGGGAGACATTAATCCCAGGAATGAAAGAGATGTTTGATCGGGCAGCAGATCTTGGTGTGGAGAGCATTGTGATTGGGATGTCTCACAGAGGAAGATTGAATGTCTTAGGTAATGTTGTTCGGAAGCCGTTACGTCAAATTTTCAGTGAATTCAGTGGCGGTACAAAGCCAGTGGATGAAGTTGGGCTTTACACTGGAACTGGTGATGTCAAATATCACTTGGGAACTTCATATGATCGCCCAACTAGGGGTGGAAAGAGAATTCATTTGTCTTTAGTTGCCAACCCCAGTCACTTAGAAGCTGTAGATCCTGTTGTTGTTGGTAAAACCAGAGCAAAACAGTATTACTCGAATGATGTGGATAGAACAAAGAACATGGGTATCCTGATTCACGGCGACGGAAGCTTTGCAGGGCAAGGTGTAGTTTATGAGACTTTGCATCTGAGTGGCCTTCCAAATTACACAACTGGTGGAACTATCCACATTGTAGTGAACAATCAAGTTGCCTTTACCACTGATCCACAGTCTGGAAGATCATCACAGTATTGTACAGATGTTGCTAAAGCTTTGAATGCTCCCATTTTTCATGTCAATGGTGATGATGTAGAAGCAGTTGTTCATGCTTGTGAGCTTGCAGCAGAGTGGCGCCAGACCTTCCACTCTGATGTTGTAGTTGACATAGTTTGTTATCGCAGATTTGGGCATAATGAAATTGATGAACCCTCTTTTACCCAGCCCAAAATGTACAAGGTCAGTTCTTTTGTCATGTTATGTATAACTCAAGAACTCATCTTCACGTTTTACTTTGCTATTGCTCTCTATCTTTTGGATTTTATTTCTCTTACCTTCATGGTTGGGTTTCTTGTGTTTTTATCAACTGCTCTAAGTACGGCTTCTAAGTTTCTGAGTGGTACTGGTTATTACAGATAATCAGGAATCATCCTTCATCACTAGAAATCTACCAGAAGAAGCTTCTAGAAACTGGCCAAGCTACAAAAGAGGATATCGATAGAATACAAAACAAGGTTACCTCCATTCTTAACGAAGAATTCCTCGCCAGCAAGGATTACGTCCCTCAAAGAAGGGACTGGCTTTCAGCTTACTGGACTGGATTCAAGTCCCCAGAACAGCTTTCACGTATTCGTAACACTGGGTATGTTCTTTGTATGTTTACACATTTGTCTTAGATTCTCATGGCTTGACCTCTCTTTGAGAAGTTTATGCTGTTCTACAGGGTCAAACCAGAGATTTTGAAAAATGTTGGGAAGGCAATCACAACCCTTCCAGAAAATTTTAAGCCTCACAGAGCAGTTAAGAAAATATTTGCAGATCGTTTTAATATGATTGAGACTGGGGAGGGTGTTGACTGGGCAGTCGCAGAAGCGCTTGCTTTTGCAACGTTGCTGGTGGAAGGAAATCACGTGAGATTGAGTGGTCAGGATGTTGAAAGAGGTACTTTCAGTCACAGGCATTCTGTTATACATGACCAGGAAACAGGGGAGCGCTACTGCCCTTTGGACCATGTAATGATAAATCAAAACGAGGAAATGTTTACTGTAAGCAACAGGTGAATGCATATATCTCTAAACATCAATAAACATTTTCTTACAATTTCATGAATTTTTCTGATGCTCTTATTTGTCATATGCCATTATGAAGCTTATGTTATTGTTACCAACTATTTTTTCATGATCTGAACTAGGAATGATCTTCTAAATTGTAACAAGCTTCCATACCACTGTGAAAGTAAGTTTCTTTTTGACAGGAACAAGTGTTTTATACCGAAGAAGCTGGGGTGGATGTAAAAATGAGTCAAAAGAAACTATTCTCTTATCTCTGTCCAAAAATGGCAATGTTTGGCTGAGCACAGTTCAATAAAAATGTCTGACTATCAATCAAACATCTAAAATGCTCTTCAGGAAGTACAAAATAAGGAAAACTTGTGGATCACAAGCGAAATTCCTAATTTCAAGTAATGAATACTAATGTGCAAAAAGTAAAGAGCCAAAAACGTACTAAAAAAGCATGAACTGGATTTCAAATAATGATTTACTAATGAGCAAGAAGTTGTTTCCTTTAAAACCCATTTCATATAAACACATCGTCAGTCTTAAGTCAACATGATACCAATGGTAGAAAGCATACACATGCGTATTGTCTTGTATGTCTTTTGTGTGCTAGTATCTGAAGGACTTGCATTGACCTTTTAAACCAACAGTACTGCATTCATCTTGCTTTCACATACTCATGCTTCATACTTCACCGGCACTGATTTATTTCTTTCTACATTTATGTTAACAACATAGAATTTGGAACATTCTTTCTTGGGTGGTCTAGAGAGAACTTGAACTGCTACTAACATTGTTTATTGATGTAACATAACTACTTTGAATCCCTTGATATTCCTAGAGTTAGATAGTGTTTTTAATGAAATATTTTTGCCTCCGTAGTAGATCAGCACATTGGTTTTGTAAGTTCAGGCACTAGTTAAGATTTATTAGAATCTTTAGCCGGCAGGCCTTTGTAGAGAATCATATGTGCATTGTCGCCTCTTTCTTTCTTTTTCCTATTGACTAATGTCATTTTGTAGTCAACTTCGGTAATGGTCAGTACGTTGTTGTGTAAACATGCAAGTAGAAGTGGATGATTGAGGATCTATAGTTAGAGATCCTGTAAGTATAGCTAATCATATTGAGATGCTATTAAGATTCAAAACTATCTCTACTGTCTACTACTGATCTTCCGGCATGTGCTGGATGGAAATATTTTTGTAATATTTTTCAATAAAGTTGTCATTCTCGAGTAAGCAATCAGGATAATATTTAATTGCATTTGAATATATTATGAGCTTGATCTCTCATCTCTGTTCTGCTTGTGTTCATTTACCATAGATCACTATTGCCAATTGCTTGAATCTTTCATAAGCCAATATGTTTAAGATTACAGCATCCCGACATTCGTAGGATCCTTTGAATCCAAATCTCCGGTTTTTGACATTGAAATATTTAATGCAGTTCTCTTTCGGAGTTTGGCGTCCTGGGATTTGAATTGGGCTATTCAATGGAAAATCCTAATTCACTGGTAATATGGGAAGCTCAGTTTGGTGATTTTTCAAATGGAGCTCAGGTGATATTTGATCAATTCTTGAGCAGTGGGGAGGCTAAGTGGCTGCGTCAGACTGGGTTAGTTGTGTTGCTACCTCATGGTTATGATGGTCAGGGCCCTGAACACTCGAGTGCAAGACTGGAGCGTTTCCTTCAGGTATTATTTACTCTTGCTGGAATTTATAAATCTCCAGGATCTTCTAGGAGTTCTCTGTGAACTATCTTAAATTTTATTGAAACTAGAACTCTAAGAATATTAAAATAAAGGTTGGGGGCTGTGCCGCCCTGCCTTTCAATCGATACACAGTTTTGAGACCGATCATGAACGCTCTAGGTGTGCCATAACTTAGAAAGTCGAGCTATAATATCCCATTGATCTGTTCTTTGTTTTGCCAGCAATCTCTTTTGCTTTCATTCCTTTTAATTGACAGCGAGATTCATGGTCATCATGATCATGGTAGCTTGTAATTCTCCCATTTGTTGACTCGATCTACTTATAAAATCTGATGGCAGATGAGTGATGATAATCCGTTTGTTATACCGGAGATGGAACCAACACTACGCAAACAAATTCAAACATGCAATTGGCAGGTTGTCAATGTTACAACTCCAGCAAATTATTTCCACGTGTTGCGTCGACAGGTTAGTTCATCCGTATTGGAACTAATGAAATGATTACCAGATTCATCACCATCTCACATATTGTTGTATTCCAGCTGCACAGGGAGTTCCGTAAGCCGCTTATAGTGATGGCTCCAAAGAATTTGCTACGTCACAAAGAGTGCAAGTCAAATTTATCGGAGTTTGATGATGTCCAAGGTCACCCAGGTTTTGACAAACAAGGAACGAGATTCAAGCGCCTCATCAAGGACCAGAATGATCACTCAGATCTTGAAGAGGGCATTAGACGATTAGTTCTTTGCTCTGGAAAGGTTTGTATTTTGTAACATATAATGGAGATAGAAATACAAAATGTTTGATGGTTTGTCATTCAAGTTGCTGTAACGAGACTGATTTTTGCAGGTTTATTACGAGCTCGATGAAAAAAGGAAGTCAGTTGATGGTAAAGACGTTGCAATTTGCCGTGTTGAACAGCTTTGCCCGTTCCCATATGATCTCATTCAGCGTGAACTAAAACGGTATCCAAGTAAGTTCAACTGACATACTTAATCCCATTCCAACATCACAGGATGCTCTTCTAATAAACTGCTATATTGGCATATTGCTATGAAAGATTGTCATTAGACAACCAGCCTTACTTTATTGAATTGATGAAAATTCAAAATATTTAATGGGGCATATGTTTTTTCAAGAATCATTTGCAATTTACATTTAAAACTGAGGGAGGTAAAACCGTAAAACGGCCATCTGAATATATGATGCCTAACAAGCGAGCAGGAACTGATTCACCCTTGTTGTGTAATCTTTCAGATGCAGAAGTAGTTTGGTGTCAGGAGGAGCCAATGAATATGGGGGCCTACAGTTACATTGCGCCACGCCTTGCTACCTCCATGAAGGCACTGAATAGAGGCACTATAGACGATGTCAAATACGTGGGCCGTGCTCCATCTGCTGCAACTGCAACCGGTTTTTACACCGTTCATGTGAGAGAGCAGTCAGAACTTGTGCAGAAAGCCCTGCAGCCCGAACCCATCACCAATCCCACGCTTAGTTAAACCCTGAGTCCTGGTATGGATCCAAATCATTCTTCGATTCATGTATGCAGTACTATTTGAAATAACGGATCTTATGTATCTGGTTGCAGGGCATCTTTTTGGTTTCATTTTTCAGAAGTTATTCATATATCGATCGACAAAGTGTAATTCATGTAATAATAACGTACAAATGTTGAGGTGGGATTCATCATATACATGACGCCATGCATGGGTTCATGGCATATCAGTTCTTTTTTGAAATGTATGGGTTCAAATCAATCAGACTTGTGTTGGCATTCTGTTGACCATATGGGTATGCAATCTTTGTTTTAATGTGATTCAAAGTTGTATTTATTCTTGTTTCTTTTTCCCGTATCAATACCCAATTACCCATATATTACAAATACTTGAATAATATTTTTTAGGGATAACTGCGTAAAAAACCCCAAACTTGTCGGTTTTTTGTGATTAAAACCCCAAACCATTTTTCGTTGCATAGAAAACCCCAAACTAATTAAAAATTCGTAAATTAAGGTTTTATCAATGGGTAACCGGTCGAAACCGGTTATTAATCCTACGTGGATCGGTACATAACCTACGTATAATAAATTTTAATTGTTGAAACCGGTTATCAAGTATTACACATAATTTAAACCCCTGGTGATAACTTTTAATTGTACTTTTTAAACAGAAATATATTATCAACGAAGGTTTAAATGATGTGTAATATTTGGGAACCAGTTTCAACAATTAAAATTTATTTCACGTAAGTTATTTACCGGTCCACGTAGGATTTAAAACCAAATTTAAAAAAATTACCAATTGATAAAACCTTGATTTACTGATTTTTAGTTAGTTCGGGGTTTTTTATGCAACGGAAAATAGTTTGGGGTTTTAATTACAAAAAACTGACAAGTTGGTGGTTTTTTGCGCAATTATCCCTATTTTTTACATCGCAATTACAAAAATTGTTTTATAGCTTTTACCCGAACATCCATATGTGTAAGTTCAGATTGGATTCATGTATATTTTGTTCACACTACAAGTTTACTTAATTTTTTTGAATACCAATATATATTGTCAATTTATAAATTTAAATCATCGTATATTTTTATAGATTTTAAGTTATCTATATTAAGAGGGTGTTTGGTTTTGAGTTATGAACAAGATTATTAGCTTATTACGTTACAATAACGTAAATAATTGGTTTAAAGTGTTTGGATTGCATACATTATTATTTTTGTTTATAGTTAATTCTATCACATTTTTTTATAAGTTAAAAAATGTAGCTTATTTGCTTAATAAGTTAAAACGTGAATCCAAACACTTTAAAAACTGATTATTTGATAATTATGATAGCAAACAGCAGAACTTAAACCAAACACTACATTTTTTGCAGCACTTTTAGTTACAACTATTATCTGATTATTAGTTTTCAAAACGTTACAACAATTTTTCAAATGTAAAACCAAACACCATCTAAGATACTTTTGTAAGAACAATGGCTGGTAATCTATTTAATATTCAGAAAATCAAGTAAATACTAAGGGGGCGTTTGGTTCGCGGATTTCTTGGGATTCACTGGGATTTGCATTTAAAATCCCGTGTTTGGTTCGCAGATTTCAGTAAGGAATTAAAATCCCAGGATTTCTTAAATTCCTTTCTTCTTTGTTATTTAAAAACCAAGCATCCCCCTAGGATTTTAAATTCCAGTTACCTTGCATTCTTCAGATTAACAAATTTTTTATATAAGATAATGCAGATTCTTTAACAAAATCCTAACAAATGCAAATGCTGCATAATGCAAATCTATTGACAAAATGCAAATCCCAGAGAAAAAAATCTGCGAACCAAACGCCCCCTAAATATGTGTATATGTAAATAAATGATGACGTGCTTGTGTTTTCCTTTTGCTATTCATCTTTCATTTAATTTTCATCATGGTTTTTTGTTATTTGGTTATGACCGTCTAAATAATTGATTTGAGATAGGTGGATTAAATTGAGTTTATATCGATGTATATAACGAAAAGTATAAATGTGTTGCACAATTCAATGTGTTCATGAGTAAACAATAAATATACGGATAATCTAATTTAAAAATTGAGAAAAAATACAGATTATATCAGGGTGTTCATAAACATCTGAATCCAAGCATCCGAAATGAATATCCGAAAATCTGATCCGAAATTATTCGAATTTTCAGATTCGGATAGTAAAATTATAAATTTTCGGATATCCGAAATATCCAAAGTCCAAATTTTTTTTTATAAAAGTTATATATATCTTTAGTATTCATTATTTACATAATGTTGAGTGTTTATCATTATTCAAATGTATACTTTTTAGTTTTATCTTGATTTTGTAGATTTGTTGACTAATAGTTTATATATTTTAGTTTTTTTAATCTTTATTTAGTCGTTTTAAGTAAAATAATTCTGTATACATTTAGTTCATGACATATTTATCTTTAATAAGTATTTGGATATATGAATTTGCATTTTAGACATTTAATTATCTGATTTATCTTTTGAAATTTTTTTAAAAATATGAATTTTTGGATATTCGAATAATCCGATATCCGAATCCAAAATTTTAGATTCTGATAGCACCAAGATTACATAACATGAGGTGTAGATTATATTGATCATGGTATGCATTAAACACCTCATCAAGACAAAGCTTTATAAAAATTTTAAAAATATGAATGGATAAAAAGAAAGACCGACCCTTTGTGTTTTTCAAGAGTCCCACATCTTTTCTAGAAAGTCCTTTACTTGTTGCCTTTGTCTTTGTGACATATGTGATGACCAAATCTTCTTCTTAGAAACCTACCTACCTACTCAACCTCCAAGATGTGTCCATATCCCAATTTCATACTATACTATATTAACATCAATACCTTGTCTATTTTAACTTAATAACAAGACTTACTCGTTGTTTAATTACTGAATCATTAAAAAGTTATTCAAAGATAAAATAAAACACAGGGTCTTAGAATCCTACAAGAAAACATAACGAATTTATAACGTTGATTCATAATTTTATATAAAACCAATCATTTTATCATATATATTTTCTTACTATTATTTTGTTTAAGTTATAGATGATTTAACTACGTGGCAATTGAATTGGGCTGGAGTTGATCGATGGACACATGGCACAACTAAAACTGCATCTTCAACTTTCTCTAGTTTCCTTGTTTTGAAAGGACACATGAATGAGTATGTGTCGTTTGATGAGTGTATCAATTGATTATCGATTATATGAATTAGGTTTTTGGCCCTTTATGTCAATTACAAATTTAAAATATCATCTCCACCACAACACATATGATATCGATAAAGCTTTATTCTACCAAATTCTAACGTATTAATTGTTAATTAATTTTTATTTTGAAAATTTTACTTCCTACATCAATATTTTAAAACCTTAATGTTGTGAGTTATAATTAAATATATATTTTGATTACAATTACTTCCATACTAATTAGGGAGGGACAAACTAATTTCCTTTAAAATATTGCTATTAATTATTTGTAAGGAAATGAAACTTTGTTGTTTTTTGTTCTAATAACAAAAAAGTTGTTGAACTAACTTCTGGTCACCAGTTACTATTATTGATAACAAAATAAAAAGTAATTGTTGCGTTTAATAACTGTTAAATAGTTTTTACTATTTTCAGCAATTTGTTCTTCTTAAAGATCATGGTTTGTATTGAAAATAATCTTTACGATAGTCACTCCATTGTGTATGCTTCAATCGGTTTGGTTGGCAAGGAAACTGTATTTTTGTTAGAGACGGTGAGGTAGGGTCGTTTTTTGTTATAACTTTCTTTATTTTTTTAACTACAGAAATTCAAAATATATAAACGAGAAGAAAGAGACATTGTGATGTTGTCCATTCACCATTGTGATCATTAGGAGGCTAATCAGAAAGATTATTCGGATGATGACGATCTCATATTCTTTTGTCTTTAGACTAATGCTAACTAATTAATATTATCACTTAATTAATTAACAAAAAGAGTACTATCATACTTGATAGAAGTCAAAAGAATACACGAGAAGGAAAAAAAAAACATATGATTTTTATCAGGTGTTATCATTCTGTCATTAAATAACGATATATAAATAGAATTATATGTCATACGTAAGAAAGATTTAACACTTTGTCTTTTTACCAACTTTTGTTATCGTCATGGCCATAGAATATGTTTTTCTTAGACAAACGTCACGAATTGTACCTTGATTAATTAATAAAAAGAAATTATATGATGATGACTTCATAGTAATCTCTTGTTGATGTGAATGTTTTGCATTTTAAAGAAATAGCCACTTGCTTTACTTGTCCAAATACATAGCCCAACAACATATATAGAAACAAGAACATTTTTGAAATAATTGGTGGCTTTTGTGCTGTAATTTTCGACTTTTCTTGAATGACCATAAAAGCAACACCCTTTTGGAATTAAAAAATTTTTAATTAGGTTTTTATCTTGACTACTCTAATTAGTTTAACCGTAAAAAAATAAATTAAAAAAGGGTGATTCTAAACACACACATACTCTTTGCTAATTACACACCCCTCATTCTAATGTGAGCAGAATGATTAAGTTTAATCACTGAGACCCGTGTCATTAAGAAAAATAATGTGAAAAAAGGGTGTATGATTAGAAGAAAATTAATTATGGAGGGTGTGTGTATAGACCCTTAAAAAACAGTAAGAGATTAATTAAAAAATTAATATTTTAATTAGGGTTTTATCTTGATTACTCTAAAATTGAATTGTATAACTTTGTTTTGGTTAATGGAAACGTATAAAATCAAGTGGAAATGGTGATGTCATTTAGGATTTTAGGAAGCACTCTTAATAAAGTCTTAACTCAGAGACTAATTTGTTTGACATTTTTTTAGATATTATTATAAAAAAATATATGAAAAATTAAGCTAATTAGGTATATACAATTGTTTATTTAATCAATAATTGTCGTTAGCATTTTGTAATTTGTACATGGAAATGGTTCTTGTGCCATTATTGGAGTGTAAGGAATAAATAATTTAGGGGAAACAATTGTGATAAAAAAAGTATGTATCCTAAAAAAAAAACGATATCATTTTGATTCAAAATCATCTACTTATCATCCTTCATTTATATAAAGTTTTATTCGACTTTTAAAGGGTAATTTTTACATGCACACCTCCTCAATTACTAATCACACACCCACTTCTTAATATGAGAGGATATTAACTTTTAATCATTGGGTATCATGTCATTAACAAAAATCATGTAAATAAAGGGTGTGTGATCAGTAAAAATTAAAAAGAGGTGTGTGTGCATATAACAATGCCCGTTTTAAAACATGCATAGATATAAATATATAGTTTAAGATGTGTTTATTGCATTTTAAGAGACAAAATAGTATGAAGAATCCAAAGCAATTTGAGGCTTTTTATATATTGATATTATTTATTTGGTCAATATCTATTTATATCATTTATAAAGATCACGAATTTATTAGACCGTTTATCTTTAAATGATGTGTGGTCTACGTTCTTGATATCAACATACGATATTGGCCTTACGAGCATTCACTACAGAATGTTGTGGGTGCCTCACCATGTGATGAATACGTCCGGTACTTGTTATGTCGAACACGTCTGGTACTCGGTTATGTATCCAATTGAACATAACAACAATCATTGGAGTATAATTATACTATCATTTAAAAGTTATAGGTAACATTTAATGTGAGAACGTTTTAACATCACAACTGATATTTTAATTTAATGGACTATTGGTGATACATACATACAGAAAAATACATGTTTTAACAAAATTTTCAATAGCTCAATAAATCAATTATTTCAAAGAATGGAAACCATGTATTCCTTTATAATTATGATTTTTTTTCATCTTATAAAAAAACTTTTCAATTAAAAAACAAAGAAAGGCCCTAAAAATGTAAGTAAGTAAGTTGATTTTTGTCATGTTTTCAATAAAATTTTGTCCCCATTCCATACAATACTCAATCTAGCACCACTCATTTAGAAAGCAAGAGATACAAAGACTATGATTGGTATATGTAGCCATTGGCCAACAAGTTAATTTGTGACAACACATAAATTGTCACTATCATTGGCATTTCCTAAGAAAGATCAATCTCGATCGTCGTCAACCTCGAGTTAGGAACAAACCCCACATCCATTAATCATCCATCTTTCAATCTAAACTTGTTTAATTCGACTTTCAATACTAAAATTTTGGTCAAACACTCTATGATGATGTGTATGGCTAAACTTTTGGTCAAACACTCTATGATGATGTGTATGGAATACTAACATTTTGTAATTACATACATCTACTTTATACCAACTAAAAATTATATTGTTTTCTCTTTTTGATAAAAAAAAAAAAAAAAAGAGCTCTCTGCGACGACCTGAATACTGGCTGAGAGAGACATTACGAGTCTTATAACTCATGTTGAACTACTTTTAGATTCATTTGTTTGCTTATCATAACATATCACGTTTGTACTCTTAGTTTTTGGTTACTAAAGAATTATACTTTAGAAAGTTTGCTCACCGTAACAACTTATAATATGATAACATGAATTACAATGACTAGGTTTTTCAATGTACAACGGTTTAATTACAAAACAAAACTGAAGGCATTTTGTTATACGTGTCGTGTTTCTTTTTTGAAATATAACGGTTTAATAAGGATAAAAAATAAAAATGCAACGTTGTAATAAAAAATAAGATGATATAACAAACAAATGAATGAAAACACGAGAACCGTTATATCCGAGATTTGATTAGAATATATAGGTTTTATAATGAAGCAAAGGAACAAAAATGCATGGGTCACAACTCACAAGACCTTGATTTTGTTCATATACATCTACAAAGAAAACAAGTCGATAGGCATTATTTTGGACAAAAATAAAGTTATATAACCGCTATATCCAAGATTTGATTAAAAGGTGAGGATAGGATTCTATGAAGCAAAAAAACAAATTGCATGGGACAAAACCATGTTCAATATAATTATATTGGATCAATTTGACACAATATTGACCATGGATTTCTTTTTTTTTTTTTTTTTTTTTTTTTTTTTTTTTTTTTTTTTTTTTTTTTTTTTTTTTTTTTTTTTTTTTTTTGCATTATTTTCCTTTTTATAAATATCCATTCTAATTCCTATCATAATGTTTTTATGATTTTATCGAATATCAAAATTGATGTGTAATATACTGATTATAAATTAGATAATTCAGATATAACTAAAAGGGTTAATTGCATCAAAAGGTAACATACTGTTATCGTTTTCTTCAATATGGGTAACATACTAATTTTTTAGTTAAGGTAACATATTTTCTAAATCAAGTCAATTAATGTAACAAATAATAAAATTTTCACTCCACCCTCCAATATAGGGGTCAGTTCAATGGAAAACCTATATGCGTCGGAAAACCCGGAAACCACTTTATAGCTATTGGATCAGGTGATGTATCACGCAGAAAGCCGATGCATCACGCGTGGAATTTGATGCATCATGCGAGAATTGCAATACATTTGTGGTGATGCATGGAGGTATTCCAAAGTTTTTCAATGCATCTTGGTTTTCAATTAAACCCCTTGTATACATAACACGTCCAACCACCACAAAAGTAATGTATACAAAATATTTCTGTTTCATTTAAATATGCACAAGATCAATACAGTTGATACAAACGGTTGTCATAACAAAAAAAAAAAAAAAAAAAAAAAAAGTAACTGAACTAAAAGCGATGTGAAATTATCACTTCCGTAAAAGATGAGGGGTTCAAACTAAATAATGTACAAAGAGAGGTACTAAAGTTTAAAGAAAAAGTCAAAATAAGTCAATTAATTAGCAATCAGCAGTATGACACTCGATGAACACCACGATCTCTGAGAATTCCAGAGTAGAGAGCCATCCTATTTGCTGGAATACCCTCGTAATCTCTCACTGTTTTCTTTTGAGCCCCTTCATCTTTCAAATTTGACGAAAAAGTCCGGCTTTGACAAATATTTTTACTTTGGAGCCTCCTCCTAAACTCTTCTCCATTTCCACTAGGTTCCATTACATCCTCTGCAAAGTGTACTTTCTTATTCTTTTTTTCTCTCTTTTTCCTATCTGCAATATTGTTTAAAAAAATTTTATATTATATTTCAGTTTTAGAGAGAGAGAGAGAGAGAGGGAGAGGGAGGGGTCAACGGAAAGTTTGACCAAACCAAAAATCAAGAAAATGTTCAAGAAACTTGTATTGAAGAAACAAACCTGAAGAGATGCATGGTCTTGGGTGGTGGATGATTGAGAATTGAGCTCCGTCGGTGGTAGTGGAGGGTTGTTTCTGGAGGCGGAAGGCGAGGAGGAGTACGGTGCCGGAAACGGCGGCCATGGCGGTGGCTAACACCATCCCATTTGAAGCCAAGATTGATGACATGATGATTTTATTTCGGCTGATTCTTGGAAATTTGGAAGATTAAAGAAATGGGTATGAGAAAAGATTCAAGCTTTCTTTGTGTAAATGAGAGAAAAAGACTAAGGCATGATCAAGAAATTAAGTTGAAGAATGTGTGTGTTTAGTGTGTGTGGTTTGAGAAATGGTAGAAGATTAGTTCTGAAGTTTGAACAAAAGGGGAAATTTTATATTGTTGGGTTGGTTGGTTCTTGAAAATGGGAGGTGAACTTTTCTTTAAACAAGTGTAGAAAAAGCATTGAATGATTGGTCTAAATAGGAACCCTTTTAAGCAAGATAACTTCACCTTCACACATGAAAATAAAAGTAAAAGTAAGTTTAAATTTTCTGATTATTGGAATTTGAAATCTTGTTTAAGCCACGTATTATTTACAAAAAGGTGGTTCTAGAAATAATTTTTTTTTTTTGTAAAACCACGTATTATGGTTGATTTATTTTTGAATGGGTCAATCTGAATTCTTATACACATTCGTCTCTCCGTAGAAAATCATAAATTTAAGGGTAAATTACAATTTTCGTCTCTGTGCTTATATAAAAATTATGGTTATCATCTTTTTCACGATAAAATTACACATTCTGTAACACCCTCCCCGATCCTGGAAATGCCACGTCATTACAATACACAGGTGGCAGCATCGCAATGCTCTATTAAACACATGTCACAGGATAAACAGAATTCACTGATAATTTAAAACTTTTACATAAACACTGTTAACATATAATCCACTAATCACATAAGCTGAACTGTACAGATTGCTACACGAAACTAGCACAAAGCCTTCCAGATAATCCCTGCTCCCAGATCTACAAGCACAGCTACTGAACCCTTCACTGAAACCCTGAACACGGAAGACTCGAATACGTAAGCTCGAAAGCTCGTGAGTACTCGAGGGTTAGACTCTGCACAGTAAACACATAGCATGCGAACACGTAGCACATACACACAACACAAGCTCAATCTCTGTCTCTGGCAATCAGCAGTATAAAGCAGGTATGAACACTCAGCATGAGATCCGAAGCCCTGCACACAATATCACTGAAGGGGACTCCTCCCCAGCTAACGACCGTGCGCACCGGTGGTTAGCCACAACCCTGTAGCACGGGCGCGAACCGGATACAGGCCCTGCCGTGTATACACGCTCCAAGGACTGTTAGGAACAGTCAACCCACGCGATCACGCATCGCGAATCACCGTCCGTATGGAACTCATCACGGACCCCCGGACTGGATCTCATCTCATGCACACATATAACACATATGTGGGAAATAGAATCATGCCTGGCGCCCACGTCCCTGTCTCATTCACAATACACAATATACACATATACAAAGCTAACTGCACAATCATGACTCGGAAAACAGTCCCGCGGTTTAGAAAAGAACTCGGGTACTCACCTGATCGATCCACTAATCCCGAAATCTCTGACTCGGCTCGGCTCGCTGACCCGTCCCTGAAATCACACGGATCCCCAACCGTTAACAAAATCCTCAGAATAAACGGAAAGCAAATCCGAACACGACACTTTAACATAACCAGACCCAATACTAATTACAACTGAAATCCCTAAGCTTAGACAAAACCCAACCCGAAAACAACTTCGACAACATCCCGAAAACCAACACAATTATCACAATTAAACTAAACCCGAAACACATTCCCGAACGGATAACCGATCCCCGAAACTCTTTTACGGGATCCCTATCGAGACCCAAAATCCCAAATAATTCAATTCAATAACATCTCGAAGGAACTCGACCAAATAACGACTCAAAACTCTTTTATAAAACTAAACCAAGATTCTCTAGCAGACTGATTTACGCGCCGCGCTTTTCCCATTTGCGCGCCGCGCTTTTGCCAGACAGCAGCATCTTTGCCCTTCGAACTCCATAGCCGAACCAGGGGGTTTTCAACCCCCACCTCCGATTTTTAGCAGTAGAAGACATACAATTTCACACATAATGACCCATAAACCATAGAAACCACAATCCTCAACATATCACATGAATTCCTCAAGGTTTAGCTACCAAAAATCACAAAACTTTACCTTTGAAGCTTCAAGGAGATAAAGGGGAAGAGGATGATGAAGATGACTTGCAATCCCTCACTCAATTTGCAAGGATTCTCAGCTGGATCTCCAGGAAAGCACACACACACATACACTTTAAGTTCTGAGATTTGGATAAGGGAAAGGAAAAGAAAGCTCACCCATATATACGTCTTTATCCATATCCGGATCCGAACCCATTAACCCGGACCCGATATCACTTTTTCGCAATTTATATCAAATTGACCCATTTAACTCCACGAACTCAAGGAGATAATTAATCCGCTAATTATTAGCTCGGAGACACGTAACTCATAACCCGACACGTATCAATCCACTACTCGGGATCTCATTGGTCCAACACGAAATTAATTATTTAAATATCCACTAAAATAATTACACACAATTATCTCGAAAATGGGATGTTACAAATCCTCCCCTCTTAAAAAGATTCCGTCCCCGGAATCTATCGCAAGCCATTCGCAAATACTCATCTCTACTTCAACTCTCGAAGTAAGTCAATTCCCTCGAATCTTTAACTCAATTAGACATTCTACTCACAACTCGGTTAAATCCCCTAATTCGCATATCTTCAACTAAGAAATTCTCTATTCGCGGAGTCTTCACATGGCGTTATATCATAAGCCACTGGATCCACATATCATCTCAATCCCTCAATTTTCACTCTCCCTCATCACATACCCGCATAACTCTGTATAGATTATCCACTAACACAACACATAAAGACATCTCCATCGAATCACTAAACGCAAGCTCATAAACATGGTTAAACTCATAAAAAGATTAAATCCATCCTCAATGGGTTAATCCACTATCAACACGATAATCCGCTATCAGAAGGATCAATCCACTAACACATCTCAAAACACATTCACAAGGATTACTCATATAATGCACATAGCCCAACAAGACTAATCCACCACATAGCACAATTCTGAACTCAAAGGCTCAAATCACAATAAACCCTTATCTAACACATTGACTCCACATATACACCCCAAGCATAACGACCCCATTCAGCCCATACACACAATCCCGCACCTCTATCACTGAATCCCACAATCACAAACACATTCGCAATAAATATTCATATAATTTGATCCACTAACATGACACAATGCCCAATCCCAGAATTCTGATAACCCATCTTACCACAATATATCTCACTCTCACACACATACCCAGATATAATAATCCCATATAACCCATACACAACCCTTCCACATCTCTATCACTGAGCCACATAATCACAGACATAACAGAATAGTCACACGTAACAGAACACATACACTTATCGCAGACATAACCCAATGACCTGCCCCACAATTGACACACACTCAAAGCAAGCTCAGAAAGACATACCCGAAACCATATCAGCATCATCTCGAGCTGCCTCTGTAGTCGCCTGAAATACCCGACCCCGCGCCCGAGAATCATGACGACCGGATGACGACGGCTCAGCTCTAGCCCCACTGGAACTCGCACCCTGCACCGCTGATCCCAACTCTGGACAGTCTCGCACCCTGTGCCCCGGCCTCCCACAACGGAAGCACAATGGCTCTGGAACTGTACACGTGGCGGCAGCATGCCCACGCTGGCCGCATCGATAACACCTAGGCACGCACGGCCCACTATGGTGACGGTTGCATCTCAAGCACTCTCGATCTCCAGCTGAACTGTCTCCCCTATCGCCCCCATCTCGAGGCCTCTGCCCTACGCTGCTATGACTTTGCTCTGTATATCTCGAACTCCGCCTCTGACTCTGACTATCTGATCGCTGGCTCCGCCCCGGTCCACTCAACCTCTGTTCCATGTCTCTGTCTCTGTCTCTATCTCGTCTATCTCTCGGACTCTGACCCGAACGTCGCTCCCTGGAATCGTCTCTAGAATGCCTCCGATCTCTCGAGGACCGCTCAGGAGTCCTCGCACGTCGACGCTGAGAAGATGGCTCCTCCCTCTGCTTGGCTATCTCCCGCTCCCTTATGCGGGCCATCTCCAATGCTCTGGCAAATGTAGGCATCTCGTGCATCCCAACGAACTCTCTGATGTCAGCTCGCAGTCCATCAACGAATGCATCAACCTTTCGCTGCTTGGTGGCGATGTGGTGAGTCGCAAACTGGGAGTACTCATTGAACCGGTCTACATACTGCTGCACCGTCATCTCTCCCTGCTGTAGATGTAGGAATCGCCTCTCCATCTCCCGCCTCTCGTCTCTAGGAATGTACTGCAGCTCGAACATGGCTCTAAACTGATCCCACGTCATCGCATACGCCGCGGAAGAAGTCATCGCTGACTCTATAGACTGCCACCACTGTGACGCCCCTCCCCTCAACAGATAGGTCGCATAACCGACCATATCTCTCGGCTCCACGTGCACAACTCTAAAGGCAGCCTCCACCTCACGCTCCCATGCCATAGCCATCCCTGGCTCACCCCCGCCTCTAAACTCTGGCGGATTCCCGGTCATGAAATCCTTAAACGAACCCCCTCGCCGAGACATAGATGAAGAGGCACCCGTACCCGTATCCTGACCACCCCCAGCACGTGATCCCATACCCTGATCCTGCTCTCGTTCCTGTTCTCTTTGCTGTCTGTAAAACTCTGTCAATACCCCCAGAAGCTCTGACTTGCGAATGAACTCGTCCTCTGGCAGCTTACCCGCGCCGGATCCCTCGCCCTGATCTGCCATAACTATCTGCACAAACCAAAACAATTGAGAACCATAGATAGGTCACCCAGCGTTATACACTAAGCCAGGTTAATTAATTCCACTAAAATCAATCGCAATGGATCCCCCACGGATCGGAACAAGGTTTAAGTTAAGCATCCACTAACGATACTCAGACTTCAAACCACAAGCTCTGATACCATGCTGTAACACCCTCCCCGATCCCGGAAATGCCACGTCATTACAATACACAGGTGGCAGCATCGCAATGCTCTATTAAACACATGTCACAGGATAAACAGAATTCACTGATAATTTAAAACTTTTACATAAACACTGTTAACATATAATCCACTAATCACATAAGCTGAACTGTACAGATTGCTACACGAAACTAGCACAAAGCCTTCCAGATAATCCCTGCTCCCAGATCTACAAGCACAACTACTGAACCCTTCACTGAAACCCTGAACACGGAAGACTCGAATACGTAAGCTCGAAAGCTCGTGAGTACTCGAGGGTTAGACTCTGCACAGTAAACACATAGCATGCGAACACGTAGCACATACACACAACACAAGCTCAATCTCTGTCTCTGGCAATCAGCAGTATAAAGCAGGTATGAACACTCAGCATGAGATCCGAAGCCCTGCACACAATATCACTGAAGGGGACTCCTCCCCAGCTAACGACCGTGTGCACCGGTGGTTAGCCACAACCCTGTAGCACGGGCGCGAACCGGCTACAGGCCCTGCCGTGTATACACGCTCCAAGGACTGTTAGGAACAGTCAACCCACGCGATCACGCATCGCGAATCACCGTCCGTATGGAACTCATCACGGACCCCCGGACTGGATCTCATCTCATGCACACATATAACACATATGTGGGAAATAGAATCATGCCTGGCGCCCACGTCCCTGTCTCATTCACAATACACAATATACACATATACAAAGCTAACTGCACAATCATGACTCGGAAAACAGTCCCGCGGTTTAGAAAAGAACTCGGGTACTCACCTGATCGATCCACTAATCCCGAAATCTCTGACTCGGCTCGGCTCGCTGACCCGTCCCTGAAATCACACGGATCCCCAACCGTTAACAAAATCCTCAGAATAAACGGAAAGCAAATCCGAACACGACACTTTAACATAACCAGACCCAATACTAATTACAACTGAAATCCCTAAGCTTAGACAAAACCCAACCCGAAAACAACTTCGACAACATCCCGAAAACCAACACAATTATCACAATTAAACTAAACCCGAAACACATTCCCGAACGGATAACCGATCCCCGAAACTCTTTTACGGGATCCCTATCGAGACCCAAAATCCCAAATAATTCAATTCAATAACATCTCGAAGGAACTCGACCAAATAACGACTCAAAACTCTTTTATAAAACTAAACCAAGATTCTCTAGCAGACTGATTTACGCGCCGCACTTTTGCCAGACAGTAGCATCTTTGCCCTTCGAACTCCATAGCCGAACCAGGGGGTTTTCAACCCCCACCTCCGATTTTTAGCAGTAGAAGACATACAATTTCACACATAATGACCCATAAACCATAGAAACCACAATCCTCAACATATCACATGAATTCCTCAAGGTTTAGCTACCAAAAATCACAAAACTTTACCTTTGAAGCTTCAAGGAGATAAAGGGGAAGAGGATGATGAAGATGACTTGCAATCCCTCACTCAATTTGCAAGGATTCTCAGCTGGATCTCCAGGAAAGCACACACACACATACACTTTAAGTTCTGAGATTTGGATAAGGGAAAGGAAAAGAAAGCTCACCCATATATACGTCTTTATCCATATCCGGATCCGAACCCATTAACCCGGACCCGATATCACTTTTTCGCAATTTATATCAAATTGACCCATTTAACTCCACGAACTCAAGGAGATAATTAATCCGCTAATTATTAGCTCGGAGACACGTAACTCATAACCCGACACGTATCAATCCACTACTCGGGATCTCATTGGTCCAACACGAAATTAATTATTTAAATATCCACTAAAATAATTACACACAATTATCTCGAAAATGGGATGTTACACATTCAGTACTTATAGTTGGTGTTTTGTTATGCTTTTGGTCATTTTATCCAAATTTTTTTAGAAAATGACAATTTTACCCTTTCAGTTTATTTCATTTTTGGTCCCTCAAAAATATGTCTTTTATATTTCATTTTTCTTAATGATTTTATTATTCTTTTTATTATTTATTTAATATATATTTCTTATTATTACTATTAGAATTTAAATAAAGTAATAAATTATTTAACATGTTTTATTTTCATCATTTATTTGACATTAGTAATACTAGTATTATTATTATTTTATTATAGTTTAAGTATTTACATGAATAAGTATTATTAATTAAAAATAACTTGTATGTGACTAAATTTAACTATATTGTATTGTTGTTAATTATTGTTATTAATATTATTAATATTGATCTTACATATAAATTTAAACATACATTGAACTATTTATATATTTAGTTTTTAAAAGGTATTTATTTATTATATTACTTTTCATTTATAAAGTTTATAACTATTTATCATTTAATTTATTTATCTTTTGTCTCTACTTTATATTACTTTATATAAATCCTTATAAATTTGTTCATATTTTTGTCTAAATTTATACATATATGTATTAATTTATACATTTTAATTTTTTATAAACATTTTATGTTCAACGTAATTTTTACTTAACAAAATATATTATATAATGTGTTATCCATTCTAATTTATTCATTTCATAAAGTTAATATACATATAAATTACAAATGTTCAATGTATTAATCCATTAATCGTAACAAAAACTACATACGAATTTATTGCAAAATTTAACAAATAAATTTAATTTATACATATAATATGTCAGGTTCTTATATTTTGTTAAGTTTAAATACCTTTAAACATATGCAGTTTATATACATATAAATATTTTAGTTTAAAAAAAAATTATAGATTTAATTAAAACGTTATACACACACACATATACATACATGTATGTATATATTCTAAAATATATCAAAATATATTCACTTAACAAAATAAATAAATTAAAGATAAGTAAGTATTTTTATGAGTAATATATAATATTGAAAAAGATAAATAAATTATATATAAAAATAATTATAAGTTCTAAAAAAAGTAATAAATTTTTTAAAAAATAAATGTATATATATAAAAGTAATTAGTTAGGGACCAAAAGTGAAACAAAGTTTAAAGGACAAAATGGTCATTTTTAAAAAAAATGATTGGTCAAAGGACTAAAAGCATAACAAAATGACAACCATATATACTGAAATTGTAATTTTGACGTGAAAAGAATCATAACCATAATTTATATATAACCACATGAACGAAAATTGTAATTTACCCTAAATTTAATCTTTCAACTTCAAAAACTACGACTCTCATTAAGGTTAAGACTTTTCTATAGATTTCTTTCTTTGGCCGATCAATTTTTGAATATGATCATTTTACCTTGATTCATTTTTGGTCACACATCAAAATAAATTCTTATTTTATTTTATATTGATTACGTCTTATTCTATTCTTATTATTTATGTAAATGTTATATTATTTATATTTATTATTAAATAACTTGTATTATATATATATATATATATATATATATATATATATATATATATATATATATATATATATATATATATATATTCTCAAAGTATTTTATGTTTAATTTCATTTCTGAAAAATGACATTGTTAGTATATTAAATTTATTTTTTCATATCTATTATATAATATTTGTTTTAAATACATACAAAATTATATATTATTATAAAGGGCAAATGCCCAAAAATAATAACAAGTTTTGACACTTTTATCATTAATAGTAATATTATTTATTTTTTATCATTAATAGTAACAACTTTTTATTTTTTTTTATCAATAATAGTAATGGGTGACCTGTAAACCTGGTAAGCAGGTCACCAACTTTTCAGTTATAAAAAATAGTAACATCTTTTCAGATTTTTATCAATAAAAGTAACATATCAAACTAAAAACATAATTTTTTTATTTTATTAAGTTTTCTAATATTCCATAAACACCAAAATAACCAAATTTTTATTTCGAATATTTACAGATAGATAATATTCGATTATTTATTCACAATTATATATAATATGAATGAGAAAATACTGTGAATCATTTCAATTTTCACTTTTTCCAACAAAAAAAACTATGAACCATCATTTTCTTAGTTTTTCTGAATAAAATAATAAAATTCGTTTCATTTTTTTAGTTTTTTCCATTCTAAATGGGTAATAGCTTTTTTATTTAAAAAACAAAAAAATAAAAATGAGTCTCAATATTTTTCATTCATAAAACTATAAAACACAATTAGTCATGGTTTTTCCATTCATTATAAAAACTAAAAAATGAATGGGTCGCAATACTTATTCATTCGTAGTACTTTTCATTTTGAATAAAAAAATTACAAATTGATCATGTTTTAGATTTTTTTTTAACAAAAAACCATAAATCATTTTGATTTTTCGTACAAAATAATTGCAACTCATTAATTTTTGTGCTTTTAACAATGAAAAAACTATGAATTATTCTAGTTTATAGTTTCGTACAAGTGGTTATGTATCGTTTTTATAGATTACAATATTTTTCATTCGTCATAAATATAAACTTGAATAATTCATAGCTTTTTAGTTGTTAAAAACACAAAAAATAAATGAGTTGAAATTATTTTGTACGAATAATCAAAATGATTTATAGTTTTTTGTAAAAAAAAAATCTAAAACATGATTGTGTCGTAATTTTTCATTCAGGAAAGCTAAAAGTTGTATGATTTGTAATCAATTTCGTTTAGAATTTACTAAAAAGCTGATCAATTTGTACTTTTTTTTAATTCCAAATGAATGGTACTAGAAATGAAAAAGTATTGCAACCCATTCATTTTTTAGTTTTTTAATGAATGGAAAAACCATGACTCATTGTGGTTTATAGTTTTATGAATTAAAAATATCGAGACACGTTTTGATTTTTTGTTTTTTAAATAAAAAAACTATGACCCATTTAGATTGGAAAAAACTAAATAATTGAACGATTTGTTTTATTTTATTCGGAAAAAAACTAAGAAAATGATGGTTCGTAGTTTTTTTGTTGGGAAAGTGAAAATTGAAATGATTCATAATATTTTTTTCATTCATATTATATATAATTGTGTAATAATCGAATATTATCTATCCGTAAATATTCGGAATAAAATTTTGGTTTATTTTGGTGTTTATGGAATATTAGAAAACTTAATAAATTAAAAATATTTATGTGTTTAATTTGATATGTTACTATTATTGATTGTGAATTCATATTTCTAGCAATTCATCAACATAACACAATTCATATGAACAATTATCAATCAAAACACAATCTATTGAATGATTAAAGAGAAAAATATTACATTAAGTTCTTGGCTATCTTGGACAGCAATCTTCTTCTCTCTCTAGATCTGTCCGATTTCTTTTCTTGTCCGATCACCACCAAAATAGAAATACTACTTCTATTTATATACACAATATAACTATTGTGTATTTACAATAAATTCCCCTGAACTATTACAAAATATTGTTTTCAACTCTACTTATAATTGTACCCAACAATCTCCCCCTTAGAGATGAAAACAATTTTTCATTTAAAGTTCTCTGTTCAGGTTAATTCTTATCTTGAATCTTCTTCTTTTCTATGATCTCTGAATCTTCTGATTTAGAAACTTCTTCTTTATTGTCTCTCTTTGATCTTCTCATCTCTTCTTTTCTGATCTTCTCTTTTCTTGATAGGACACTCCCCCTTGAATCATGAATAGCTATTAAATCTCTTTCTTGATCAATTGTCTTGAGATGATGTAGCAATCGTCTTCAATCTACTCAACAGTTGTCTCTGAACTCTAGCTTTTCTCCCCCTCATGATGATCATAAGAATTATGAACATCATGAAAAATCTTCAGAGACATAAGTGCATTGAATTTACAATTGAGGAAATACGACAACAATTACAACTCAGAAATTACAAATTGATTTTCTACCCCTTAAACTGAAATCTCTCTCCCTATACAAAGCAGATTTATCTCACCCCCTCAAAAAGTTCACTCCCCCTCGAATTGATACTATAACTTTTTAGAACAAAAACAAAGCTTTTCAACTTTGGGGAAATGAAACAAATTCATTTTGTGAGATAACGAGTCCAGGTCCACATAGGATTCCTGTTTGCACAATAGACATAATCTATGTGACCTACTTTCAGCGCTGGCATGATGTTAACACTGGTAGGATTTCCAAATAGTCATCATGAAATCCTTTATCATGAAAGAATCACTCATATTTGTTCCGGCTTAGTCACTTTGGACTAGCAGTTTATAGTCACACAGACTGATAGACTCGATGTGTCCTAAAAGTGTATATAATCAGCTCTAGACACAATGTGCATCAAATGAAGTGGGAGACCGGAGCAACTGTCTTCCTTGTTTCAATATCAATAATATCCAAATGATATATCGATAGAAATGTGTTATATCTCCGTGATTATTGAAACAGAAATCTTTTGAGAGATAACTGAGTAGTTGGTGGGGTTAAGTGCATGCGTCACTGGGTCTATGAAGTCTTTTTCAATATCAAGTCGCCTAGGGCTTGATAGATTATTTGGTTTACCCAGCAGACACAGTGTAGGATAGGATTATCTTTTCTTCAAATCCTTTCTCAACTCTCAGCTCTCAGCATTTTTCAACCTAGCTCCCTCCGGCTCACTTTTCAGAATTAAATTCAGTCAGCTTTAAACGAAAAGCATGATCTGATGCACCACCATCGCCTTTTAATATCCCTCTCATTTACATTTTACCTCTGCTCGACCCTGTCAGTATCCCGTGATAACTGACACTTCTCAACTAATAAACCTAAAGAACCCTCACCCGCACAATCTATAGATGGTTTGCTTCTTGGGTAGATCTTCCGGTTCTGGTTAGACCATAGAAGCGATATTTATGCCTATCACTCAGATTGGTGCATAATCGAAGTCAGCAGAAATAATCATAAACGTTTCAGCTCATGAGATACCAAGAAATTCAGCTCATTTGATATTGGAGAAGATAATCAGAATAAATTTTGGGAATGATTTGGGAGATAGCAGAATGAAATGTACAATCTGATATAAGGTATGAAATGAATCAGACTTGTATAGAAAGAATTAGCTCATGGAGAATATAGGAGAAGTCTTTGATCGGGAGAATATTAAAGAGAATCTCAGAAGTAATGAGATTTTGAACATCAAAGAGATTAAATCAATTAATCGCAATGAGAGATTCAGAGAATCAGAAGATTATGAAAATATTTTGCTTTTCAGCTCAAAAAATCTTTTTATGTGTGTATCAGATATTTTCGTGAAAACTTACACACAGTTTTGAAAAATGTCATCATCAAAGTGCGTCTGAAACTCCCCCTGGAAATAAGCACACACAGTTAGTCAACTCATAGAAATGAAATCAGGAGCAAAAAATTATAAAAATAAAACTCCCTCTAAATCAATGCAGCTTCAGAGTTGAATTCAGGGCAGGAATTCCAGAAATATTTGTCTTTCAGACTCGGGTTCTAATCTGAAGTGATTAGAAGCCATATGTCACGGAAGCTCGGGTTTCAGTCTGATGTAACTGAAAGCCTTTGACTCTGGTTCATTGAAGTCCGGGTTCTAGTCTGAATTAACTAGAAACCACTTTGATTTGAAACACGGGTCTTGATCTGATGTAATCAAGAGCCTATTGAAATGAAGAACGGGTCCTTATCTGAAATGATAAGAAACCTATAACCTGCAAAATTTAAGATGTCTTTGGTATCCAAACAGATTTGGATCCAGACTTGTTAGCGCTCTTGGGTACCCATTTCAAAACAGGTTTTGGTACCCACTTGTACTTGGGTTTAGGTACCCATTGCATGTTATAACTATCAGCTTCTCTTTCAAACGCAGAAAACAAATTTCTTTGAGTATGAGAAAATTGAATATCTGAATTTCTAAAGAAACTTGAATTTGAATGATCAGACTTTTGCGAACTCTTCTTTTTGAAAAACTGTCCGGTTCTTGCCTGTTTCTGATAATACTTGGTATTTTTCTGTGAAAATGTTTTCTGATTAGAATGACCAGTATTTTCAGAAACTTTAAGAAAATTTGACTTCGAAGATTCACCGGTGTAAATCTTGACCGGAAGTTGTTCAACAATTTTATCTTTGCCGCTGTGTATCTTTAACAGATACTTAAGTTTAAGATCTGAAGAAGAATCAAACTTAGCAGAGTTAGTTAGATTCACTTCACTTTCAGAAGACAAACCAGAGTGATCAACATTGGATTTTAAACACACTGAAGAAGGGGTCTTAACCTTTGACTCAGTTGACGAAGTAAACACATGTAATTGTTTTGTAAGATGAAGTATCTGATCTTCCAAACTTTTGATAATGACTAAATTTGAATTTCTGTCATGATCAAATGATTGGTAATCAGATTTAAAAGATTGTTCTTTGATTAAGAACATTTGTCTTTCATCTTCAAACAATTCAGATTTTGATTTAAAATATTGTTCTTTAAGTAAGAACTCATGTCTTTCCTTCTCAATCAAATCTTTAGTTAAAGACAACTCTTGTTGAAGAGCAAAAATTTCTTCATTTTTGTTTAAAATACAATTCTGATCAGTTGGTTTTGTCTTACAAAGTGTATCTTCAAGATCCTGAACTTTCTTGTAAAGATCAGATCTTTCAGGCAAAAGATATTTCAGTTGAGTTGCATTCTGAAAATTTTCTTGTTTCAGCTCATCAAGTTCTTTAAGTAATTCAGATATTTTCAATTGATGAGCACAACTCTCAGAGTTTTGTTTTTCTTTTAAGCTGTTAATTTCTTCATTCAGTATTTGTACGTCACGTAACGCCAAATGTTTATCAGTATTTAACTGAACAAGAATGTCGTAATTGTTCTTACGAATCTTTTCAGATTCAGTAAGTTTGGCGATCAGCTCAGATTTTGAAAGTTGTTCATATGCCATTTTGAATTGCTTGAAATTGAATCTTCCAAGATCTTTTATGGAAAAATGAGTGAATTCTGATAAAACTTTGAGAATTATTTCTAAAAATGATAACTTGTGAAAAATCAGCTCGGAAATGACTTTTTGACGTTGAAATTTTAGATTTTCTGCAAAAAAATGCCCATAACTTTTTTCTGGAGTGGAATTGGGCCTCGAAAATTTACCGAACCGGCTACGCCGGTTCTAGAAATGTAGATCTCTTTTCAAGCTTCGATTTGACGTATGGTAGGCCTTCTAACGATGTTCCAGTCAAAAGTTATGACCAATTTAAGCAGCTAAGGTCAAATAGTCAAATTCGAATGATAAAAGAATGAAACTCGAATGGTTATGACTGAAACTCGAATGAAGAATGATAAAACTCGAATGATTAAGTATGAAACTCGATTGATTAAGTATAAAACTCGATTGATTAAGTATGAAACTCGGATGAAGCTTATTGAATCTCGAATGAAGAATGATTCAACTCGAATTACACTGTGCTCAACTCGAATGAAACATGAAGTTTCTCGATTGATGCTTTGATCAACTCGAATGAAACATGAAGTTTCTCGATTGATGCTTTGATCAACTCGAATGAAACATGAAGTTTCTCGATTGATGCTTTGATCAACTCGAATGAAACATAAAGTTTCTCGATTGATGCTTTGATCAACTCGAATGATAAAGGATTAGAACTCGAATGAATAAGCCTAAAACTCGAATGATAATATCTTGCAACTTGAATGATACAGCTTGAAACTCGACTAATGAGGCTTGAAACTCGGTCAATGAAGTGATAAACTCGAATGATACTTGATGAAACTCGATTACCACTTTATAAAACTCGATTGAAGCTTTGATCAAACTCGAATACTTCTTTGTAAAACTCGATCAAAGCTATGAACATAGAGATGCCCGAGTTTTAACAAAATATTTCAAAAATCAAGTTCAAAAAATCCAATTTTCAACAAAAATCCACAAATTGATTCCAGATTAAAATCGAAGCTGCGGTTTTCACACACAAACACTTTTTGTGAAAACAACTTGACCAATTTCAGATTAAAATCCAAAAATCGATCAAAAACCTCAAGAACACACACTTTTTCAAAAATTCAGTAAAATCCAAATTAAATCTTGTGTGTTTGAAATTAAAATCTGATGTTTATCACAATAGATTCGACTTTAAATGCTCCACCTTCGTTCCAATTTTCACTTCAATTCATCCACAAAATCAAAAACCTCAATTAATTTTCTGTTTTCGAAAAACTTGATGTAACAGTGTTCGAAAAAAAATGAAAATTCAGATTCAAAATTCAATCAATTTAATCCATATTAGTCTCTGATACCAATTGTGAATTCATATTTCTAGCAATTCATCAACATAACACAATTCATATGAACAATTATCAATCAAAACACAATCTATTGAATGATTAAAGAGAAAAATATTACATTAAGTTCTTGGCTATCTTGGACAACAATCTTCTTCTCTCTCTAGATCTGTCCGATTTCTTTTCTTGTCCGATCACCACCAAAATAGAAATACTACTTCTATTTATATACACAATATAACTATTGTGTATTTACAATAAATTCCCCTGAACTATTACAAAATATTGTTTTCAACTCTACTTATAATTGTACCCAACATTGATAAAAATCTGAAAAGATGTTACTATTTTTGATAACTGAAAAGTTGGTGACTTGCTAAACAGGTTTACAGGTCACCCATTACTATTATTGATAGAAAAATAAAAAATTGTTACTATTAATGATAAAAAATAAATAATACTACTATTAATGATAAAAATGTCAAAACTTGTTACTATTTTTGGTGATTTGCCCCATTATAAACTCGTAAAATAATACTAACTAGGGATGTGTAAGCCGCGCGTTGCAGCGGAATCATAAATTGTATTTTTATAAATATATTAATTTAAAATAATAAAATAACATTAGCTACCGATCGTGAATCTCAATTGAGGATCCTTTTATGCTTTCAATCTAAATTTATAAATGGAAATTATGCATGTGATTGATTAACCAACTAAATAATAAAAAATTTGTCATTCAAAAAATAGTTGAAAGAAAAACAATTTTATGTTGGAATGTAGACAAGAAGAAGACAATCATAATGATATATTTGTCATTTCGCATAATACAATATATCAAACGTTATAACACAGAAATAAAACAATTATATATTATGTATGAAATAAAATAATTAGTTAGTTGCATACCTACTTGCCTAATAAAATAGTTCTGACGATAACAAATTTTATACCAGAATTTAGATTAAAATAATGTGATCATAATAATATATTCAAATTTTAATAAAATATAACATATCAAATGCTATCACAGAAAAACAAAAATGTTATATATTATATATAAAGTAATAAAAGAAATTAGTCGTTATCTGCCAGCCAGCTAGCTTTACCATTCGGTGAACGAAAAAGTGCGATCGATTAATCAACTAAATAAAAAAAATTCTTTTTAAAGTAGTTTGCGATAAAATACAATTTTATGCTAAAATGTAGTTTAAAGGAAAGTGATCATAACGATATATTTAACAAACGTTTTAATAGAACAACAAAACAATTATATATTATATATAAAATCATATATTTAGGCAGCTGCATGCCTGTCTGCTTAATGAAAATGGTTCCGACGACGATAAAATATAAATGTAGACAAAAATAATGCGATTGTAATAATATATTTAAATTTTAATAAAATATAATATATCAAAAGTTATCACAGGAAAACAAAAATGTTATATAATATATATAAAATAATAAAATAAGGCAGCTGCTTACCTGTCTGCTTGAGCTGCCTAATAGCCTGCTTAAGATAGCGTAATTTTACGCATGTTGGTAATTGTTACATATATAATACAATACTAATATTAACTGTGAATAGACAAAGTATATAAACGATATAAATTAAGAAATTGAAATTAGTATAATAATAATAGGAATACAACTACTTAATAATTAATAATATTAAAGTAGAAAGTAATTAAAACTAAATAAAAAATAGACTAATTTGATGAGGAACCAAAAGTGAAATAAAGTTAAAATATAAAATGATCATTTTTAAAAAAAATGACCAGTCGAAGGATGAAATCTGTATCAAAACCTCAACCACTAGGACGACCAATATAATTTTTAAAATTAAGAGACCAAATTCATGATTTTCTATAAACCACGATGACTAAATTTGAATTTTACCATTGATCTAAAATTATAAATATTCGTGTACAACTTTTTATGAGTGTGTGTGAGTGGCACTTGTTATGGTTCGTCAAGCCAGCGGCTTTGCCACCAAACCTTTTTCCCAGCAGGAGTCAATCTCTCATCTTTCAATTCTTTCCAAAATTTTTGAACACACCAAAACCAAACTTAACTTTATCCAAAATCTAAAAAATAAAAGATTTAGAATTTTTTATAAAATCACACGAACATTTACAATGTCTCGCATTACAATTATTACTACAAACAAAAAGAAAATTTGCAGGGCGCTGGGGTTGAAATGTTAGTTTCTTGTAATTTTTATTTTACTTTCTTATAACTTTTAATTTTTAGTGTCGTAGTTATTAATTCTATTTACTTATTTTTTTAATTTTATATATATAATAGTTTAAGTTAGTTTTATAAAAATAAATAATTAAGTTACAATTATTAAATATAAATGAATTTTATTTTTTAATAAAAAATTAAAAAAGTTAGAATGTTGAGAATGATGGTTATTTCAAATGTTTTAGAATGAAAATGATGAAAATAAAAAAGTTGATGTAGCGTTGTAGTGTTCAAACTGGTGAACTTGTGAGGAATGAGTACACCCCTCACCCTATTTGACTTTGATAATGCAGTGTTTGACAACGAGTTTTTCAAGATTTTAAGATGTTTTTAAAGTTTCAGATTTTGGTTTTTAGAAACTTAAAATTAAAAGTTTTGTTGATTGGTGGTGCTTAAGCTTTCCTAATTAATAATAAAGTATAGAGTTAATTACAAAAATGGTCCCTGTGGTTTGTCCTGAAATTTGAATTTGGTCCCTGAACTTTCAATTTTGCAGAAACGGTCCTTATTTTCATAGTTTGTTTGCAATTTTGGTCCCTCAACCTATTAACTTTTCTAATATGACCAAATTACCCTTATTTTGATGCAAACTATAGGGACCATTTCTACAATTAATTTTTTAACTATTTTTTATTCTTAATTAAATAAATATTTTTTAGTGTTACTTAAATTTATTAAACTATAAAAAATAGAAAAGAATTATTTAACTATTTATGTTGGTTCATAGATGATTTAGATATTTTTAGTCTTAATTAATTTTAATTTACAATAATCAAAGTGTAAACCAAGCAAATTTATAATCGAAAAAATCATTTATGTTTAGAAATTATTTTTTAAAGGTTTTAAAGAAATTTTTTCTCTATAATTATTTATACTGGTTCATACATTTATAATAAAAAATATTTATGTTAATCAAACCACAAAGACCATTTATATAGTTGACTCTACTTTATTTTTAGTGTTAATTAACTTTAATAAATTATAAAAAAAATTATTTATGAAACAACAGTTTAATTAAAGTTAAAAATGTTAAAGAACTTAAATAAATAAAAATTTAACGTTTAATTTGACCGAGTAAAAAAAAACTTCCAAATAATCTAAGACAACTCAAATTTTTTTATTTAACGTATCAATTATTTTATCGTTCTAATTTTTAATTACACCAAAAACGATTTAAAATTTTAGGTCCATACAACATCTTTGGGATTCATGATTAGCAGCTTTAATAATCAAACTTTGGTTTGTCAGACCTTTACATAAAAATTGAGAAATATAATCAGGTTTTCAATCTTCTTTCGTCTTTCAATTTGAGTTTTCATTTTAATCCAATTAAATCGACACCTTAAAAATTTAAACCATTTAGATTTATCAATTTACCATTATCACCTTGCTTTGATACAAATGTGAACGGATTATAAAATAGAATCTTTGGCCGATTTTATTTAAGAAGAAAGTAAAATATATTTGACCAACAAACATATTTTTATTATAAATTTATGAACCAACATAAATAATTATAGAGTCAAATATTTTTATAATATTTTATATACGAAACCTCTAGAAAATATTTTCTAAATATGAATGATTTTTTCGATTATAAATTTTGATTGGTTTACACTTTGATTATAGTAAATTAAAATTAATTAAGACTAAAAATATCTAAATCATTTATGAAACAACATAAATAATTAAATAATTCTTTTCTATTTTTATAGTTTATTAAATTTAAGTAACACTAAAAAATAATTTATTTAATTAAGAATAAAAAAGAGTTAAAAAATTAATTGTAGAAATGGTCCCTATAGTTTGCATCAAAATAAGGGTAATTTGGTCATATTTAAAAAGTTAATAGGTTGAGGGACCAAAATTGCAAACAAACTATGAAAATAAGGACCGTTTCTGCAAAATTGAAAGTTCAGGGACCAAATCCAAATTTTTGAACAAACCACAGTGACCATTTTTGTAATTAACTCTAAAGTATAACATCTAATTAGTACTAATGCATTTTTATTTCATTTAATACTATAAATATTGAACACATGCATTTATAAAATTAAAAACTCTACCTCTTTCAAAAAAAAACTATAGCTACAACTCAAAGCTAACTAGTTTTGATAAATATACCAATTATTGTTTACTTTTTAATTTATTTTCTTTAATTTTTGGTTTTGCTTGTGTTTTAATTGATCTTGTTTTACTTTTTATCATAAAGGTTGGAACTGGATTATGAAACGAAAACGAACATACCAAACCAAACCAAAAACTAGTGCCCGTCCTGTCATTTTTTAGGTCCAGTGCATATACTTAAAAAGGGCACTCTATATATAAGCAAAATTCGTATAAAAACTTTACAATTAAATAATATTGATTTTGTTGTACCATTGTCAATGTCATGTCTTTAAAAACTTCTCAATATGTCATTGTGTAATGATTTCACGGTGCTTCCCTGAATTTTTTCGCAATCCAAAAAACCACAAAAAAATTTAATATTAATATCGTATGATTATAAATTTGGCAAAAGTTGCATCAATATTAACTTATGTTTTTAGTAAACGTATGTGTGAAAAATAAATAACATCCCAAGAAATAATAAATAACATAAACCACGTGATAAACAAAAAAAAAATCAAACTCGTTGAAAAACAAAAGTATAAATATAGAATTTGATGGATAGTATATTGATATAAAGCAAACAGACGATATCTGTAGATGAAAATCCAAGTGATGAGATATAAATAAAATAAAAATGCACACAATAAGAGTCGATCCCACACCATTAGGATTCCAAGATAAGATGATTGTCAATTGAGTCAACACTTGTATATATTTTCTATTGCGCAAAAAATATATAAGCTAATACTGAACAGTTGGACTATATTAACATATTAATTATTTTGGGCCCCTTATAGTGAATTGGACACTGGGCGGTTACCCATGTGCATCATGCTCAAGGCAGGCCCTGCCAATACCAGTTTTAAATAATTCGGTTCTTGATTCTCAATTTCTTTAAATCTCAGTTATAGATAGTTCAAGTTTTGTACAATTAAACACCATTGTTAATATATTATGAATACGGTCAAAACCATTTAGTTAACTTTTAATAAAATATAATTATTCAAAGCACAAATGAAATGAATTAAATTAATAAATCCTCATTTTCAATTTATACAAATTAAAGTGATCCATCTTTAATGTAGTATAACATTCATGTAAAGCATGCTACTTAAACAAATTCCAATAGACATATGTCACATATGCCATTATTAGTACAACAATAATTCATCTTTATTAGTTTAATTTTTTTTATCGGCAAACTAGTCTACTTTTACTTCTAATATGACCCTTTGCTCCATGTGGGGTCTTAAAACTTACATTCACACCTAAATTCTAACTTGTCTCCGACGAGAGTCGAACCAATGACCAAGTTAACTTCAAATCAAACACAATTACAATAATCATAATACCAACTTTCTCGTTTTAAATGACCAAACAATATGGGCATGCAACAAACTTAAGACTCGATTAATAAAATAGTTTGAAGTTCAATCACATCCGAAACGAAAAGAAAACTAATAGATACAACAATAATTAAATTAATTGAACCATAAATAACAAATTTAAAATTTAAAACAGTTTTAAAAGTTAAAACAGATTTGATATTTGATAATAAAACATGTTAAAGCTCAAAATCATAGCCAGCGACACACATGAATGCATGATGATGATTTGGTGGAGTTAATTAATGGAAGATATTTAAGAAGGGTGTTTTGTGGAAGTAGGTAGAAAGTGGAAGGTGTTAAGTGGAGAAAAGTAGAAAGTAGAGGGACTAGAATGTTCTGAAAGTTTGTTCGTGAATCGCATGCCAAGTTGCCAACATAAACAAGTTTTCAGTTGTTGTCATTATTTGGCTTCTTTCAACCTCTTCACATGCCTAGAAATTTCCATTTGATTTTTATATATTTTTTTATGTAATAACTACGTACTTACGTACTACACACACTTTTTGATATATATATTTTTTATTTAATATTATATATTTTTTGAATAACCAATTTAAAATTTTAATTTTCATCAAAAAAAATTTATAACTCATTAGTTTTATCGTTATTTTAAAAAGACATTTTTTTGTTAACGCATAAAATACAAATTTTGTTTGTATGTAAATTCAATTAAATTTTGTACGGAAAGAAAAAAATTGATGCACAAATAAAATCTCGTATTTTATGCATCAACAAATATATTATTTTTAGAAAATATTAATAAATGTTTAAAGTTATTAAAATAGTTTGATGAAAAAATTGAATTTAAAAGGTTTTTGGATTTCTCATCAAGACAAGAGTGTCATAGAACCCTTCCTTACACACACATACACATAAGTGAGTTCAATAAATACCTATATGTATCAGAAAACTTTGAAAAACTATTGTACACCAAAAGAAGACCTAAATCAGTTTCGGATAGTGAATTTTGCTATCCGAATCCGAAATTTCGGATATCCAAAATTTCGGATTCGGATATCGGATTATCCGAATATCCGAAAATTCATATTTTTTAATTTTTTAAAAAAATTAAATAAAATTTTTTAAATATCTAAAATACAAATTCATACATCCAAATGGATATTAAAAATAAATATATCACAAACTAAATGTATCCGGAATTATTTTACTCAAAACGACTAAAAAATTATAAAAAAACTAAATTTTATAAAAATATTAGTTAATAAATCTATAATACTAAGATAAAACTCAAAAATATACATTAGAATAATAATAAACACTCAATATTATGTAAATAATCAATACTAAAGATATAAAAAAATGTAAAAAAAATTATTTTTTTTTTTGGATTTTCGGATATCGGATTATCCGAAAATCTGGAATTTTACTATCCGAATCCGAAATTTCGAAAATCCGGATATCCAAAATTTCGGATAGTTTCGGATTGGATTTTCGGATTTTTGTTTCGGATGCTCGAATTCGGATATTTTTGAACACCCCTAACCTAAATGCACCAAACGAAGAGTTGCTAAATTTGATGCACCTCTGTTGATGTACCGTACAACAAGTTACAATATTAAAAATAGATGCGTAATGATATTATAGTAAAACAATAAATCTAGTCAACTAGATTCTTATTTTACATCAATGAAATATTTCATCCATTAATCACACATTAAATGCTAAATATAATTATATAATACATTTTTAAAATTGAATAAATTTTAAACAAATTCATATCAACTTTCATCTTCATCATTATGACATTTACCGACCAAAAAGACAATGCATCGGTAGTTTATCAACTAAAATGACGATGACACTTATACCCAGTGGCGGACCTAGCTACCAAAGGGATCTGCTGCATAATTTGTTTCGCATTCACAATTTGAAATTTCAAATAACTATCTTAGTCAAGTCAGATTGGGCCAAACAAATGGATATTTATAAGTTAAAATAGAACATATAATATAAAATTATCTTTGGTTAGTTTGATAATCTAAAATCCGTGGTATATAGGAAGAATCCCCAATGAAGATTGTACATGTCAATTGTAATTGATTGAAGGATTTGAAGGTTATGGTTGTCTTTTTGGTTGTTTTGTGGTTGTGTGATGTTATCAGATTTATTAGGATCGTTTAATCTAACTTTTGAAGATTGACCTTCATCTAATACCACTTTCCAATAACTTTCTTTTAAAAAATTTATCTATCGATAGATTTTTTAAACCTATAATCAACAATTAACAATTAAAGAGTAATTAAACTAACTAACTATGAAACACTCATACAACAATAATACATACTTAAGTATAATTAACAATAATTAATTCAATAATACTTGCGTGATTATGGTAGAATTTAAAACTTTTACAACTAATGTATCATAAGTGATGCATCCGATCAAAAACTATTAAAATCTACGATGAGACAATTTATGATCCTGCAAACAAATAGTCAAGGCTAGAAAATCGGCTACCCAAAACCCAACACCACATCTAAGGCATACTATTAGTTTCGAATCTACTATCTCAAGTAAACGGGAAGTCTGAATGTTTCCGAGTAAAAATGTTAACAACTAAAACGTAGACAACAAAAATTGTTTAGTGAATACAAAGATTAATATAAACAACACACAGTAATAATGTCATGCTTTCCAAATAGTTCAACTATTATCAAACATTTGACAAGAACCAATTTACAACTTATGTGACGATTAACCTCACATCATTGAGCACTATTAATTTTAAATATTTATTTTCATAGAATCCTAAATTATTCTTATGATCAATTTACTAATTTGGGATCGAGTCACCTCACCTCCCTGAGGAATACATAATTTCAATAATTCATATCCGCAAGTTTCACTTTCGACCGACCTAGCCGAGTCAAAGTGGGGAACCAATTAGTGTCATAGTAGCACGTTGTAACGTTCAGTCAATATCACCCGCAGGTGACCCGTTACATTACTAAATACTACTACTCATGACTTCACAACATAAGTGTTGTCTCACCATGCTTGTAGCCCAACGTTTAGTCATCATTGTCACACACCAACATGCGGCCTGTTGCTGTATTCCATGTTACAACACTTCAGTTTGGAGATCTTTTTAAGTTATGGTTGCAGCCCAACGTTTAGTCATCATCACCTACAAGCGGCCCATTGTTGTCCTCACATGAAGGAATCCGTCACAATTTATGTGTATATATAAATGACCGCGTTTACCCCGATCAAGTACGAGGGTGGTTACTCACAAAACAAGTATGGTGGACATCCAACGATTCAATTGATAAGGAATGACTCATTGTGGCCAATGTGCCTCATGTGTTATCATTTTTATCTTTTTTATTATTAGGTTTCCAACTATAATCTTTCAAATCTATATTATCATTGTTTTGGAATGATTTTAATATACGACAACTATTTATTTTGGATGTCTAATAAAACCTGTGGAGAACAAGGAATAAGATAAGTAGACTAAAACAAACACACACAAAAATTACGAAAAATCTGTTTATGCTATAAATCAACTAGAATTCACTTTGTGTTGTGATCCATTTCAAGATCTCCAAACTCTCCACTGCCATACTCTTGAATCCGATCAAATTTTCTCAAATGATTCCTACAAAACATTAATCAATCAATACACTTCAACAAGTAATAATCAGATTATATAAAGCAAACCCATATGTCTATAATAAGCACAATATATTGTTCACAGAAATGCAAACATTAGTAGACAAAAAAAAAAAAAAAAAAAAAAAGAAACAACAAGAAAGAACACAAAGAATGTACTCTTTCGGGGTGCTAACGAGTATCAAAGGTTACCAATTTTATGATACAAAAATACCAAAATAGTGAAAATTTGGATTTATCAAAGGAAAATTTCAACTTTTTACTGTCTAAAATAATCAATAAGTAAGGAAAGCATCATGTTGTAATTCAGATACCCAATGACGATACCAAGCAATGGTTCAGATCATATCATGTTTACATATAAAACAAATGAATATATTTGTGTGTGTCTCATAGTAGTGATGGTTAAATGATGTCTTGGAAAACATAAAATGTTATTTTATACATTTTAAATTACGGTTTTAAATTTAAAATTATTAATTTGGTAAAAGATCTCACGAGCAACGCATGTGTATTTCACGAGTTAGTAATTTGTATGTTGTGATTGTCTATATAATATTCCAGTAGGTCAATAGTCCAATCCGCACCCACCTAGGTGCACAAAAAATCCGGTTACCCGATTTCGATCCGAAACCGGTTATGGCAAAACCGGTTTTTATCCGATCCGGTTTTTCAACCGGTTTTAAATTTATTTGGGTCACCAGTCTTTTTTACCGGATAAAAAGCCATTAAAAAAACTGGTTTTTAACCGGAAAAATATCCGATTTCAAGCTGTTAAAGAAATAGTCGTTGGGAGCAAAATATAGCCGTTTTTGTACTGTTTTTTTTTGCCCAAAACTTACATTTTTACCTCCCCAAACTTGTATAAATATATAGGAATTGTATTTAGTTGATTACACTTGATTCCAAACACTTTCGATTGATATTTTCGGTATTCTTTAACGCTCGTAATCTCGAAAATTCCAAGCTTTCTTTTTCTTTCATCTTAAATGGCTACTAGTAATACTCACGAAACGACGAGACAATCTTCCGTCAGGGGAAATCTTGTAAACGCAATAAAGAAATTTGGGAGCATTACGATTCGTGTGAAATGTCGAACGGTTCGAGAAAAGCTCGTTGCAAACTTTGTCAAAACCTTTTTATGTAATTATAATCAAATATAATATAAAAATATATTTGATTGGGGTAAAGTATATGTGTTTAACTTAATTTATAATTATACATGTGTAATTATAATTATAAAAAAAGATAGTGTGTTTGATATAATAAAATTTATAATTGTATTTGTTTAATTGTTTTAGTTTTTGTTAAGCCCAAAATAAAAATTAAAAGAAGCCCAAAAATAAAATAGAAAGCCCAAAAAAATTTGAAAATAATTTAAAATTTTGGTTATTTCTAAAACCGGTTTTCAAAAAAATTCCCGAACCGGTTACATAGGTTACAAATTTTTAGACCAAAAACCGGTTAGGATCCGATCTGATCCGGTTCAGTTAAGATCCGGTCTTTGTGCACCTCTACACCCAACCAAAAGTCCAAAAGTAAATGTAATTAAAGAAATAGATAATGTTTGTCAAATTTTTTTATTTAAGATAAAGTCAATTTGAAATTTCAAAAATACTATTGAAGTTGAATGTCATGTTGGAAACTGGGCGACGACCAAAGTCTCCTTGACCATTCACATCGATCTTTCACACTTGGAAAATTTGTGTCACTAAGATGTCACATTACGACTTAGAATTCGTTTTTTTGACATTTAAGTCTCAATAATCCAGAAAATAATAATAATAAAAGGTAAAATGCCTAAAGTCTGAAAACCAAGTCTCGAATTAAAACTTGGTCTTAAAATTTGAAATTAAGAAGCTCTTAATTTCTTTTCATATACAAATCACCCTCTCCATAGGCTAAAACCTCTTATATCTTAATATAAATAATCAATCAAAAATAAATTAATATCTAATTTAAGATTTCAGACCCAATTTAGAGGGCCTGAATGCAAATAAACATTACATGATTTTATTTTTTTATCTTTTTAAATTCCAAAAAATAGATTTGGAAAAAGTTCTAAAACTAAAAACCAATTTGAATACAGCATTTAAGCATCATAACTAGTTTGGGCTTGATTTTACAGTTTTATTGATATATATTTTTGTGCACTTTATATTCAATAGTGACTAGTTTAACCAATTAAAAAAATAAAAGATTATTTTAGCTAATTAAATATTTGAAACAGCTCGTTTTATATTTTAAACATCTTTTTAAAAATATATTTACTTTAATATTAACACCTTAAGTATTTAAGTATAAATAGTTGATGATTATACAAAACAAATTAAAAAATTATTGGAGAATTTCATTTTAAAAGTATTACAAAAAGTTTAATACGATTTATTACCAATTTTTGAGTACTTATAATACATTTAACACTACCGTTCTAATACGATTTATTACCAAATTTAGTCGTTGCAAAACTTCTTAATCTAATTACTAATTCGAACTTTTATATTAATTGTACACAATTATTTAAGCAACAACCAATGAAAATATTATGAAAACAGCCCATTATAAATAGTTTAATTCCGAAATCAAGTGAGAAAAGTTGTTACCAGAACACTGAAAATGACCCAATAAAAGTTTGTTGTTGTTTGATGACATTTATCAAAAGGGTGTTCGTTTTCGGATTATTTTTATTTTCTGGTTGAATTCTTGAAGTCAAATAATCTGGAATTGTATTTTAGTTTTTATGCATATGAATTATTAAATATTTAATTTGATAATATTGTAACATGATGTATGAGGGTATCTTAATTTATGTTTAAGACTTTAAGTTCAGGAAAAAAAAAACTTTTTAATATGTTTCTTTTAATTATTGCATAATCAGTGATGCCCAATATAATGTGTCCTATTGGATTGTCGGATGGGCCTAGGTGTATATTCCTTTAAGCCCATGTCAGTCATCCACTCATCCATAGACCATAGATAAAGAAGTTGAAAAAAAGATTTAAACGATGTAGTTTTACCCGCGCGTTGCAGCGGGATCATAAATTATATTTTTATAAATATATTACTTAAAAATAATAAAATAACATTAGTCGTCTAGTTGCCGGCCAGTTAGAACGTAGTTTAATAATTAAAATTTGGTCATTTAAAATAACCTGAGATGAAATAAAATTTTATGTTAAAATGTAGATAAAAGAAAAATGATCATAATGATATATTTGACTTTTCAAAAATAACAATACCTCAAACGATAGAACAACAAAACAATTATATATTACATATGAAATAAAATATTTAGGCAGTTGCATGTCTGCCTGCCTAACGAAAATCGTTCCGAATACGATAAATTTTATATCAGAATGTAGACAAAAATAATGCGACTGTAATGATATACTCAAATTTTAATAGAATACAATATATCTAAAGTTATCACAGAATAATAGAAATGTTATATAATGTATATAAAGTAATAAAATAAGTCAGCTGCTTACCTGTCTGACAGCTTGCTTTACTGGTTCCGACGACGATAAATTTTATATCGGAATGTAGATAAAAACAATGCGATCGTAACGATATATTCAAATTTTTATAAAATATAATATACTAAAAGCTATTATACAAAAACAAAAACGGTATATTATATATAAAGTAATAAAAAAAAGTCAGCTGCTTACCTGCATGCTTGAGCTGCCTGGCAGCTTGCCTTACTGGTTCCGCCGACTGATAAATTTTATATCGGAATATAGATAAAAACAATACGATCGTAATGATATATTCAAATTTTGATAAAATATAATATATCAAAAGTTATTATAGAAAAACAAAAACGATATATATTATATATAAAGTAATAAAATAAGTCAGCTGCTTACCTGCCTACTTGAGCTGCCTGGCAGTGTTCATTGAACCGTAACCCGCGTTTGTAAATAGTTATATGTTAATGCACATTTTAATCGATAACAAAAAAGAAGTAAAACAAATAAGAGGGTGTTAGGATTTGCGTTTGAAAAAATGTTGTAGCGTTTTGGAAACTAATAATCAGATAATAGCTGTAACAAAAAGTGCTGCAGGAAATGTAGTGTTTGGTTTAGCTTCTGTTGTTTGCTATCATAATTATCAAATAATCAGTTTTTAAAGTGTTTGGATTTGCGTTTTTACTTGTAAAATGACCAAATAATCACTTATGAAGCAAATAAGCTACAATTTTTAACTTATGAAAAAGTGTGGTAAGATTAACGCTAAACGCATAGAATCACTTATTAACGTATGCAAGCCAAACACTTTAAACTAATTATTTGCGTTATTGTAACGTAATAAGCTGATAATTTGGTTCATAACGCAAAACCAAACACCCTCTAAATCTATTGGTTTATGTTTAGAACTTCGGAATTGTTTGAATTACATTTCAGAATTCTGATTCCTCTTGCTATAAAGCTCAAAACATTATTGAAAACTCGAAGATATTTAAATAATGTAATATGTTTTTGGACTTTCAGACTCGTTTAGTTGACATGTTTTCAGTGAAATTTTCGTCGAAAACAAAGGTCTCTGGAAAACGCGTTCAAATCCATTATTTTTAGATGTTTTCAGTTTCTATTTTTCAAAATTACAAGTAAACTTGAAAACACATTTTTGAGATTTGTTCAGCTAATCATGTGACCAGTTTACCTATTATCGCAGGTAAAATGGTGAAACATGAAAGAGTTAGTACTTTGTTCAGCCAAAAAAATAAGCGGTTAACCAAGAAAGATCATGAAAGTTCAAATGATTTGTTTCGTAATAACCCTTAAAAAATAAGTTTTTGATTCCCTTTCGTTTACAAAATAAACTTGGTTACGTTAAATAATACAAAATAAACCTTTTAATCTTTTTTTTATGAAAAACAAACTTGATTAACTTAAACAAAAAATATATATAATTTGACAATTAACTCTAAATTGTTTAATTTTATAAAAGGAATTACTTCTAAAAACAAAGTATCTTAAACTCGAAGGGTATTCAATTTTCATGATATAAAAGATTAAAATTATAGTTTGACCAATTTATAAATCATTTATTTATTAGTGGAAAATGAGTTTGGATGTGGAGAATCCACCACACATGAACATGAGTGTTATTAACGCATTTGTTCCATAAAAATGGTCATTAATTATCAAAAGTGATGGTTGGATCCATGTGAACTTTGGAAGAAAAATCAGGATGAGGTTCCTTTTAAGAAATGCTTTACTTTAGATAACTAAACGAACCATGTATGTCGGGGCGTCGTTCTTTAGTCAGATTAATGTTATGTTTATCTTAATCGAGCTCGACTCGTTAAAAGCTTAAAAACACTCGAATTAAACGAGCCTGAGCCTAAATCCTAGCTCGTTTATTAAACGAACTCGAACCCGAGCTTCACATATCGAGCTCGCGAGCATATATATGAATAAAATTCTAATTTAATAAATATATAATATATAGATTAAATAATATAAATATATTAAAATAACAAGTTATATATATTATATAAAAAGATTATTAAAAATTTTAAACGAGCTCGACGGGTTCAGCTCGTTTACACCCCTAGTTTATCTTATTAAAAGTTATTTTATGTGTTTATTAGTCATATTTTATGTGTTTATCGATATAATACATAAATTAAATATGAATCTAAATCATATTAATATTTATCTAGGGATAAGCTTATGGACAAAAAAACCAGTCCGGACCAAACCCTTATTAATGAAATTGGTCCGATTTCGGTTACTTTAAATTTACTAATTTCGGTTTTCGATTTTCCGGGTTCGATCCACCAGTTTTCAGTTTTAACCCAGCCCAAATCAGAATTTAAACATTATGTTATCAATTTTAAACTTTATTTTATATTACTAATTTTTTGTAGTTCATGGAGAAACACCATTTTTAAATATTATTTTTAAACCATATAAAAAGTCCATAGAATAAGTATTGAGCTCTTTCATAAATATATAATTTTTGTCAAAGTCTTTTTAACTTTTGTTATAATACTATAGAGATAAAATATAGAGAACTTAATACAAAGAAGGTATGTTTGATCATTTATTTTGTTCAAGCAAAATGTGATAAACTTGATAATTTCACAAAGAGAAAGAGTTGAGTGAGAAAAATAAACAAAACATTAAAATATCTATGAAACTTGTACCGGTTCCAATCGGTACGAGGACCGAAAAACCAGACCAGACCAAACCCGTATTACAAACATTGGGCCGATTTTCGTTTTTCTTATTTCCCTAATTTTGGTTTTTTTTTTGGTCTCGACCGATTTGGTTCAAATGTTCATCTCTATGTTTATCTATATTTCTAATTAACCAATTATTTTATGTGTTTTATAAAATATATAAAAAAAATAAATACATGTCATAGATATTTTACTAAATGTTTGAGAACTGGTAATTTGTAAAATCATATTTAATAACATTTCTGATGGAAATATTTTGTGTGTATTTGTCATAATTTATATATTTATCAATATAAATTAGAAATATAATCTCATTCTAACTATATTTATCCATATATTTATATAAAAAATTGTTTTCTATATTTATAATTTCATTAAAATATTTTAAAACTAAATACATATTATACAAATATTATTAACTGTTTAATAATAAAAATTAATTAATAAAAATAATTTTATAATATTTTATTAATTAAATATATAAATATTGTGTTATATAAAATTTAAAATCTCAATTTATATCGATTAAAGTAATAAAATTTTTAAAAGAAATAATAAAAGAGTAGCTACTATTTATATTAACTGTTACCTAGAAAAGTTATATTTAAGAGTTATGATACATCAAAATAATATTATTCTTATAAGTAACTAGTTTATTACTCGTGTGCTACACGGAATACTTAATTAACTGGGTTTTAAACTTTGGTAGTCAGGGATAATAAGCTAAAAGTAGGAAGACACGGTTGGATAAAAAAAGACTAGTAATATTGAAAGATAAAAAGTGATATTCATAAGTTTCAAAACAAAAATCCGAGTCATATGATATTTTATAAATAAATTACTTTTATTTTATTTTATTAATTGAAGTTGTAGGTTACACATATCATATACTCATTAATGCAATTGGCAGTCTATTTAATCGTCAAGTGACATGTTATTACTTTTTAATTGAATAGATAGATTAATTTTTATATGTTTTAGTTTTTTATTTAATATAAATTTAATATAAATAAATAATTCTTATGGACGTAGTAGTATGTGAGACAATAAACTAATTATCAATTATATATATATATGTGTGTGTGTGTGTTTATGAATTTACAAAACATATCCTTGAATATTCATTTACTTATCATCCCAATATAAAAAGGCACATAACATGACATTTTGTTTCAATTAGCCTTACAAGTTACAATAATTAAATGTAATTCAATAATATTCTTCCAATGACCAATTGATTATTCGGTCAATACACAAATGCTGGATGAAAAAAATTGAACGGTATGAAAGTCTTATATGAGTTGCTATCAAAGGGGTTTATTAGATTTATATTTTTAAATGAAATTTAAATAAATTGCAAGTATACCACAACTAACGCCAAATACGACTAATTTAAAACATTTATCTATACACGATTAACCAATCCCTGTTAAATAATTATTAAAGACATGTATGTATAAAATACAAAACTACTTAGTATCAACATGGAGGATCTTTATTGGTCTCGATGTTGTTTCTAGAAGCTGACTAACTACCTGAGGTACGTAAGAAAATATTCTCAAACTCAACAAGCTCGTAAGTCTTCAAACAAATTATAACAACGTAAAAGAATAGTTTCTTGTAAAACAACGTTTTATAGGCATAATATAAGATTTTCAAGGTTTATGGAACATAAGCATTTCAAATATCAACTATCACATGTAATATGTAAGTCAGAGTGCCAAAGTGTTATCGTCCCTGGTGGGGGATAGCCACAAATGCCTAGGTAGAATTACTACACGAAGTGGACACTAAGTTAGGGTCCACATTGACATGGGTTGGGAGCGACCTAACAACAAGTCTATGAATAACATCACAACCAGCTCGTAGAGGCACCATTAACACCATTAAAGAACCTCATTGTTGATACTAAGTAGTTTGTGTTTTGGTGTTAGGTGCACTCGTTGATACTTGATGACAATTATAAATATATGTCATGGTTTAATCGTTGTTTGGCTTCACACACCCACACACTTCTGTTTAGTGAAGAAAGCACAAACAACTTGAAATATAATATTTTCGCAAGGTTGTTTCATTACCATGTGTCATACCCAACTCTCGTTAATTAACAACATTCACAGTTAACTGTTAATACCGCTATTTAAATGCTCGACATCCTCAAAACAACTAAAATAAACCCCAGATTCAAATTATAGTCGATTTAAACAATAAGTAACCCAATTTACGTTTAACATATTACTATATTAGTCAACTTTTTTAAATTGGACTAAATCAACTAATTAAAATTTACCATCTAGTTGATTACGTTATCACGTAATAACTAATAATCTAATTACACGTGCCAACTAAGGATCAGCAGGGATGACTTTTAGGGTGTGCGAAAGGCTCGACCGCACAGGGCCCCCTATTTCGTAGGGCATCACGGTTATAATAAAGATCTAGATTTAGACCAATAAAAATTTTCTGTATTTGACATGTATACGTTGTGCGTCGATGCGTTAAACTGGAATTTATGTCAAATTCAATTTGATTCGTATTATTTATTTCAGTTTCTCACTAATCAGTTTTTTTGTTATTCAGGAACTCGACTTTACCTATTAAAATTGAGTCTTAAAATGATCAATTTATTATTTAAAATACTTAAGGGACTATGTTGTAGTCACATGCACAGGGCCTCTAAAATCCATGAGACGGCCCTGGGTGGATCAGTCGAAATGCTTTAGCTAGAAGTGTGGCCCATGGCCCCCATGTTATTTAATGGAACCATTTAAGTCCCCCAACTTTGAACTAGAAGTCTTACTTAATCATACAACACCATAGTTGCATGTTTGTTGATAAAAGTTTATAGATTTGTTTATTGTTTTATATATTCAACCATTTTTTAATATAACTATATAATTTTGGCTTTACCTATTTTTATAATTGATCAAACACTTGTAAGTTATAATCTAGTACGAACTTTAATACAAATCTTACAATTCTTTTTTTCATTTCTTTTATCGTTTAAATACTGTTCTCATTGTAGTATATGATTGACAAACAAAATTACAACGACTAGGTTCCCCATATGTTTGCTATATGTTCAGCCTAACCCAATTAACGAAATAAATATTAAATTGATGTATTGCTTAGTTGAATTTATACTAGCAAGCATGCAAAACTCCTAGAGTAACGTATACCATGAAAGTCAGGATGAAAATAATTATATTCGTCAGAAACTGTTTTATAATAAAATATGACATCATTTTATTAAAAATCATGTATGTGGCCCTCTACATTGTGCATGTGTATACATACTCATATGTAAGTATATATGTTCTACGAGTCATTATGATAATTCGATAGTGATATGCTATCGATGTAACAATCGAACCATGATAATGATGGCCATTAGTTATTGCAAAACCATGATGCCAATGGTTGGCAATAAGAGTGGTGGTTAATGATGAAGAAGATGTGGTCATAGGAATGGTTAACCAATAACCAACTTTATTCATGATGATGTTTTATCATGAAACATGATGACATCATGGTATGAAACTATGAATACAAAAACGATTAACGAAAAGTGGAAACGATATCATTCTTACTAAGAAGAAAACATATTGTTTATGATATTAGTTATTAGATTATTAGTAGTAAGAAAGTGAAGGATATAGAGAGAGAATATAATAAAACTGATTTGTAAGTATTTAGGATTCAACTAAATGTAATACCCGTAATTTATATCATCAATCATACTTCCAATAACACAATGCATCGAACAAGTTATTTACAACATGTTTAAAATCAATTAAGTAAATATTCGAGTAATTTAGAGTTTTAAATAATTAAAAGATATTGATATTTATATAAATTATTAAAACAAGCACAAGTTCAAAGATTGGTTGGGTTAGTACTTGTCCTGTATGATATATTTACTTAACATGAAAATTACACTTAATTTTGTTTAATCTAATATAAAATTGCAATCTCATTTAACACATTCAAAATAATTCAAATGAACAATGACATTAAATAGGTGTGTAATTTCAATACCGTTTTGATTTAGTTAGCATACTTTTCTTTGTACACATTTCGATTGTGTACTTTAAAAGTGTTTTGATTTGGTAGTTTGGTAAACTGAAAACCAGATACTATCAATTACCATGCTGGTGCATACTTTGTCAATATTTTAATTTAGAAAAGTGTTCTGATTTTTGTTATTAACTTTTAAAAATGTTTCAATGTGGTAGTTGAACAACCTAATAATTGGTATAAAATTGCATTAATTTTAATTCATCCACATTTTACTTTGGATCACTCTTGCATCGTTTTTCGATTAGTTTTCGAAAACATTGGTTGTTAAGCAACCTTCGTAACCAATAATAATGTTTCCTCCACACCATTACTTTCTAATCACTTTTACACCACTTTTCGATTAATAGCTAACTCGATTTAGTAAAACGGATGTGAAATATTCAATCTGTTTAATATCTTGATTGTGAATTAGTATATCAGAAAACATATAATTTTGACAATGGTAAATTTTTTCTAAATTCTGAAATTTTAAGTTCATATTTAATTTACTCAATTCGAGTTAGTCTTTCTTCGAAAAGTGGATTATGAGCGATCCAAAAAAGAAGACGTTGATGAATGTAAATTTAATGCAAGCTGATATCAAATATTAGTATGTTCAACTATCAATCGAAACACTTTCAAAATTAAGTACTATCTAATCAAAGCATTGACAAAGTATAAGTCAGCTTGATTACTAGTAGTATCGATTTTCCAGACAACCAAACATCAAATTAACACAATGAAAGTACGTATTAGCTTAAATATGCATAAAAAGTACGTTGTCTAAAGAGTTTTTTACTAAACCCTTATATTTTGAATATTTATTTCCCAAATAGTGATAGTTTTAATTTTATTTACTAAAAGATAGCAATTTTGATCTTAGAGCAAAGGGAGTGGTCACCCCGCTTCACCGTGGCCTTGCCACCTAGGACCCTCCCCGGCGGCTACACCGCCCCCTCCCCGCCCGGCTTCCCCGCCCCGCTCCACCCCGCCTTCTCCTTCCTTATTTTCCTTGTCTTTTTCCTCCCAAACGGTCAAATGACCGTTCTTAATTTAAAAAAATTTATTTAACCTAAATTTTTTACTCTATAAATATTTCACTCCAATACATTAAATCCTCACATCTTTCAATCTATACACTTTCAAAATTCTCTTTTTCATTTAACCTAAAATTTTTACTATCATTCACAATTTTATTTTTATTGTGATGGAACCGTATACTACGTCTTCGTCGTCAAACTCATCAACCGAAGAGTCGTCGGAAGACGAATCTCAACATTATCAACAAGTCTTTGAAGCATTTTTAAATGCCAGCTCTCCGCAAATAAATCAACCTAGACGAAGAATTGCAATTTAGAGAGACCGAGCAGCTGCAAATGAACGTCTAATGCGTAATTATTTTACTGAAAATCCTCTCTATGGAGATGATATGTTCAGAAGGAGGTTCCGGATGCGCAAAGAAATATTCCTACGAACAGTTTACGATATGGAGCAACATTTTGAATATTTTACCTTGCGATGGGATGCTCGAGGTAGAAGGGGATTTACTGCGTTACAAAAATGCACATCTGCTATTCGGCAACTCGCATATGGCATGGTGCCTGATTCGATTGACGACTCTCTTTTTATGTCTGAAAGAACTTCGCGTGAAACCTTGCAAGAATTCTGTAAGGGAATTATTCAGCTATACAGACGCAAATATTTGCGTACACCGACTGAATCTGATGTTCATCATTTGTACGCGTTCCATGAAGCAAAACATGGATTTCGTGGAATGATTGGCAGCATCGACTGTACACATTGGGCATGGAGAAATTGCCCTACAGAATGGCGAGGACAATATATGCGAGGCGATCACCAATATCCGACAATTTTGTTGGAAGCGGTTGCATCACAAGATTTATGGATTTGGCATGCATTTTTTGGCGTTGCGGGTTCCAACAACGATATCAATGTGGTTAATCAATCACCAATATTCAACGACGTTTTAAACGGGATCGCACCGGTTGTTCCTTTTGTTATTAACGGAACACAATACAAACATGGTGACTATCTAACCGACGGGATATATCCCGAGTGGGCGACTTTTGTGAAAGCTTTTTTGTGTCCAACCGATGACAAACGAAATAGATTCAAGGCAGCACAAGAGTCGGCAAGAAAAGACATCGAACGAGCTTTTGGTGTACTCAAATCTCGTTTTGCTATAATAAACAACCCCGCACGACCATGACACCCAAATAAAATTAGAAACATCATGTATGCTTGTGTCATATTACACAATATGATCTTAGAAGACGAAGGGTTCGCGATATGTTCATTTCAAAAAACCGAGCTTCCATCCAATCAACATTCCGCTTCCAATGAAGTATATCAAAATACGTTATTGGAAATTCGTAATCGGGAAACACACAATAACCTTCGCTCAGATCTTGTGGAACATATTGCACTTGCCCAAATACCAAATTTAGACGGCTAGTTTGTATTTTTTTTAATGTTCATTCGTAATTTTAGCTTTTATTTATTGTTTATGTATTTTTTTTATTTTAATTGGGTAATTTTTAATGTTTAGTTTATGTAATAGTTTTTAAATATTTATGAAATTAATTATTTTAGTTTTAATATTTGTTTTGTTATTTAAAATTAAATTATTTTAAAAAAATTAAGAAAGATGGAAAGGTATAGAAAGATGAGTATTTCCTAGTTAGAAAGGTGGAGAAAGGTAGGGAAAGGTGGAGAGAGAAAAGCTGATATGGCGCTGACGTGTACAGAAAGATGGATTTCGGGAAGACAACCACTCCCTTTGCTCTTAGAGTGAAGGGTGTGGTTGTCTTCCCGAAACCCACCTTTCTGTACACGTCAGCGCCACATCAGCTTTTCTCTCTCCACCTTTTCCCACCTTTCTCCATCTTTCTAAGGTGGAAATACTCATCATTCTATACCTTTCCATCTTTCTTAATTTTTTTTAAATAAATTCATTTTAACTAACAAAACAAATATTAGTTCTATACATTTCCATCTTTCTTAATTTCCTAATTTTTCGTCTGTATAGCTGAATAATTCCCTTACAGAATTCTTGCAAGCTTTCACGCGAAGTTCTTTCAGACATAAAAAGAGAGTCGTCAATCGAATCAGGCACCATGCCATATGCGAGTTGCCGAATAGCAGATGTGCATTTTTGTAACGCAGTAAATCCCCTTCTACCTCGAGCATCCCATCGCAAGGTAAAAAATTCAAAATGTTGTTCCATATCGTAAACTCTTCGTAGGAACAGTTCTTTGCGCATCCGGAACTTCCTTCTGAACATATCATCTCCATAGAGAGGATTTTCAGTAAAATAATTACGCATTAGACGTTCATTTGCAGCCGCTCGGTCTCTCCGAATTGCAATTCTTCGTCTAGGTTGATTAATTTGCGCAGAGCTGGAATTTAAAAATGCTTCAAAGACTTGTTGATAATGTTGAGATTCGTCTTCCGACGACTCTTCGGTTGATGAGTGTGACGATGAAGACGTAGTATACGGTCTCATTGTGAATGATAGTAAAAATTTTAGGTTAAATGAAAGAGAGAATTTTGAAAGTGTATAGGTTGAAAGATGTGAGGATTTAATGTATTGGAGTGAAATATTTATAGAGTAAAAATTTTAGGTTAATTTTTTTTTTTAATTATCAACGGTCATTTGACCGTTTGGAGAGGAAAAGGACAAAGAAAAGAAGAAAGGAGAAGGCGGGGTGGAGCGGGGAGGGGAAGCCGGGCGGGGAGGAGTTTTCGCGAGGCCTCCGAGGGGGGGCGGTGTAGCCTCTAGGGTTCTCTCCTAGGTGGCAAGGCCGCTGTCAAGTGGCTTGTGTACACCCTTTGCTCTTAAGCCTAATTAAAGCATGGTGGTTTTAACTTAACCTTTTTTTATTCAAAAATTTTATCCAAAATTGGTCATCTTCTTCTTCTTCTTTTATATGATATTTATTTATTTATTTTTTACTCACTTCTATTTTCAAAAAAAGAAATTTTTTTAAAAAATCTTTTTTTTTTAAATTGATTCTTTTTCTACTCACTTCAAACTAAATTTAAAAAAAAGTTCAATTTTAACAAACTAAAATAATTTACGATAACTAATCGATCAAAATAATCATATTTAAAAATCATACAATGGGTTCATGTTAGAAAAATTATTTATCAATACAAATAAAATTATATAATCATACATAATTATTTAAAATATTTTTTTAAATTGTTTTAACGTTAGTATATAATGTTTGGTTTTATGTCAAATTTTTTTAATGAAATTTAAAATGAGTATAAAAGAAATTGAGGGAAAAAAATATTTTTTTTGGAGTTTGTTTTGAAAATTGTATAAAGTTAAAAAACAGAAAAAAGAAAAAACCATTTATAACAAAAATTGAGATGAAAAACAAAACTACCATCTTTTCGTAAATAAAAGTAAAACTACTATGTTTTAGTAAATATTTTTCAAAAATACTATCATTTGGCTAAAAACTCTTGTCTAAATCGAAACAATATTAAAAGCATACTGTGGCACCCTTGCCACAACAACCACCATTAACAAGACACCCAGGATTAATCACCAATACATCAATTACATAATGATCTGATTACTTAATTAAAGTGCGGAAGCAATTAAAGTACAAAATAAAGTATTACAACAGTTTCAAATCACTCTACAGTGCTACAAAGGTTACATGTCTATATCTAAAAACTTCCATTACATTACATTGTCCCAAATTTATTGCAACATTAATCTCAACAATAAATTACCAAATAAGCAACTGAGTCTTCAATTCACTTCAAACAACAACCTAGCTAGATGGTCCCGCAGCTGATTTTCCTTTTCCTGTGAAAATTTCAACAACTAAAACATAAGCGAATGCTTAGTGAATACATAGATTGCGCATTTTATAAATTTTTATGAAGCCCAAGGATAACACAGATGACCAACATCGGATATCCTCTTCGTACACAAAGTACGGACCAGAGCCGCAGCCCCTTCGAGCTCACAGCTCGGCATTTAAACATACCATCTGAGACAAACGTACGATCGGGGATGACATACTGCCTACCGGGCCTAGGAGGGATCAGCTCCAGGTCATATAGCACAGTAACATCAGAGTAATCGATGCGACCCACCGGTCCATCACTAGATGCACAACAATCGAACGGACATGCAACAAGTAAGAATGTGCATCTAAATCTACGCAAGTTAGTAGAATTCCAACCAAACAAATGAAACAACACGTCTCAGCAGGCAAAGCTAACATAAAACAGATATAACCATGCGAAATCTACTGTACTCACAGTGGGTGCGTAAATAAACTTTAATCAATCTTATTTCTCCTCGGGCTTTCAACCGGATCCACAAAGTACCCCACTGTGGGTTAAACAACACCACAAGGGACCTGTCAGTCAGTTGTAACAACACATCGTGTCAATAACTGTTTGATTCCATAAAAACCAAATTTTTATAAGTTTTGCAAAAATTTCGACCCTAATTCGGATCCATGTCCGAATTCGGATCCCACCCGTATTCGGACCCCAATTCGGTCCCCATGTTAAGTTACAATCTTGTCAAGTTCGGATCATATACATTTTTGGACCACATCCTAATTCGGACATCCTTATTTAAGTTGGAACCTTACCCGAATTCGGACACAACCGAATTCGGACCTATACTAAGTTCGGGCCATATACGGTTTCGGTCCACAACCGGATTCGGACCCACATCCGAAATACAACACTTATAAATATTTTGTATTAAATACCCAGAAGTTCGGGCCTCATCCGAATTCGGACTTGATCCGAGTTCTTCTCGGATCCGAATTCGGATTCCTCCGTGTTCATACTTGTGCAGTTTTGTCAATTTTTCAGATTTAATTCCATCGTTTTTGGTACTAACTCGATACATGATATGACTTATACAGACTAAAACACATCCATTTTCAACCCTTTTAACACCAATATTATCACTATTACATATCAAATTAAACCCTTTTCATCCACTTTTATACACCCATAGAACACACACACTAAAAACACACACAAATCTCTAAAAATCGTACTTAGAGGTTGATTCAGAAGCTAAAATTTAATATATAACATTTCAGATACTCGATTTGCATTAATCTATAACAACATCAAACATGCAACAACATTTGCAGCCTTAAATCTCATTTTCGGATTTTTAACAAATCCGAACCAAAACCATCAATTTCAAAGAATTAGTGAAATGTTTACCTTAAATCGATTCTTGCAGATGTTTTAGTTCCTCCCAAACAACCTTAATCCAAATTTTCAGCTTCAAAATCCAAGTTTTGATGATCTTCAAATTTTAGAGAGAGAGAGAGAGAGCCGAGAGATGAGAGAGAGTTTTAGTGAAAGAGTGAGTTGGTTCAAATGAAGTGAAATAATGATTTTTCCCTCTTTTATTTCACACTTTCAACTTTTGGCACATTTCACCCCTCCACTTATCCGGTTCCATAAAATACTGATTTTTATAAAATAAAGAAGTCCATCTTTATTTTATTTTCCTTAACAAATATTAATAATGTATTCACTTAAATAACTTTAGAATTCTAAATTTCCATAATATGCAATCAACTTTATAATCAGTCCAAATTTCGTACCAACTTAACTTACATAATTCAACTTAAATTACAAATTTAAACTTAATAAACTTCAAATATAATAATTTAAATCCGAGGATGTTACAGCATGGGCTCCACCACGCTCAACTTCGTCCTCGAAGTTACTCGGATTCGAACAATCTCGGATACTTCTTCAACATCTCTGCCCTTGTTTCCCAAGTATGATTCGCTCCCTTATGATGCTTCCAACGTACAAGCACCATTTCTCTCTCTTTGCTCCTTAATTTCTTCACTTTTGTGTCTAACACACACTCCGGTTCTTCAACATACCGGAGCCTTTCATCAATCTGCAACTCAGCGTAGTCAGCCCAATCTTCGTTTTCTGTTGTGAACGACTTTCTAAGGTTCCCCACATGGAACACCGAGTGTATGCCCGACATTTCTTCAGGCAACTCTAAGCGATAAGACTGATTTCCTATTTTCTCGGTAATTCTGAATGGCCCAACAAATCTCGGAGCCAACTTGCCTCTCTTCACGAAACGAGTAACACCTCTCATAGGTGATACTTTCAAGTAAACCCAGTCATTCACTTCAAAGCTGATGGGTTTGTGCCTTCTGTCGTAGTAACTTTTCTGGCGATCCTGGGCCGCTTTCATGTTCTGCCTGATCAACTGTATTTTCTCGTTTGTTTCTTGAAGCAAAGCCGGCCCGACAATCGGCGTTTCACCCGTTTCTCTCCAACATGTAGGAGTCCTACATCTCCTTCCATATAGAGCCTCGAACGGAGCTTTCTTGATTGTAGCGTGGTAACTGTTGTTATACGAAAACTCTATGAGTGGCAGATGATCGTCCCAATTGCCACCGAGATCTAACACACACGATCTCATCATGTCTTCAATCGTTAAGATGGTCCGCTCACTCTGACCATCAGTTTGCGGGCGGTAAGCTGTACTGATCGGGTTATAATTTACCATGTTTATTAAGCGTAAAAGAGTTGTTTTTAATATAAAAGTGTTATAGAATGTGCCGCTATTGAATAAATTCTGTGCTTGTGCAGGTAAACAAAATCCGGTTTAAAATTGCGAAAAAAGGACGAAATTTCAGAGCCAGGCGCAGAGAGGGGCGCAGCCCTGCGGCCAGACCGAGTGCTCGACAGAAGAAATTAATTCACAAAAATACGGATTTTACAGAGGGGCGCAGGGGGGGGCGCAGGCCTGCGCCTACGGCTGCGCCCAGCCCATTAAAATAATAGACGGCCGTTTTTAGGGTTTTTCCAGTTTTTCCTATAAATACCAAGTCATATTTCAGAGTTCAACATCGTTTTTTGGAGGAGAAGGCTAAGGAAAAGAACCCTGTTTGAGCGAAAACACGTACGAAGAACACACGAGTCGAGCTACGGTGATGGATCAACAACTCTTGAACGTTGCATCAACTATGTCCGGCTAAGCTCACCATAATCATTCTCGGAGGAAGCACATCGCTAAGTTTTACTTTATGAACGATTACTTTAAGTTTGCATGGTTTTTATTATTTATATTGTGATTGTAAACGAATGATTATTATTTTGTTGTTGCGTTTCGCAAGATAGTTCGTAGACATTTTATTATTCGTGCCGAGTTAATTATTTAATTCAGACGAGTAATCAAACGTGTCACGCGCTATGCCCAAGATCACGTAATGGTTTTAATAATAATTCTAACGAAGATTATGTCTATGTAATCTTCAAATCGTTTTTATAAATTAAACACAAAGCGAGGTGTGGAATCCGGGAATGGTTATCTTCGTACTTTATTCAATCAAACAATCTTCTTAAGTTTTCTTTTCACAAAATTCGCAAGTAATTAGTTTTATAAATCAAGCAATCACCTTTTTACAAACCACTCAATCTTTCTAAGTTACTTACTTTGCAATGCTAATCGCTTAAATACGTGCAATTAACCTCTCGCTCTCTGTGGATACGATCCCTACTTACCCTAGCTTCTAAGGTATTTAGTGGTATTTTTGACGGGTTAACGACACTCGCATCAAATTTTGGCGCCGTTGCCGGGGAGCGGTTGCGCTTAAATCACGTATTTTAGTAATTAGCTTAATTTAGTTGCCTTATTTTCTTTAGAGTAATTTAGGTAATTTAGTTAATTTAGTTAATTTCAATTAATTGCTTATTTGCTTTTATTTGCTTTCTTAAATTAGTTAAAGTTTCCTTATGTTGCTATATTCTATTTAATTAGTTTTTAATTAGTTTTAAGTTTTAATTATTGTTTTAGTTTATTAAGAAAAAGGGAATCGTGGCGCAAGCATCGATTCTCACCAAAAAGAAAGTAACTAATTCGAATTCTTCATCTAGCCCTCATAAGTTTATGCACACACGATATTCTAGTAGAATTTCACCCTTGAAGTTTGATCCAGAAATCGAAAAAACCGCTAGATCTAATAGGCGAGCCACAACTCAAACAAACGAAACTAAAAATACTGCTCCTAAAGTAAACGTGGAGGAAGAAATAATTAATTCGGAAGACGAGAACATCGAAAACGTTCTTGTCGACGTCCAACAAAACCAAAGACCGATGGGAGACCGTAGAATCCCATTATAGGCCGGGTGATATCCCTGATCCATCACCCATTCTCTACCCAATTAATGAGAATGAACCCGAAATTAGGCCACAGCTATTTAGCATATTACCCATTTTTCGCGGAGCACCAAGCGAAGAACCGTATGAGCACTTAGCTGAATTCACTGCCATATGTAAGGCCAATCACGTTAGGGGAATGACCGTAGATGCTCTAAAACTCAGACTCTTTCCTTTCTCTTTGAAGGAACGAGCGAAAAATTGGTTCGTGTCACTTCCCACTGATAGTATAACTAACTGGGATGAGATGAAAAAAGAATTTCTAACTGAATATTACCCAATTAGTAAAACTACAGAAAAACGTAAAGAAATCACTGGATTTAAACAGAAAATTGGAGAACAATTTCACGAAGCTTTTAATAGGTTGAATGAATTACTACGAACATGCCCTCACCATGAAATTCCTAAATGGATGCTAATTAAAACCTTTTTCGATGGGGTTAGTCAAGAAAGTAGGAATATGATCACCGCTGCTTCAGGCGGAACCTTTTTAGCCAAGGAAGATGATGAAGCTTGGGAATTATTAACCCAATTAAGCAAAGGTTTAAAAGTTCAAGCAGGTTCGGATAATAGTGTTGGTGTCCAAGTTATGGGCATAGACAACGCATGGAAGAAAGAAGTTAAATCTGACATATCCGAACTAAGCAAAAAGATGGACTTGTTGATGAAAGGAATGGGAAAGGTTACAGCGGCACAGGTTTGCTGTGTCACTTGTGGAGACCCTTCTCATCCAACCGAGAATTGCCCACATACCTTCACGCACGAAGAGTATGTTAACGAAGCTTTTGGATTTCGGCAACGAAGAGAACGGGAGAATCCATACTCGGAAACTTACAATCCGGGATGGAGAAAACACCCGAACTTTAGTTGGAGGGATAATCAAGACAATGATGCTCCCCCGAAGCCAAGATATGAGCAACCTCGTCAACAAAACCGAGATTTCCAATATGGATCGACCTCAGCTACGAAGGATGATCGGTACTATAAACGCCAAGACCCTAAAGAAGAAAATGATTCGCGACAAGTGTCGGGGAATTCGAAAGAGTTTTCCGAGTTTATGGAATTCATGAAGCAGCAAACCATGGTTCAAGCGAAAACTATGGAGATGCTTGGAAGGCAGATGGGACAAATTGCAGAATCCTTAACTAAACGAGAAGAAGGGAAGCTTCCAAGCAACACCACAGTTAACCCATCGCACCACCATGGAAAAGAGAAGAAATATGAAGTTAATGAAGTGAACGAAGTTAACAAAGTCACTACCCTTAGGAGTGGAAAGGAAGTAGATAACAAAATAGAAATGCCTAAGGAGAGTGAGACTGACGACGAGGTAGAAAATGTTTATGAAGAAGAGCCACCCAAATCGGAGTCAAGGGTTGAAACAAAAGTTAAGAAAGTAACTTTTAAGGAAGTAGAAGCCAAGAAACCAGTAGAGATTAAAGTTGGGGAAGAGAGTTCCAATACTGAAACTGTTCCCTACCCAACGGCCTTAGAAAATCCAGCTTCATTCCCTTATGGTAAGAAAGGACCTAAAAACGAAGAGTTATGGGATATTTTTAATCAAGTTAAAATTAACATTCCCTTAATCAAAGCTATACAACAAGTTCCTTCTTACGCTAAATTCCTAAAAGACCTTTGTACTCAGAAGCGAAAATTTAAAATAACTCTTCCGAAGCAAATCAACCTCACTGAACAAGTCAGTGCAGTTATCACGAGCTCACTGCCGCCTAAACTAAAAGATCCAGGATCACCCTTGATCCCGGTAACTATCGGCGATATTCAAATTAAAAAAGCAATTCTAGACTTAGGGGCGAGTGTTAATATTCTACCTGGTAATTTATTTGACCAACATGATCTAGGAACCCTACAGACAACAGATGTCATCCTACAATTAGCAGATAGGTCTACCAAAGTACCACGAGGAATGTTATCTGATGTAATCAATAAGGTCGAAGATTTCTATTATCCAGTAGATTTCTTAGTGTTGGATTCAGATAGTGCTTACAAAGAAAGCCAACCGGCAATCATATTAGGACGTCCCTTCTTAGCCACAATCAACGCTCAAATCAATTGCAGGACAGGTGCATTAGACATAGCATTCGGAAACCGTAAACTCCGACTTAATGTCTTTAACAATGTACCCAATGCGCCATTGGATTCAGAGTGCTATATGATCGATCTAGTTGATGATTTAACACAACAACAATTATCAACAATAACATGTAAAGATCCAGTGGAGCTGCTCCTGTACTATAATGCGCATATGCTAGATAATATGCCTGAAGCTAAGGAGTTTGAACTTGAAAGTGTTCAGTCAGTAGATTCTAATCAACCACCATGGACACATAAGATCGAAAAACTTCCGACTGACCTTCCACCATCAGCAAAACCGTCTTTAGAGCAACCACCCAAGCTAGAGTTGAAACCACTTCCATCTCATCTCAAATATGCTTTTCTTGGCCCTGAGAATACACTGCCTGTAATCATCGCAACAGACCTTACTGCTGCACAAGAAAAGGCCTTGTTAGAAGTGTTATCGAGATATAAGGAAGCGGTAGGCTGGACCATAGCAGATCTTAAAGGAATTAGTCCGACGCTGTGTATGCATAGGATTATAACTGATCCAACAGCCAAGCCAAGCAGAGATGCTCAGAGAAGGCTAAACCCTAACCTTAGAGAGGTAGTGAAGAAAGAAGTGTTGAAATGGCTAGATGCTGGAATTATCTATCCGATATCAGATAGCCAATGGGTTAGTCCCACACAAACGGTTCCAAAAAAATCTGGAATCACTGTCGTCGATACTCCTGAAGGAGAAAAGATTGCAACTCGCCCTGTGACGGGGTGGAGAGTATGTATCGACTACAGAAAACTAAACGCCGCAACCTCAAAAGATCATTTTCCTCTGCCATTCATCGACCAAATAGTAGAGAAGCTAGCAGGGCAGAAATTCTATTGTTTCCTAGATGGCTATTCGGGGTATAACCAAATCCCAATACACCCAGAGGACCAAGATAAAACGACATTTACGTGTCCGTATGGCACATTCGCCTACCGAAGAATGCCATTTGGATTATGTAACGCTCCAGCCACATTTCAGCGATGTATGATGGCTATATTTTCAGACATGGTCGGAGGTTCTCTTGAAATCTTCATGGACGACTTTTCGATATTTGATAAGTCATTCGAAGGGTGCCTCTCTCATTTAGAAAAAGTTCTTAAGCGTTGTACTGAAACTAATTTAGTACTAAGCTGGGAGAAAAGTCACTTTATGGTTAAAGAGGGAGTAGTCTTAGGACACATAGTCTCTGAAAGAGGAATGGAGGTTGATCGAGCTAAGATACAAATAATTTCCTCGCTACCACCACCAACTAATATCAAGGGGATTCGTTCTTTTCTAGGACATGCAGGTTTCTATAGGAGATTCATAAAAGATTTTAGTGCCATATCCAAACCCCTATGTAACCTTCTCCTAAAAGACGCACCGTTCAATTTTGATAAAGACTGTGCAGAGGCATTTAACACATTAAAAATGAAGCTCACGGAGGCACCAATTCTGCAATCACCTGATTGGTCTCAACCCTTTGAGATCATGTGTGACGCCAGCGATCATGCAGTAGGTGCCGTCCTTGGTCAAAGAGTGGACAAAAAGCCAGTGGTAATATACTATGCAAGTAAAACCTTCTCTGAAGCTCAAATTAATTACACAACCACTGAAAAAGAATTGCTTGCAGTAGTGTATGCGCTAGATAAGTTTAGATCTTACGTCTGGGGAGCTAAGGTAATTGTGTACTCCGATCATAGTGCCTTACAACACCTCTTGGCTAAGAAAGATGCTAAGCCACGGCTAATTCGTTGGATACTGTTGCTACAAGAATTTGATTTAGAAATCAGAGACAAAAAGGGCTCAGAAAATGTAGTAGCAGACCATCTCTCGAGACTGCCAGCAATCACCACTGACATGCTGGACTCCATTCGGGACAATTTCCCAGATGAACAATTATTGTTCGTCGCAAAAGTGCCTTGGTTCGCTAACTTAGTGAATTACTTTGTCACAGGGAAAACACCAAACCACTGGAATTCACATCAAAGAAAGTATTTCTTCTCTCAAACTAAACAGTACATTTGGGAGGAGCCGGATTTGTTCAAAATAGGAGTAGATCAGATTATCCGGCGATGTGTTCCAGATAATGAGCATTATGATATTTTAAATCACTGTCATTCGTATGCATGTGGAGGCCATTTTAGTGCTAAAAAGACAGGCCATCGAATCTTACAAAGTGGATTCTTTTGGCCGACTATCTTTAAGGATTCCTATGAATTTGTTAAATCATGCCTACGATGCCAGAAGATAGGAGGTATTTCAAAAAGAGACCAAATGCCTATGACACCAATTCTTATAGTAGAGATTTTTGATGTATGGGGCATAGACTTTATGGGACCATTCCCTAAGTCGTACGGTTTTGAATACATCTTAGTGGCAGTTGATTACGTATCTAAATGGGTAGAAGCCGAAGCCACAAGGACTAATGACCACAAAGTAGTGTGCCAATTCGTTAAACGTAACATATTTTCTCGCCATGGAATTCCTAGAGCCATAATTAGTGATGGGGGTTCTCATTTCAAAAATATGTACTTTAGCAAACTACTTAAACATTATGGAGTGACGCATAAGATAGCTACCCCATATCACCCACAAACTAGTGGACAAGTAGAGGTATCTAACAGGGAGGTTAAGCGAATATTAGAAAAAACAGTACGACCCGATAGGAAAGATTGGTCAATACGATTAGATGATGCACTTTGGGCGTATCGTACAGCGTATAAAACCCCTATTGGTATGTCTCCCTATAAACTAGTTTATGGGAAATTATGTCATCTTCCGGTGGAGTTAGAGCACCGAGCCTTATGGGCCATTAAAAATGCAAACCTTAACTTCACAGCTGCCGGTATAAATCGAAAGCACCAACTGCACGAATTAGAAGAAATTCGCAAGGAAGCTTATGAAAGTTCTATAATATATAAAGAAAAAACAAAAGCTTTCCACGATCGAATAATTAAGCGAAAGGTGTTTAATAAAGGTGACAAAGTCTGGCTATTTAACGCACGCCTGCGGCTCTTCCCAGGCAAATTAAAAAGTAAGTGGACAGGCCCATACACAGTAACTAACGTCTACCCGTATGGTGCGGTTGAAATAATAGATCAAAAAGGAGGTGAGCCGTTTAAAGTAAACGGACACAGATTAAAATTATTTGTACAATGGGCTGATAATGAAATTATATCATCTGAGACAATGGTCTTGGAAGATATCACTTAAATATATAAGAGTTCCAAAATGTCTGGCTGAAGACATTAAACTTAGCGCTTACTGGAAGACAATTCAGTGAACTTTGTGGGTATGTTCCATAGAAACCCTCACGAGACTATAACTCGTCCACTCAGGCTACTGAGGGGTTTAAAGGCTTGTTGCACATGCTAAGTGCAATCGTTTTTCACCACGAAAGTGTGCTTTAATTTCGTTTATTTAGTTATATTTAGTTCTTATTGTTAGTATTTCTTAAATCGTCCTTTAAAACACTTAGCTGCATTTGAGCTTGACTTTACTACAAAATGTCACATGCGGTAACCAACTAAGTTGGGGAAAGAATTTGCACATTCGGGACCATTGAGCTTGGAGGAAATTAAAAGGAATATACTTACGTTAGGGAGGGGCAATTCCTAGCAAAATGTGTGTTGCACCAATACTAAATTGCACATGCTTGAATATTCAATACTTAGATGCTACATGTGTTGTTTCATTTCTTCGTAAATGTTTCTTGTTTCATAATTATTTGTGTGCCGAGGACGCCCCAATTCTTTAAGTTGGGGAAGGGGGACGCATTATGCTTCACACTATGCTTTATATGTTATATATCGTGAAACCGAGAAAAAATTTACGAAAAATGACAACTTTTTGGTCAAATAACTCACTTATAAAGATTTAAGGCTCCATTGTTAGTGTTGATCTCAGTTAAACTTGAGTTTTCAACTCAAGTTGGGGAAGTTTGAAGAAAATTACTAGCACGAGAAGATGATGGGCCTTTCAGTGAGTTCTACGACAGCAACTTCGGACAACCTCCACCGCAGTAGTCAGGTTCTTCCGTTCCTCTCTTTAAGTAGGATGAATTATTGTTTTTATGCTTTATTATTGTTCTTTTTTTTTTTGTGCATTACTTTGATTGAATAAATGTGTTTCCTTTAAAGAAGATTATGTGAAAAACAGGCCGTAAATGATCCGATCAATTAACCCGATAAATTTTTATTGTTGAGCTTGCAACTTAAATATGATGATGTTAGTTAGGTCGGTTTCAAGCAAAAAGACGTAATTATATGAGTTTAAACATAACATAAAGAGTCATAGATGTTTAAAACCCAAAGAAGTGAACCGAGTTGAAGTAGGATATATTGTGTTGTAGGAAGGGATGATTAACAAGGATTTCAATAGCCGCTATTTATTCATGCAATAAGGGGGAGGAAACGAACACGAATAGAGCCTCAATTCAAGTGTGGCCTAGTTGATTCAGGAGATTAAGTCTGAAGGGTACCATCATGCCTAGTCCCCTAAGACCAACTGGTCTGGGAGCGGCTGACCCAAATCCTGTTACACGGATCATCTAGAAAGTCATAGTAAACTTGAACGAAAAACATAGACATTGCATGAAAAGAACAAAAAGAAAAAATTAGTAGCTAAAGTCATGCATCGAGGAAAAAGATGGTCCAGTGACCCACGTGAATTCAATTCTGTAACCTTGAGCTAAAAGGATAATAGTGGTGAGGAATTTTTGAACAACTATCCAAGAAACATCACGATATATCTGAATTAAATTCTGTTCGTGTCTGCGAGTTTCAGCACATCTATGAAGGCTAGTGCTTGTTTAAATGAGTTAATTATGTTTTGTACGCTTGATAAACCCGATGTTTTAAAAATCTGATTTTCGTTGCTTGCTCGGGACGATCAAGAATTAAGTTGGGGAAGTTTGATCGGGTTATAATTTACCATGTTTATTAAGCGTAAAAGAGTTGTTTTTAATATAAAAGTGTTATAGAATGTGCCGCTATTGAATAAATTCTGTGCTTGTGCAGGTAAACAAAATCCGGTTTAAAATTGCGAAAAAAGGACGAAATTTCAGAGCCAGGCGCAGAGAGGGGCGCAGCCCTGCGGCCAGACCGAGTGCTCGACAGAAGAAATTAATTCACAAAAATACGGATTTTACAGAGGGGCGCAGGGGGGGGCGCAGGCCTGCGCCTACGGCTGCGCCCAGCCCATTAAAATAATAGACAGCCGTTTTTAGGGTTTTTCCAGTTTTTCCTATAAATACCAAGTCATATTTCAGAGTTCAACATCGTTTTTTGGAGGAGAAGGCTAAGGAAAAGAACCCTGTTTGAGCGAAAACACGTACGAAGAACACACGAGTCGAGCTACGGTGATGGATCAACAACTCTTGAACGTTGCATCAACTATGTCCGGCTAAGCTCACCATAATCATTCTCGGAGGAAGCACATCGCTAAGTTTTACTTTATGAACGATTACTTTAAGTTTGCATGGTTTTTATTATTAATATTGTGATTGTAAACGAATGATTATTATTTTTTTGTTGCGTTTCGCAAGATAGTTCGTAGACATTTTATTATTCGTGCCGAGTTAATTATTTAATTAAGACGAGTAATCAAACGTGTCACGCGCTATGCCCAAGATCACGTAATGGTTTTAATAATAATTCTAACGAAGATTATGTCTATGTAATCTTCAAATCGTTTTTATAAATTAAACACAAAGCGAGGTGTGGAATCCGGGAATGGTTATCTTCGTACTTTATTCAATCAAACAATCTTCTTAAGTTTTTTTTTCACAAAATTCGCAAGTAATTAGTTTTATAAATCAAGCAATCACCTTTTTACAAACCACTCAATCTTTCTAAGTTACTTACTTTGCAATGCTAATCGCTTAAATACGTGCAATTAACCTCTCGCTCTCTGTGGATACGATCCCTACTTACCCTAGCTTCTAAGGTATTTAGTGGTATTTTTGACGGGTTAACGACACTCGCATCATGTACTCATTGCTATCCTTGTCCCTAACCCTTCTTGTAGTGCCGACCAGAAATTTGAAGTAAACCGGCTGTCCCGGTCCGATACTATGGACTTAGGCACTCCATGCCTAGAAACAATCTCGTCCATATAAATTTTAGCCAACTTTTCTAAGGAGTAACTTTCTCTTATCGGTATAAAATGTGCGGACTTAGTCAACCTGTCAACTATCACCCATACAGCATCGTGTTGACGCCTAGTCTTTGGCAACTTAGTAACAAAATCCATTGTAATATGCTCCCACTTCCATTCTGGAATGGGAAGTGGTTGCAAACTGCCGTATGGTTGCTGGTGTTCGGCTTTCACTAGTCGACAAGTCCTACACCGTTCTACGTACTGGCCGATATCCTTTTTCAATCCCGGCCACCAAAAGTCTGCCTTTAAATCGTTGTACATCTTAGTGCTCCCGGGATGTACAGAGTACTTGGATTGATGCGCTTCTTCAATGATCACATTTCGCATCCCACCAAACTTCGGCACCCATATCCTCCCATATACACCTTTCAAACCCGACTCACTTGTTTCCATATTCTTTATCTGCACCCCTATATCCTCAGCACCAACATTCTCGTCTTTCAAGGCTACATCTTGAGCGGCCTTGACATCATCAATAATTGTGGATGTTAACATAGTAGATGTCAACATGTAGCAACAATCTTTAGCATATGCTTTGCGACTCAAAGCATCAGCTACCACGTTAGCTTTTCCGGGGTGATAAAGGATTTCGCAATCATAATCCTTTATAAGTTCCATCGATCTACGATGTCTCATGTTAAGCTCCTTTTGACTAAAGATATACTTCAAACTCTTATGGTCCGTGTAGAGTTGACACTTAGTCCCATATAAATAATGCCTCCATAATTTCAATGCAAACGTAACAGCTGTTAACTCAAGATCATGAGTTGAGTAGTTCTTCTCATGTTGCTTAAGCTGTCTTGAAGCATAAGCAATAACCTTCCCACGCTGCATCAGTACAGCGCCTAACCCCAGTCTTGAGGCATCCGTATACACCACGAAATCATCGTTGCCTTCAGGTAAGGCAAGTATCGGCTCTTCGCTTAACATTTTCTTCAGGATCTCAAATGCCTCCTGCTGCACAGTTTCCCACACAAACGGTGCATTCTTCTTTGTTAATGCAGTCAAAGGAACTGCAATCTTAGAAAAATCCTTTATAAACTTTCTATAATATCCTGCCAATCCCAGGAAACTTCTAACTTCAGTAGCTGAACGAGGCGATTCCCAGTTCTTTATTGCTTCAACCTTAGCCGGATCTACAGAAATCCCAGCTCCCGAGATAACATGTCCAAGAAACTGAATTTGTTGCAACCAAAACTCACACTTCGAGAATTTGGCATACAACTTCTCTTTTCTCAATAATCCCAATAACTCTGCTAAATGAACATCATGCTCAGCCTCAGACTTAGAGTATATCAGAATGTCATCAATAAAAACAATCACCGACTTGTCTAACATCGGTCTGCAAACTCGGTTCATTAAGTCCATAAAAACAGCTGGGGCATTGGTTAACCCGAAAGGCATAACCAAGAACTCGTAATGCCCATAACGTGTCCTAAATGCTGTCTTAGGCACATCTTCTTCTCGAACTTTCAGCTGATGATACCCCGACCTTAAGTCGATTTTAGAAAATACACTCGCCCCATGTAATTGATCAAATAAGTCATCTATCCTCGGTAGTGGATACTTGTTCTTGATCGTCAACTTATTCAGCTCCCGATAATCTATGCACATCCTCATCGTGCCATCCTTCTTTTTCACGAACAATACCGGAGCTCCCCACGGCGACGAACTCGGCCGAATGAAGCCCTTGTCCAACAACTCCTGGAGTTGTGTCATCATCTCTTTCATCTCGGTTGGGGCAAGGCGATATGGAGAACGAGCTACCGGTGCAGCTCCAGGGATCAGATCGATTCGAAACTCAACTTGTCTCTCAAGCGGCACGCCAGACAAGTCTTCCGGAAACACGTCCGGAAATTGTGAAACAACAGGCACGTCTGCCAACGTCCTCTTCTCAGCCCTGGCATCAACAGCATATGCCAGATAGGCGTCACACCCCTTTGCAACAAGCTTTCGAGCTTTTGCAATGGTCAGTAAACACAGATCCCCACTTCTCCTATCCCCATATATACAGATCTCACGCCCCTCCGGAGTAGTTATCTTGATCATACGATTCTTACAAACTATGTGAGCTTCATTTTCGATCAACCAGTCCATCCCGATAATTACATCAAACTCACTGAATTCTATCGGAATCAGATCCAAATTGAAGACTACATCTTCAATTACTAACGTGCAATTACGGTATACATGATCTACCTTAACTAAAGTGTTGCTAGCAGTTTCAATATCAAGTATAGCAGACAGCTTAGACAGTGGCATAGCAAGATGTTGTGCAAAAGCAGTAGACACGAAAGAACGGTTGGCACCCGAATCAAAAAGAACTCGTGCAGGCATGGAATTTACAATAAACATACCCGTAACCACCTCTGGGTTTTCCCTAGCTTCCTCTGCAGTGATTTGAAAAGCACAAGCAGGTGTCCTCTGTGACTGACCCCGGCGGTTAACTGAACCACCACTCGAACCTCCAGACGATCGTGTTGATGATGGGACAGCAGCCGTTGGAGCATTCTTTCTACAATTCCTGCTATAGTGACCCCACACCCCACACTTATAGCAAGCATCACCCTTCCTTGGGCAATCATTCTGAAAATGTCCCAGTTCTCCACAGCAAAAGCAAGCACGTCCGTTAGGGCACTTGCCAAAGTGCTCCAGATGACATTTATTGCAATACTGCGGCTCAGTGTTGATGGAGTATGCACGCGCACGACCGCGATCAGATGAACCAGATTGTCGGCGATACGACTGTTGAGGTGAGTACTGTGAAGACCGGGAAGAACCAGAATATCCTCCCTCGTGTTGGCGCTTCGACGGTGACGGCTGTGTTGGATTGGTGGAAGCAGCAGCAGACCCGATCGAGTAACCCGACATAATCAAGATCTGTTCTACATTTCTGGCAGCCTCAAGTAAGCCAGCAAATGTAGGGTAGCGGACGTTGCTCATAACCCTCCTAATCTCAATGTCAAGACCAGCCTCGAACCTGGTCACTTTCCTCTCTTCAGTATCAACTTGATGAGGCGCGAACAGACTCAGCCTCGTGAATTCCACCGCATATTGGGACACCGTCTTAGTCCCCTGTACCAGCGCCATAAACTTTGCTTCCAACCTCCGGCGCTCATCAACCGGACAGTACTGCTGAGTGAATAGATCCTTGAACTCAGCCCAAGTCATAACAGAAATCTTCTCCAATGTCAAAGCGTTCACCATGGCATTCCACCACATGATTGCATCATTCGTGAACATAGCAGTTGCATAACGAACCATGTCCTTCTCAGCACAGTCGCTGATTCGGAATGTTCGCTCAGTTGCTGTTATCCATTCCAGTGCGGCAACAACATCCCCTAAACCGTTAAACTCTACAGCTCCATTTCCTTTAAAATCCTTAAACCGACAACCCCTGGGCTTATTAGATGACCCAGTGTTGTCATCTTGTTCCTCGTTGTTACCCCCTTCCTTCTCCTTGTTCTTTCTCTTATCCTCTCTCCTCTTAGCATCGGCCTCATCTCGAGCCCGAAACTGATCTTGTATCATTTTATTCTGCTCAGCCATCATGGCTAGCATCATCTCTCTGGCTTCCTCAGGTGTCATTCCTCCAGACATGTTCTGAAAATATAAACATATAACTTGTTTAGTAACATGTCATCAGTTTAAAGACACCACTTATTTGTCCCGTATGATAGTCAATCTCTTATAATTACTAGATCGTAACCTATCTTAGTTCAGATCATTACTTAAACCACTACATATCATTACCTAATGTTTGAGATCAAGACCTCACGGACACTTGAATCTCAAACAACTGCTCTGATACCATCTCGTGTGGCACCCTTGCCACAACAACCACCATTAACAAGACACCCAGGATTAATCACCAATACATCAATTACATAATGATCTGATTACTTAATTAAAGTGCGGAAGCAATTAAAGTACAAAATAAAGTATTACAACAGTTTCAAATCACTCTACAGTGCTACAAAGGTTACATGTCTATATCTGAAAACTTCCATTACATTACATTGTCCCAAATTTATTACAACATTAATCTCAACAATAAATTACCAAATAAGCAACTGAGTCTTCAATTCACTTCAAACAACAACCTAGCTAGATGGTCCCGCAGCTGATTTTCCTTTTCCTGTGAAAATTTCAACAACTAAAACATAAGCGAATGCTTAGTGAATACATAGATTGCGCATTTTATAAATTTTTATGAAGCCCAAGGATAACACAGATGACCAACATCGGATATCCTCTTCGTACACAAAGTACGGACCAGAGCCGCAGCCCCTTCGAGCTCACAGCTCGACATTTAAACATACCATCTGAGACAAACGTACGATCGGGGATGACATACTGCCTACCGGGCCTAGGAGGGATCAGCTCCAGGTCATATAGCACAGTAACATCAGAGTAATCGATGCGACCCACCGGTCCATCACTAGATGCACAACAATCGAACGGACATGCAACAAGTAAGAATGTGCATCTAAATCTACGCAAGTTAGTAGAATTCCAACCAAACAAATGAAACAACACGTCTCAGCAGGCAAAGCTAACATAAAACAGATATAACCATGCGAAATCTACTGTACTCACAGTGGGTGCGTAAATAAACTTTAATCAATCTTATTTCTCCTCGGGCTTTCAACCGGATCCACAAAGTACCCCACTGTGGGTTAAACAACACCACAAGGGACCTGTCAGTCAGTTGTAACAACACATCGTGTCAATAACTGTTTGATTCCATAAAAACCAAATTTTTATAAGTTTTGCAAAAATTTCGACCCTAATTCGGATCCATGTCCGAATTCGGATCCCACCCGAATTCGGACCCCAATTCGGTCCCCATGTTAAGTTACAATCTTGTCAAGTTCGGATCATATACATTTTTGGACCACATCCTAATTCGGACATCCTTATTTAAGTTGGAACCTTACCCGAATTCGGACCTATACTAAGTTCGGGCCATATACGGTTTCGGTCCACAACCGGATTCGGACCCACATCCGAAATACAACACTTATAAATATTTTGTATTAAATACCCAGAAGTTCGGGCCTCATCCGAATTCGGACTTGATCCGAGTTCTTCTCGGATCCGAATTCGGATTCCTCCGTGTTCATACTTGTGCAGTTTTGTCAATTTTTCAGATTTAATTCCATCGTTTTTGGTACTAACTCGATACATGATATGACTTATACAGACTAAAACACTCCATTTTCAACCCTTTTAACACCAATATTATCACTATTACATATCAAATTAAACCCTTTTCATCCACTTTTATACACCCATAGAACACACACATTAAAAACACACACAAATCTCTAAAAATCGTACTTAGAGGTTGATTCAGAAGATAAAATTTAATATATAACATTCCAGATACTCGAGCATTAATCCATAACAACATCAAACATGCAACAACATTTGCAGCCTTAAATCTCATTTTCGGATTTTTAACAAATCCGAACCAAAACCATCAATTTCAAAGAATTAGTGAAATGTTTACCTTAAATCGATTCTTGCAGATGTTTTAGTTCCTCCCAAACAACCTTAATCCAAATTTTCAGCTTCAAAATCCAAGTTTTGATGATCTTCAAATTTTAGAGAGAGAGAGAGAGAGAGAGAGCCGAGAGATGAGAGAGAGTTTTAGTGAGAGAGTGAGTTGGTTCAAATGAAGTGAAATAATGATTTTTCCCCCTTTTATTTCACACTTTCAACTTTTGGCACATTTCACCCCTCCACTTATCCGGTTCCATAAAATACTGATTTTTATAAAATAAAGAATTCCATCTTTATTTTATTTTCCTTAACAAATATTAATAATTTATTCACTTAAATAACTTTAGAATTCTAAATTTCCATAATATGCAATCAACTTTATAATCAGTCCAAATTTCGTACCAACTTAACTTACATAATTCAACTTAAATTACAAATTTAAACTTAATAAACTTCAAATATAATAATTTAAATCCGAGGATGTTACACATACGACTATTTTATATTTTTTTTTTATGTATTCTATTAGTATTATTTGCTATCCAGTAGTATATTTATTTCAATTTTTATTATATTCTACTTCTTTTTTCATTACAAGAAAAGTATCATTTAGTGACACACTTTTAGTGACACAAAATTAAGTTTCACTATATCTTACTTTTAGTGACACTTATGAAAAAGTGTAGGTATGGAGCAATCTTTTACCCACACTTTTTCTAAATTAGTGACACAAACACATACATTTTTAGTCACTATATATCTATACCCACTCTACTTTTACCCACACTTTTTGTTGTGTAGGTAAAAAATTTAATACCTATAGTGACACTTTTTTTACAACAAAAAGAGAGTAAATGTGGAGTGGGTATAGATATATAGTGACTAAAAATGTATGTGTTTGTGTCACTAATTTAGAAAAGGTGTGGGTAACAGATTGCTCTATACCTACACTTTTTCATAACTGTTACTAAAAGTAAGATATAGTGACGCTTTTTTTGTGTCACTAAATGTCATTTTTCTTGTAGTGTTTATTCTGTCACGCCCCTTTAATAATTTTTTTTATTTTTCTACTTATTTTTTATCCTTCTACACCTCTTCAATTCTTTTTTATTTGCTCATATAATATTTCATAAGTTATTTATAATGTTAATTTCCAGAAATAATAAAATATGGCATCTAAAATAATGTTGATTGAGATTTATTTTCTTCAAAGACCATCGGTATTATTAAATGTCTTTTTTTTTGTTTTAAATATTAATGTCATGACTGTTTTCCCTTGGTGTTAGAGTATCATTAAAAAATCAAACCAATTTTATCTTAGTCGACATGAAATTTTTTTTATTAAAAAAAATAAATAAATATCATTAAGTAAACTAAAAAACATTAATTATTTTGAAAACGATTTTTTTTTGTCACTTCATTTGAAAATTTGAATGATCGGGACTCGGGAGTAGGTCAGCCCTCCGAGTGTGAGAATGGATTTATAGGGCTTTTTCCAATTTTTTTTAATTTGGTTACTAACAACTAAAAAATGACATATAAAAAAAATAAGTAAATATAATTAAAAGTTGACATTAAGATCCAAAATTAAGAAGCTCTTAATTTGACTTCAGATTATTCAACCTTCTTAAAATTAAAAGAGAACTTCAAATGTATCAACCTTTTAACCTTCTTAAAAGTAAAAGAGAACTTCAAATGTATCAACCTCTTAACCCTAGATGCAAACAAACAGTCGTCTAAAATTTAGATTTTAAAACTATTGAAGAGGATTTTAATACAAATAAATGAAGCCTTGTTTTTATCAAAAACATTTATTTTAAAAAAATCTAGCTATCATCTAGTTTTATCAAACAGACCAATAACAACCAAATCAACTTAACATTTATAAATCAAATAGATTATATTTCAACCCATTATAGAAACTATTTACAAAATTGTTTTTGTTTTCGTATTAATATTTAGCATCCAATTTGTTATTACAATAGAATGAATAGATGGTTGAAGTTGAATTAAGGAGTCGTGTATAATGTGATAGATATATCATCTTATTTTTGCCAAGTGTAATAATTCTGTAGAAGCCTTGTGGTGTAGGCCATACCCACATACCCAAGTGTCCACATATAAAATAGATCGTTTAACAACAACTAACTAGCTAAATACCCGTGCGTTGCTCGGGCGATGTGTGATAAAATTAATATTTATAATTGATTTTTTTGAATGACAAATTAACCTACTCCTATTTCTAAACTATCATTTTGTCCCAAATGGAGACTTCATAAGCAGACATGGCAATGGGGTGGGACGGGACGGGGAACTTAGTTCCTATCCCCGTCCCCGCTCCTTAATCCTCTTCCTCATCCCCGGTCCCATCCCCGGCCCAACCGGGAATCCCCATCGGAGAATCAGGTTTTTCAATTTTCTAAGGATTATTTAATTTTAACATATAAATAGTTGTTTAGTAGAAAAACATATGTAAGTAAACTTTAAAACAAATCAATTCAAACATATTTGAGTTATCTATACTATATATAATAATAAAACCACTTGTGGTTTCTGGATCATTGGATGAAAATAAATCAATGGTCCAGATTAATGACAACTCATAATTATTTATGAAATGTCTCTTATACCCTTAATTAAAATCAATAATTATACATATGCCATCTTTTTAATTCATTTTCCAAATTTACTACCTTAACTTAATTACATTATATTTTGATTTTAATTTTTTCATTAATGAATTAATAATAATTACCTAAAATAAATATGTGTCATCATTATCATTAATGATCATAGTTATTTCAAATGTAAAAAGTTGGATTTAAATGTAGAAGTATAGTAAATAAAGTTAAAAATTTTTGTTAATTATTTTGCTAACAAGATTTAAAATTTAATTGATAAAACTTCAATTGTGAATATGATAAATTTTAATTGTTGATTTTCAGATATTCCATTATTATATTTTATCATTTTCAAAATATATACACATTCACATAATTGAAGTTTTTTGTTTCTTACATTTGATATTTCATATTTGAAGTTAATTAAAATTAAAAGAAACATTTTTTTGCAAACACATATTATATGTTTTTAATAATACAATACAATAATATTTTTTTATTTAATATCAAACAACTAAGTATTTTTTATCTTTAATTTAACTAGCTTTCAATTTTTTTTATTTTAACTATATATAAACTTTATAATCTTCTATACTATATATAATAAGAATACCACTTGGAGTTTCTGGATCATTGGATGGAAAGAAATCAATGGTACAGATTAATGACAACTCATAATTATTTATGAAATGTCTCTTATACCCTTAATTAAAATCAATAATTATACATATGCCATCTTTTTAATTCATTTTCCAAATTTACTACCTTAACTTAATTACATTAAATTTTGATTTTAATTTTTTCATTAATGAATTAATATTTACCTAAAATAAATATGTGTCATTATTATCCTTAATGATCATAGTTAAATTCAAATGTAAAAATTTGGATTTAAATGTAGAAGTATAGTAAATAAAGTTAAAAATTTTTGTTAATTATTTTGCTAACAAGATTTAAAATATAATTGATAAAACTTCAATTGTGAATATGATAAATTTTGATCGTTGATTTTCAGATATTCCATTATTATATTTTATCATTTTCAAAATATATACACATTCACATAATTGAAGTTTTTTGTTTCTTACATTGATATTTCATATTTGAAGTTAATAAAAATTAAAAGAAACATTTTTTGCAAACACATATTATATGTTTTTAATAATACAATACAATAATATTTTTTTATTTAATATCAAACAACTAAGTATTTTTTTATCTTTAATTTAACTAGCTTTCAATTTTTTTATTTTAACTATATATAAACTTTATAATCTTCTATGCTATATATAATAAGAAAACCACTTGGAGTTTCTGGATCATTGGATGGAAAGAAATCAATGGTACAGATTAATGACAACTCATAATTATTTATGAAATGTCTCTTATACCCTTAATTAAAATCAATAATTATACATATGCCATCTTTTTAATTTATTTTCCAAATTTACTACCTTAACTTAATTACATTAAATTTTGATTTTAATTTTTTCATTAATGAATTAATATTTACCTAAAATAAATATGTGTCATTATTATCCTTAATGATCATAGTTAAATTCAAATGTAAAAATTTGGATTTAAATGTAGAAGTATAGTAAATAAAGTTAAAAATTTTTGTTAATTATTTTGCTAACAAGATTTAAAATTTAATTGATAAAACTTCAATTGTGAATATGATAAATTTTGATTGTTGATTTTCAGATATTCCATTATTATATTTTAACATTTTCAAAATATATACACATTTTAATAATTGAAGTTTTTTGTTTCTTACATTGATATTTCATATTTGAAGTTAATAAAAATTAAAAGAAACTTTTTTTGCAAACACATATTATATGTTTTTAATAATACAATATAATAGTAATTTTTATTTAATATCAAACAACTAAGTATTTTTTTTTATCTTTAATTTAACTAGCTTTCAATTTTTTTATTTTAATTATATATAAATTTTATAATAATTTATTAAAATATAAAAAAATATGTATTTTCTAAATCAACCGATGTAATACATGGGTTGATTAACCTATATATTATAATAAAACAAAGCAATTCATGTCAAATGTCAATTCTACAATATAAGAAAATTTTATTTTTCCACCTCTTTTTTCAAATTTAACACCTTAACTTAATTGCATTAAATTTTGACTTTATTTTTTTTCATTATTAATGAGTAATAAATTAGATTTTGTAACATTTAAAATTAATGTTTACCTAAAATAAATATCTATCATATTATCCATAATAATTATAATTAGATCCAAATGTAATAATTTGAATTAGTTGTGGAAATTATTATTATTATGTATAATAAAGGAAAGCATCAAATGTCACGTGTCACCTCTACGTTCACCAAAAAGATAATTACAACATAAAAGATAAATACAATTTAATATTTTTAAAAAAGATAAATATACTCTATTCTTTAATCTGTAAATAATAAAAAATAAACACAATTATTATTTTTGTGTATTTTTATTTTTACTCATATACATTTTATATAATAAATTTAATTAAAAATATCCACGTAATACGTGGGTTATAAACTAGTTTACATATATAATGTATAATTTATAATAAAACTAAAAACAAAGAAATATATGCAAATAATTTATAAAATCAATAAAATGAAAAAAACAATAGTATTTTAAACTATATAAAAGGCATATACAATGATATTTAATATATTATATAAAATGTAATGAATAATTTACATTGTAAAATTAAATATATATAATAATCTATATTAAAACATAATTTATAACCAGGGTCGGGGATTTACTTGTCTCCCATCCCCGACTCATCCCCACTATTTTAAATCAGGGATTCCCCGTCCCCATCCCCGGTCAACTCGTGGATTCCCCGGTCAAATCGGGCTCGAATTACGGGTTCCCCGTCGGAGATGAGTTTTTTTGCCAAGCTTATTCATAAGTTGCTTTCACTGCCTAAACTCCAACTTGTCTCCGACGGGAGAAGAACTCGTGACCCAACACTTACACGTCACCTCTCATACCAAACGGGCTAAACCCTTTTGTTATTTAATTAATTGATAACACAACAAAAATTTATTTTTTTAAAGAAAACTATACATTGTTTGCAAATAAAATGTTACTTATATTTAATCATGAATATTAATTATTACACATAATTACTTTTGAAGTCTATACATATCTAGTTTAATACATGTGAGTTGATTAGAAGACTCTTAAAAAATCGTGTATAAGAATGAAGTATATAAGGAAAAAAAATAATTTACAATAAAATAAAAACCCATCATTTTCCATCAACTAATATACAAACACGTATTTGCAAAATATTACTTACAATATCGTCTAATATAATTTTATAATAACAATTTATTTAAACAAATTAATATAATGTTAGCAGTTATCATAAAAAAATTTAATAAATCTTAATAAAATCACATTGAACAATATAAACGGCAAAATGACATATCTCATTGGCTAAAGATTTATTTAAAACATTATCGCTTCATTATTAACAGAGATTTTCATTGTTATTCATGGTATACTGAAAAAATATTAAAACATGTGTTAATTTTGAAACATTAATACATAAACAACACAAAATAATGAGAAGCTTTAAATGTAAAAAAAATGTATATCAAGTCGATGTTTTTTCTGTGGTTTGAATTAGGGATGACACAATTTTGAACCAACGGACGGGACGATAAAAATGGCTCGTAGTAAAAAAAGTAAGCTAGTATATAATTTTTTCTAAATAATAAATGCCATATGTTTACCTATTTTATAATATATGCTGATTAAAAAACTACTTTTATATGTTTATATGTCGTATTTTATATGTTTATTAAACTGAATCATCAATAAAATTTAAATCTAAATGTAAATGTTATCCCATCCATACTTATCTATATATTTAATAATTTTTTTTTTCCATTTGCTTATAATTTATTTAAAATAAATAAACATTATATAAAATTATTACAATATTAAAAAAGTAAACAAAAGATATATAAAAATACATTTCATAATATTTTGTTTATTATAATAAAATATAAAATATTATTTTATCTATAAACTAAAATTTTTAATCTATATTAATATATATATATATATATATATATATATATATATATATATATAAATGAAAATTTTAAAATAATCAAATATTCATATCTATTTTATAAAACTATAAAAATAATAATTTTGAATAACTAATGTTTAATTGTAATTTGTAGACGTAAATAAATTTCCCATTATTTTATGCAGATTTGTTAGTATTGATAAGATTGATGATGATGTTATCCCATTATTTTCTGAATTATAACAAATTATATTGCGCCAAATCAGCAACTTTAATTTTCTGAATTTTAACCAATCATATTGTGCCAAATCAGCCTTAATTTTCTGAATTTTAACCACTAATATTGCGCCATGTGAGCATTTTTTCTCTGCTCCGTCGGCAATATATATATATATATATATATATAATTTGTGTAGAATTTTTTATATTTGTACCCAAATGTCCACTAAAACAATAAAATTGAGGGACCAAAACGTAAAAATCGTGAAAATATATTGGTTTTTTTAATAAAATCTTTTATGTTTTATATTATTTTTATACATCGATGAAGTAATTTAACGTATGTTGATAATACATGCTATTCAAAACCCTGTTTATGGGAGGGAAACATGTTAAGTGTCGACATGTAAATAAATAATAATTATATTAATACTTAAAATATATTAAAACTAGGTTAAAACCCATGTATTACATGGATTGATATAAAAAAACTTGTTATATATTAAATATTTATAAAAAGGTGGTATTCCTTAAGAACCTTAAATTTTTTTTAAATTTAATATACAATAAAAACCAATAAAAATATGAAATACAGACAAAATCATTGAGTTAATGGTAAAAAATGATGACTCTAAGTCATGTTTAAATCAAAAGAAGACGGTTAAAATAAGATTCAAAATATTTAAATTATTTATTTAAATATAGCATTTTATGACTATTACATATGCGATTCATTTTAATTATTATCTTCTTATTATTGATTTAAAAATGTTGAACCTTTATTCTGTTTTGTTTGTTATTGTGTTATCATCAATAATTTCATAGAAATCAAATAAATTTTAAATGATAATTATTTTATATTTTTAATTTTTATAAAGTATATTAATTTAAATTGTATAAATTTGTTAATGACCTTAAATTAAACCATATACAAGTTTTCTTATTGAAGATGTTTTAATTAATAATACATATTTATTGCCTAACTGATTAAAACTTGATACAACAATTCTAGCGTCAACTTAATAAATAAATATTAATTAAGATTATTCAATATTAAGTTATTTTAAAATATAAATTTTGCAAAACATTTATTGAAGTTTTTGAAAATATTAATACAAAATTTTATTAAAGAAAATACATTTGAAATTTGAATGTTTATTTTTCTTAATGTGTGGTCAAAGTTTCATAACTAACATATAAAGATTTGATAATAAAAAGTTTTTAAATTTTATTGTATACTAAAGTATTTAATTATTATTTCATAAAATTCTTTATTCTTTCGAACATTTAAAATATAAATTTAATTATTTTATTGATCTTTTAAAATTAAATTCTTTTATCTTACTATTTTTTAAAATTATTTACTATTTGAGACATTTAACATGAAGTTTATTATTTTATTGAGTTTTAAATATTTTAATTTTAGCTTGTTAATTTTGAAAACTTTAGATGAGTATTAGTTGTAATTTCAGTTAGTTTAGGAAACAAAAATAATAAGTTTAAATTAAATCAATAAATGATATGCATGTTACTTAAATTAATGTTCATTTTTATTTTTGGAAAAAGAGCGGGAAAATGAAAAATTAATGTATTAGGAGGATGACATGTGGCAAGGATTGTTCTCATTTATTATAATATATAGATATGAACCCTATTCTTATAAACCTTATATGTTTAATGTAATTATAACTCAACAAAATGTATAGACTTAACGTGTTTATTTTCTAATTTAATTCTTTGATAAAGTTAATGTTTATATAAACTACAATACAAAGTTGTCAAGATTGAGATATTACCTCAAATTGTTTTCGTCTCTGCAAGATCGGAATTGTAAGATCCATTCGGGATAGTAAGATCCTACCACAAAATCATTACTTTTAATATTTTTTCTGGGTACTATAATTTGTGATTTTATATTATAAATAAATTATATAACACTTCAAAAAAAATATTTATACAATAAATAGGAAAACAACATACATTTTTGTTTAAAATGTTTATGGTCATTAAAAAAAATCAACAAATCATACATCCTACAACTTGACTCAATATCCTAATAAATGATTAGATTTAGGTAAAAGGCTAGATTAAATCTATAAACGATCTCATGGGAACCCAATTAAAAGTGTCCGGATCAAGTAAAATGTAGGATCTGATCGGTGACTGATCCTACAATTCTACGAACAATCTCACGATCCTACGTCTGATCTTGTTAAAAATGATCCTAAACTGATCATGCTCGAAAGCACTTGATAGGATCGTAGGAACGACCAATTCTACGTTTTTACTCGCGATCTTAACAAGCATGCTACAATGTTTAATGCATTCATTCATTAAGTTTAGTTAGAATGAGGGTTTTTAATATCATTTTTGAGGTCCGAGGCAAAATCTTATAAAGGGCCCTGGAGCAGTAGCCCAGAGTACATACCCCAATGGGACGGTCCTCTAGATTTTAAAACTCATATGGAGTTATAATTAAACTTTAAAAATTAATTTAATTAGAACATATCACAGTTTATATATTTTATTTATAAAACTTTTTATTACCAATAAATAATATATTTGTTGAAATGTTATATTTATATATATTTTTATATTATAAATAAAAATGGATTGATATAGGCATTTATATACGAACATTATATAATAGAGAAACAAAGAAAAATCGCTTAAGAATATATATGTGTGTGCGCGTGCACACATATATACATATTCTCTCTCTCTTTGTGTGTGTATATACATACGTACGTACATACATACATACATATACATATATATATATATATATGCATATATATATATATATATATATATATATATATATATATATATATATATATATATATATATATATATATATATATATATATATATATATATATATATATATATATCATTTGTAATTTAATTTTTTAATAATTAATAAAAATAGAACATATTATCTTTGTTATTATATTACTTTAGTTAAATACTTAAGCTAATAATGATAATAATACATAACATATTAAAAAAATTGTTACCTTAGTTAAATTGTAATAACAAGAAAATGACTACATATTAAATAAATAATAATAAAATAAAAAAGAAAGTAATTGGTTAAACACCAAGCTAAAAGGGCAAATGGACATTTTAATAAAAATTACTTATTAAAGGACAAAAAACATAACAAAATGATGATCATAAGTACTGAAATTGTAATTTTGACATAAAAGAGACTATAACCATAATTTGCGTACAATTACATAGACTAAAATTGTAATTTACCCATATGTGTGTGCCAACAGATAGTTCTAAATTTATATTATTATTATAGTTATCTTTACATTTATATATTTTTCAGTTATTATTATTAGTTTATTAATTGTTATCATGTAACTATTTATCACTTATTTGTTTTGACAAAAAACGTTTTTTAAATTCACGTCATTAATATTAAAAAGTTTTTTTTTTAAGAATTAAAAATCGTGTCGTCTCCATAAAAACGAGTTGGCATCCAATTTGAGTCCATTCAAGCAAATGGGTCAAACAGGTTGATGGCCGAAAGTTATAAATTTTACATAATTTTAAAAAAAAAAATAAAAGAGCAATTTTTTTAATACACCGTTTTGTAAATTTTCATTTCTAAAAAAATTTATGTTATATCTTAGTTTTTTACAATGAGTCCATTTAACTGTTCAGCCCGTTTGACCCGTTGGGTCAAGATTGGTACCCCTAGTTGGCATGAACCAATATGAGAATTATGACACAAATGGAACAAAGTACAAGTATAATATATCAAGAAAGAGTCAACATGTATATATAGACCAATTTATACCACTTAATTTTTAATCATACATCTTCGTCTATGAGCGGAGAATTAAGTTTAATAATTGGATACGACGTTTTTAACAAAATGAATATAAAAGGGATGAATGACTAATAAAAAATTATGAAAATGATATGTATATAACATAATATGTAAATATATTAACCTGTCCCGACATAAACAATTACATGAGCGTGTTTTAAGGCATGCGGAAGGCTCGACGGCACAGGACCCCCAAATTTTATAGGGTCTCACGGTCATAATAAATATCTAAGTTCAGGCCAATAAAATTTTTGTACATTTAATGCATACATGTTGTGTATAGGTGTGTTAAAATGGAATTCATGTCAAATAAAATTTGATTCGTATTATTCATATTAATTTCTCACTGATTTTTTTTTGTCGTTCACGACTTCCAATTTATTTGATAAAATTGAGTCTCAAATTAACTAATTTATTGTTTAAAATATTTAAGAGTCTATGTTGATAAAACTGTTTTGCTCCATCACTACAGTTTTATAAATACACGTATGGGTTTGCATATTTGATGCAGACCCAACACGGCAACACTTATCATTGGTTTTCACATAGTAAATTTGTAATATGTGCCCTTCAACATATATATAACATAACATACATGCCGGTTTGCAAGAATTTATAAGAGTTCAAATTTAATCTTTTTAAAAGCTCCAGTTGTATTTTATACATAAATCGTGTTTGGATAATTTTTCTTTCAAGAGCTTATTAAAACCATAATCTCTTAAACCAAGTAGCTTGAGCTTATAAAAAGTAAAATTACTAAAAATAACATTTACTAATTATGATTATAATTTGGTTTATTTATTTCTGTGCAATTTTCTATCATTTTAAATTTCATAGCACTAGCTCTAACTACTTTATCAAACACATTTATTAATAGAAGCATCAGCTATCATATGCTCTAGCTCTGGCTAGCTTTTACTAAACGGACCCATACAATAATTTAAGGGTATTGTAATATAGACATCGTTCTTAATTTTTACTATTCACAATTATCTTACATCTCATCACTTTTTTTTAACAACAGAGGACATGCTGATTAATTTTAATCACCCCTCACATTAATAGTGGATATGTGATTAACATTTAAGGGATGTACATATCTAATTAAAACAATTATTGCATAATTAATCAATTTTTATTTTTCCTTTTTCCTTTTTCCTTTTTCAGAGAGAGAGAGAGAGAGAGAGAGAGAGAGAGAGAGAGAGAGAGAGAGATTTGAAATTCTTATGGGGGATTTGTTTCTTGATCATTTCTCACCTAATACACACTTCCTCTATTGCTAACTTATATGTTTCCTGTTTTTTATTCTTCTTCAGCTTCCATCTCCTTCCTCCTCCTTGGCTTCCACTTTTCATTTCTTATAACCATATATATCTCTCTCCCTCCTCTCTCTCTCTCTCTCTCTCTATATATATATATATATATATATATATACACACAACCCCCTCTCTCTCTCTCTATACATATTTTCTCTATCCTGGAGAGATTAGAAGTCAAGGAGTTGGGGTAAAAATGGCACAAATATTGCTACACGGAACACTTCATGCAACAATCTTTGAAGTAGACAAACTCAAATCCAATCTTCTACACAAGGTAAATTACTTCTTTCAATCTCTCTCTCTCTCTCTCTCTCTCTCTCTCTCTCTCTCTATATCACACACACACATATATATATATATATATATATATATATATATATATATATATATATATATATATATATATATATATATATATATTGGTCATCACTATGTTTTTTCAATTACGTGATTGAACAAAAATACATAAATATTAATATGCATTTTTGTGATATTGGTATCCAAATCGTGCTAACTTTTAGTTAATTTGTGTAATTTGCACATCAATTGTAAGTTTAGAACAACCACTTTGTACATTTAATCGTAGGTCAATTTGGTATCAGGGGTGACATGTAAGTGTAAGTATACGAGTTTGATTTTCGTTGGATGCAAGTTGAGATTTAGGTGGTAGCAGTAAGTTCTGAAGTCCATATTTGCGGCAAAAATGAGTAGTTTAGGAGTAAGAGTAGAGGTTAATTTGCCGTTAAAAAAATTAATTCTTATATTGAAGTGGGTTAATTAAATAGAGTGTGTTAGGTTTATAAAAGTTATATTTTAATTATTAGGAATATATCAAGTCAAATGGTTTCGTATATTCTGGACATACATATACCTTGGTTAGTTAGGTGGCATGTATAATTCTTTTTAATACTTTAAATATAATCATTATTTAAAATACATTTTCTTAAATATATATAGTAATGTTAAGAAACATCATAAATGGAATTAAAATATCTTCTAATTAAATAAAAAAGTTCATACGTTCTTCTAAGTCACGAGGGTTTTAGCTTAGATTATTTATTGGGAGATTGATCATAATAACAATAAAATTTATTAATAGTCAAATTTAATAAAAATCCAAATTCATGGTATATATTTTTTAAAAAGAATTATGGTATATAAAGTTAAATCCTTTCTTTTTAGTTTTTATCCAAATATCACATGAGAGACTTCTAAATCCAAATCCTAAATGAGTTGTTGAAATTTTCCAAACCAAACGGCACGTCAAAGTTTAAAATCTAAGTCATAAACTTTAGTTGGGGTGTTTGTTTTTTTCAGAAGCACTTCGAAGCTCTTCTCGCAGATGCGGGAAGAGGTGCCTGCGCTGAAGTGTGTTTGTATTCTACTTAACCCTTATGTCTGTCCGCGTCTTCGAAATTCCGCAAACGTCTTCCAAAAAACACATATGCATCCCTTTTACCTCTGCAAAATATATAAACTTTGAAATTATATATTTTGTCTTTTTGTTCAGTTTATTTTCTATATAAATTCAACTATGTAAGTTTTTTGATGAAAAAAACTAAAATTGAACTCTCGCTGATATTTTTTAAGATTTTAAAAAACAAACAGTTTTCTATTCGCAGACCGCAGACTTTTAGGTCACCTCTTCTAATTACAAACTTTCGCAGCTAAGTTCGCAGACCGCAAAGATTAACCTTCTAAAAACAAACAACGCCAAAAGAAAAAGTAACGTGTTGATAATTGGTTTTGGACCCTTGCATTAATGCTTTTTATTAGCCGCCCCAACAAAAACTCACCTAACACTTGACATAACTAATCCTTTTGTTGGCTTGGTTAGTTGGTTACAACCTTATAATTCATGATAAATAAATAATAACTATTCTTATATTCAAAATTTGTAACATTATTAATATATTAGGTTGGGTTAAAATCATATAAATATATGTTACTTTATTAAAAGTACTCATATGACTAATGTAGTTATTTTTTTTATCACATTGATACTTGTACTTAAGATTTATTGTTGAGATGATATTTTTGATTACCGGTTCTACCAGTAAAGATATTATATTTGTGTTTTTAGAAGTATGAAAATGATCTATATGGTTATGTGAATTTTTTAAATTATTTATATAGATCAAAATCCATGTAAATCCACGTTGTACTCCAAAATAACTTGTCGATATGATACGTAAAACCAGTAACTATGTTGATATGGTAAATCCACGTAAGCATCATGTCATTAAAAACCTGTCACATTGTCATTTAAATCCGCAAAAATTGTCATATCAACATAGTTACTGGTTACACGTACCATATCGACAAGTTATTTTGGAGTACAACTACCATCCGGTCAAAAAAAATTTAATTAGTCATTTAGGTAAATTGAGAAAAGTATGTTGCATTTGTACGACTTTAACCCTATTAAGTTATAAAAATTTAGTATGAAATATATAATTTTGTAATATATCTTCTTATATTAAGAGAATTTTCATACTCTACGAAATATACGATTCTTACAAGAAATTGAGTATACATACAAACGGTTCGATAATCAATAATCTTCTACAAATGAAAACCAAAACAGTTTCTACAATTAAAACTAAACTAAACATTAAAGAATCGATTTTTCAGTTCTTAAACTTTGTTTGAATACCCCTAATCACTAAACCCCATTATTAGAGATTCATATTACTACGTATCAATATTTATTGATCATACTACTACTATTGTTGTTACATGCCATATGTTTACTCCTTTAGGTCAAAACCCAAACCCACCTTAAACTCTCCCAAATTGTTAGGATTTAGAATTGGGTTAAATGCAAAAAATAACAACCATATTTCATCTTTTTAACGATTATAGCATCAATCTTTTTTTCTTAACGTTTATAGCATTCATCTTTCATTTTTTTAACGTTTATAGCAACTAACCTGTTATAACAGGTTAACTGCAAAAAATAGCAACTATATTTAATTTTTTTACGATTATAGCAATGATGTATTTTTTAACGTTTATAACATTTTTGTTTTCTATTATTATTGTTATAATTATTAATATTAATTTTTTTGCCAATTTAACTTTAAACATTTTAAATTTTGTTTCTCTAAATTATAAATTATTAATATGAATAATTTTAAAAAAAAATTTAACAATGTTTTAATGTATTTAAAACCGCACATTCGACATATTCTCAGTTTCATACAAAAAAAAGCATCATGCATATCCGTATTTAGTGGAGTTTGTTAAAGAGGCTTCAAATTAAGATATATTAGTCGTCTATAAGAAAATATGTATGAAAATTAGTGCGTTATCGTGTTTATTTTAGAACAGAATACCACAATATTAGATATATTTTGAATTTATTTAAAATAAATAATCAGTCACGTGTAAAAAATATTATTAACAAAAATCAAATTTTAACAATGGTTTATTTTAAAAATAAGTTGTTATAAATCACTAAAATATTTCATTGTCACAATGTCACATATTTTTTATATTAAAAATCTCCGCGACTCGTCAAAATACACTATATATATCCAATTCATAATTGTTTATTTTGTTAATTAATCCTATTGATAATTTATAATTTAGAGAAACAAAATCTAAAATGTTTAAAGTTAAATTGGTAAAAAATTTTTAATAATAATAAACAAAAATGTTATAAACGTTAAAAATATATCATTGCTATAATCGTAAACAAAAATTAAAGATAGTTGCTATTTTTTGCAGTATACCTGTTGGTAACCTGTTATAACAGGTTAGTTGCTATAAACATTAAAAAAATGAAAGATGAATACTATAAACGTTAAGAAAAAAATATTGTTGCTATAATCGTTAAAAAGATGAAAGATGGTTGTCATTTTTTGCGTTTAACCCTTTAGAATTTAATTAGAAGGTGATCCTTTCAAGTAAATTGATTCTTTTGTCAAGATAAACAAGTTTCCTTTTAATTGGATAGCTTAAGAAGGTGTTTGACTTTCGAAATGGATTTTCAACAATTGGAATTCTTTTACAATGTATTTAAAATATGAATAACAAAAACAATAATAAAAATGTGTTTAAATTCTATCAAAATCTATGATTGAATAAATTTAGGGATAATTACTAAAATAGTCAAATCTCACACCTTTATTCACTTTTTAGCCATTTTATATACATTTTACCAAAATAGCCACAATTTACGTGACCACATTTACGTGATAACCACAATTTACGTGATTTGTACTTTTTTTCATTTTTTTAATGCATTACGTTACAAAAGGTGTTTGGTCACGTAAAGTGTGACAAGACATCCCATCAAACATTCATGGGGAAGGAGCAAAAATGGTCACGTAAAGTACAACAATTTACGTGACCAGACACCTTTTGTAACGTAATGCATTAAAAAATGAAAAAAAGTACAAATCACGTAAATTGTTGTACTTGGTCACGTAAAATGTGACAAGACATCTCACCAAACATTCATGGGGAAGGAGCAAAAATGGTCACGTAAAGTACAACAATTTACGTGACCAGACACCTTTTGTAACGTAATGCATTAAAAAATGAAAAAAAGTACAAATCACGTAAATTGTGGCTATCACGTAAATGTGGTAACGTAAAGTGTGACTATTTTGGTAAAATGTATATAAAGTGGCTAAAAAGTGAATAAACATGTGAAAGTTGGCTATTTTTGTAATTATCATTCATGGTTATTTGTAATTAATTCATAATCGTAACATTTTACATATCTCATAACCTTACTAAACTTAAATATCATTTCATAAATCAACCAATCAACTGCGTTCTCTCCTTTTCTTTTACGTCCAGTCATCCACCACCACCATGGACCGATGGACATACTAAACATGGTCTTTCGAGGGTTTTAGCCTTGTTTATATTAATCGGGTATAATTTCAAAAATACGACCCTTTCATAATACTATTACTTTTTTTCATCAAATTACCTACTTATGCAATGGATTTTCATTTTCCATCAAATTTCTAGGATGTATGACATATTCATTATTCAAGTGCAACATGCATATAAATCAACATAAAGCAAATAATAAGCTATATATTTAGCAAATTGGACCATATAAACCACTTTTAATTCTTTCGATTTCACATACCAAGCGTATCCTTCGGTTAAAACTAGGGGTGACAGTTTGGAATCATTCAAGCAAACAAGTCAAATGGGTTGACAACCAAAAGTCATAAATTTTACATAATTTTAAAAAAAATATTTCAAAAAACAATTTGTTTAATACACCATTTTATAAATTTTAATTTATAAAAAAAGTTATGTTCTAACTTAGTTTTTTACTACGAGTCAATTTAACCGTCCGACCTTTTGGGTCAAAGTTGTCACCCAAACTTAAAACCAAATAGATTTCAATTAGCATGGACAACACCACCAATTCCCAAATAAATTGAGTAAATAGCCACATAAAATTACGGTTGTAAGGAACCTACAAATTGTTTGCAAACTGTTTGCCTGGAAATTCATTTTACTTTTTATTCGTTTATTAAACGACGAACATGAACATATAAATTTTATGTTCCTTTAATTAAGTGAACATAGGCTTCATCCGTTTGTCGTTCATGTTTGTTTATTTATGTTCGTAACTGTTTATGATGATTTCTAATAACTACATTGTATTTACTATAAATCGATTGTTATATTATTATTATTATATCGTATATTTAAAAAATATATCAGTTAATAATATATAATTACGTAGAAATTTAAATTCCAAAGTAATTTATAAAACTTATGAATGTGTGAATGTAATTTGAAAATTGTTGTTAATCATGTTTTGTGGGGTTAGTTTTGGTTTTATTAAGCATGTTTGTTTGTTTACGTTTGTTTGTGTATGTTTAATTCTTTATTTATGTATGTTTGTTTATGTTCATTTAAATGTTTAATTCTTTAATAAATGAACATAAACGAATACCAACATTATTTTCACATATTTGTTAGCGTATAAATATTTATAAAAACTTACAAAAATTGTGACCTAAAATATTATGATTTGTGTTAAATACTAAAAATTGTATTGATAAACTACCAACTATTTTATTTTCTTTATTAATAAATCATTGCACTCTTTGTTTTTGGTTTTGTGTAGATCGTGGATGGACTAGAGCATGTTGTGGGTTTAAAAAACAATGGTGCAACCCTTTATGCAACCGTGGATTTGGAAAAGGCTCGAGTGGGTCGAACCCGGATGCTGGAACACGACTCGAACCCACGATGGTACGAGTCGTTCCACATATACTGTGCCCACATGGCATCTAACGTTATCTTCACAATCAAAGAAGATGACCCTATAGGCGCAACCAATATTGGACGCGCCTACATCCCTGTTAACAAACTCCTGAACCAAGAAGTAATCGACGAATGGCTTGAAATTGTCGATGATCGTGGCAAACCGATTCACGGACATTCAAAAATCCATGTTAGGGTTCAGTTTTTTGAAGTCGCACGAGAATGCCAATGGTCTCGAGGTATACAGAGTGTAAAGTTCCCCGGTGTACCCTTCACGTTTTTCCCTCAAAGAAACGGATGTAAGGTTACGCTTTATCAAGACGCGCACCTACCCGACAGTTTTACCCCGAAAATACCACTTTCCGGAGGCAAGTACTATGAACCTCATCGATGTTGGGAGGATATCTTTGACGCCATTTCAAATGCGAAACATTTGATTTACATAGCGGGGTGGTCTGTTTACACCGAGATAACTTTGATAAGAGACTTGAGGAGGCCGAAGGCTGGTGGGGATATGACGATTGGCGAGTTGCTTAAGAAAAAGGCTAGCGAAGGTGTCCGGGTGCTAATGCTCGTTTGGGATGATCGGACTTCAGGTGATTTGTTTAAGAACGGGTTCATGGCAACCCACGACGAGGACACAGGGAGCTACTTCCGTGGCTCGGAAGTCAACTGTGTTTTGTGTCCTCGTAACCCTGATGATGGACGGAGTCTCGTCCAAAACATTGAGATCGCAATGATGTTAACACATCACCAAAAGATAGTAGTTGTCGATGGCGCTTTGCCTAATGGCAACCACGAAAAACGACGCATCGTGAGTTTCATTGGGGGAATCGATCTTTGCGATGGACGATACGACACCCCGTACCATTCCCTCTTTCGAACTCTTGATTCGGTACACCACGACGACTTCCATCAACCGAATTTCCCCAATGCATCGGTCAAGAAAGGAGGACCTCGCGAGCCGTGGCACGACGTCCATTGCAAGCTCGAAGGTCCGATTGCGTGGGACGTGCTCTTTAATTTCGAGCAACGGTGGCTCAAGCAAGGAGGGAAGGATTTATTGAATGACGTGAGGGATATTGATCACATCATAATCCCTCCGTCTCCGGTCATGCTTCCGCATGACCATGAAACATGGAACGTTCAGTTGTTCCGTTCAATTGATGGTGGGGCTGCATTCGGGTTTCCTGACAAACCCGAGGATGCAGCCCGTGCTGGCTTGATTAGTGGAAAAGACAACACCATTGACCGGAGCATTCAAGATGGTTACATCAACGCCATCCGCCGAGCAAAAAGATTCATCTACATCGAAAACCAATACTTTCTTGGAAGCTCATTTGGTTGGAACTCGAACGACATCAAAGACGAAGACATCAACGCCTTGCATCTAATTCCGAAAGAACTATCACTTAAAATCGTGAGCAAAATCGAAGCCGGAGAGGACTTCCGGGTGTACGTGGTCTTGCCAATGTGGCCGGAGGGTGAGCCGGAAACTGCGTCGGTACAAGCCATATTGGACTGGCAACGGAGGACTATGCAAATGATGTATGCCGATATCGTTCACGCTCTAAAAGCGAAGCACATTGTGGCTAACCCAAAGGATTACTTGACATTCTTTTGTCTCGGAAACCGGGAAATCAAGAAAGACGGCGAGTATATACCGTCGGAGAAGCCTGACGTCGGCAGTAATTACAGCCGAGCTCAAGAATCACGACGGTTCATGATATATGTACATGCCAAAATGATGATTGGTAAGGTTTCAACTTTAACTAAAGTTGGTAATATTAGATTATTAGTAAAGTTTAAAACTTATTTAATAAAAAGGATAATTACAAAAATACCAAAAAAAAAAAAACTTATTTATCAAGTTTTACCTAAAAAAAGTCACATTACCAAAATACTCAACATTTTTTATGACAACCAATATTTACGTTACTTGTATTTTTTTTAATTTTTTAATGCATTTTGTTAGGTGAATTATCACGTAAAGTACCTTTACATTACCAAATCTTTTTGGTTATTTTTGTAAGTATCTCTTAAAACATAGTAAAACGTCTTGTTTTAAATATAATTATCAGTGGACCAATCCAACCCATTCAATCATCCAGCCGGTTCAGACAAGGTGATTTTGACTCGTTCAAGTAAATCAAGAAGGTTGAACGAGCCTAAAATCATATTTATATACGTTTGAACTTTTTTTATAAAACTTGTTTACTATATTATTTTTAGAGATTTTGTATAGTTTTTTTTTTTTTTTTTGAGAAAAGATATGTTCTAATTAAGTATTTATACTATGGATGGTGTTGGCCCATCAAACCCATTATCAGCCCACTAGGCCGAAATCTTCAATCAGCGAGTTTGTTTTGATACCCATAGACTAAAAATGATTAATTTGTAACTTGTTTGGTGATTATGCAGTTGATGACGAGTACATTATCGTTGGATCAGCAAACATCAACCAAAGATCGATGGATGGAGCTCGAGATTCGGAAATAGCAATGGGGGCATTTCAACCGTGCCACCTATCAAAAAGACAGCCGGCAAGAGGTCAAATTCATGGGTTCAGGATGTCGTTATGGTACGAGCATTTGGGGTTACTTGACGACTCTTTTTCGTTTCCAGAGAGTGTGGAATGCATTCGCAAGGTGAACCAGATATCGATGAAATATTGGGATCTTTTTTGTTCCGAGAGGCTCGAACACGATCTGCCAGGTCACCTGCTTAGTTACCCCGTTGGAGTGACGGAGGAAGGAGAGGTGACGGAGCTGCCAGGGATGGAGCACTTCCCGGATACTAGAGCTCGGGTTCTTGGTACCCTGGCTAGTTACATGCCTCCAATTCTAACTACTTAAAGAAAAATGGGGTACTTACAAGCTCGGGTTCTTGTTGTAATTTGTGTAAAAAGAATCTACAATGTTTGTGGTGAGGTTTACATGTGTGGGTGTCACAATAGTGACAACTAATTACTAACATCTGTTGTTAAAAAAAATATGTGAGTGGGTTTTAAATAAAAGGTTATAGTAATTTTATGCACAAATAAGAAAGAATGAAAGTTTGCATAAACTACATTCCAAAATAAACCAAACATAATCTTTTATAACAATTTTCGCACAACGCATCATATGGGTCAAAATAGTTCGCACTTAAAATGCTAAGCTATAACACACTTTTTTTTAAAAAATTAATATGAAATCTTAAAAAATGTTGGATTACACAAATCATATTATTAGAGATATATGTTGTAACAAACCTTGTACTTATCTTTAGTATGTAAACATCTTGTTATATCTACACCTAAAATAATCAAAGGTAGATAATATTTACCATCTTTAGTGGTAGGCGTTTCTTTGTATAAAAAGATTTTATTATTGAATGAGAAATCAATCCATTTGAATTCTTTCATGGTACCAGGCCATAACTTAGAGGCTCCACCTTCTCCATCCATTGATCAACCTACTGCGTTTTTCTTCTCTCAATAGTAGCCAAATAATGGGTGATTCTTCTAAATTTCACCTTGCTGTCACTGTCTCCAATATAAAAAATCTCATCCCTATCACTCTTGAAATGTAGAAAAGTTTGTATTCTCAGAATTGTTCAAGATTATCAAGTTCTTGATCATATCATCCTCTCTTCATCTTCTTCCACCGCATAACCTGCCACTCACACCGCAAAATGGTCTCGTTTGGACGCAATTGTTCTTCAATGAATCTATGGTACCATCTCCAACGACCTTCTTCATACGATTCTTGAACCAGACTCTACTGCCAAAAAAGCATGGGATCGACTCAAAGGTATTTTCCAAGACAACAAAAACTCTAGAGCAGTGTATTTGGAGCGCCAATTCACCACCATCCGTCTCGAAAATTTCTCGAATATCTCTGCAAATTGTTAAGAATTGAAAATCCTTTCCGATCAACTATCCAATGTCGGTGCTCCAGTTTCAAATGATCGTTTGGTTCTTCAACTTATTGCGGAACTTAACGAAATCTATGACGGTGTAGCCACTATTCTTTAACAAACTGATCCTCTTCCCCCATTCTATGAAGCCCGATCTAAAGTTATTCTTAAAGAAACACGAAAGATGAAGCAAGCAACGACATCTTCTACAGCTTCAAATACCGCTCTTCTCACTACCTCCCCTGTATCGAAGGACTTCAATAATGGCACTCGTAACTCTCATGGATCTCCTAATTATGGTTCTGGTAATAATGGGCGTGGAAGCAACTCACGTGGTCGAGGTAATCATTATCGTGGACGCGGAAATAATGGTCGTGGATGAGGCCGCGGAAATGGAGGCACTATCCCTTCTGGACAGCAGTAACAATGGTTCCCCTTTGGGCCATGGGCTTGGCCAGCACAACCGTGGCTTTCAGCCCCCTGCCCATATCCGACAACGGGCTGGTCCCGACCTCCAAATCCAACAAACCAACCTGGCCTCTTGGTCCACGTCCTCAACAAGCTTTTGCAGGTTTAGTTGCCTCCTCCATGAATTATAATCCAACCGACATTGAAAGCGCTTTGTACACTATGTCTCTCAACCCACCAGACGAGAACTGGTACATGGACACCGGTGCTACATCTCATATGACTGCTTCACCAGGTAAACTCATGTCTTATTTTCATTCGAGCCATCCTAAACAAATTATTGTTGGTAATGGTCATGGCATTCCTGGTAATTCAGTTTTTCCGATTCCTCACAGGCGTTTATTTTTAAACAATGTTCTTCATGCTCCCAATCTTATTAAGAATTTAATCTTTGTTCGTCCGTCGATATTAACATATCTCTTGAATTTGATCCTTTCGGTTTTACTGTGAATGAATTTCCGACGAGGGTACCAATAATGAGATGCAATAGCACCACAGACCTTTATCCCCTCACCACCTCTATGCTTCAACAACTCAACTCTCCATCCACATTTGCTGCTCCTTCTCAAGATTTATGGGACTATCATCTTGGACATCCGGGCGTCAATGTTTTGAATTCTCTTAGAAATAAAAATCACATTCAATGTAATAAACATCCTTTATCGTCTACTTGTCAATCGTGTGTTTTTGGTAAACATATAAAATTACCATTTTATGATTCTTCCTTGTTTACATTACTTCCCTTTGATATTATTCATAGTGATTTGTGGATCGTTATTATATTCTGTTTCTCGATGATTTTTCCAATTTTTTATGGACATTTCCACTTGCACATAAATCACAAGTATATTATATCTTTCTCTCCTTTAGCACTCTTATTCAAAATCAATTTGATAAAAAAAAAAAAAAAAAGCTTTCCAATGTGACAATGGTAAATAGTATGATAATAACTCTTTTCATACATTTTGCATCCAAAATGGCATGGTATTTCATTTTTCTTGTCCACATACATCTTCTCAAAATGGAAAAGCCGAACGTAAAATTCAAGCAATTAATAACATAATCTGTACCCTTCTCTCTCATTCGTCTTTTCCCGAATATTTTTGGCATCATGCTCTTGAAATGGCCACATATTTAATAAATATTCTTCCATGCAAATTACTTAACTTTCACTCTCCAACTCAAATTCTTTATAATCGTACACCTTCCTACCACCTTCGAGACCCATTCCCACACCATCTACGTACCTTCCACCTCGATCAATGACTACTCGTAGCATGTCAGGTATATACAAACCCAAAATTACTTTCAATCTCATGACTTTTACTTCTCTCTCTCCCCTACCCCGTAATCCGAAAGAAGCACTCTTGGATCCCCATTGTAAACAAGCCATGACCGATGAATTTCAGGCTCTAATTGATAATAAGACATGGGTTTTAGTTCCTCGCACTCCTGACATGCATGTTCTACGATCTATGTGGATTTTTAGACATAAAATGAAATCTGATGGGTCTTTTGAACGCTATAAAGCTTGACTTGTTGGTGATGGCAGGTCTCAACAAGTTGGAATTGATTGCCATGAAACTTTTAGTCCATTAATTGTCAAGCCCGCTACTATCCGGACCGTACTTACTATCGCTCTTTCTAAATCATGGAAAATTAACTAGTTAGATGTTAAAAATGCGTTTTTGCATGGTACATTGCAGGATAGTGTCTATATACATTAACCTCTTGGTTTTCGAGACCCTCAACATCCAAAACATGTATGTCTTCTTAAGAAGTCTCTTTACGGGTTAAAACAGGCACCACGTGCATGGTATCAACGGTTCGCTGACTACGTATCCATCATTGGTTTTACCCACAACAAATGTGATTACTCTCTATTTATATATCATCACGATAATGAAGTGGCTTATTTGCTTCTCTATTTTGATGACATCATTCTTACAACCTCTACGGACTCACTTCGAACCTCACTTATGTCTCTTCTCGCTAGTGAGTTTTCTATGAAAGACCTTGGCTCAATAAGTTCTTTTTTTGGGGATCTTGGTTACTCGCAATCAACATCGTCTCTTTCTAAGTCAACAAAGTTATGTTAAAGATATAATTGAACGAGCCGGTATGTCTTCATGCAAGCCGACTAATACTCCTGTTGATACTAATGGCAAGCTCAGTGCTTCCTCGGGAGAACCATATTCCGATCTCACTCATTACCAAAGCCTTGTCGGCGCCTTACAATACCTCACATTCACCAAAGGTCTTCCACGAATTCTGTTTAACGATTTTCGTGACAGGCTCACCATCCGTCCTCCTCCCGCTTCGACTGCGGGGGACTATTAGAGATATATGTTGTAACAAACCTTGTATTTAACTTTAGTATGTAAATATCTTGCTATATAATATTTACCATCTTTAGTGGTAGGCATTTCTTTGTAAAAAAAGATTTTATTATTGAATGAGAAATCAACCCATTTGAATTCTTTCACATTTACTAAATTTTTTAATATTATGTATGAATCTTATTTTTTGGTCGTAGGCTTGTTCGACCCCTTTGTTTGAATGGGCCGGGTCACCACCACTTATATCAATCTTCTTATAAAGTTATTCTTATAATGATTCTTGACTGCAAGCCAAATGTGGACTGCAAACCAAGCGCCCCTTTAAGATTCTGAATAATTTCGAAAAATTTGTTTGAGATTATTTTTGTATGAAACTATGAACTATGAAAGTATTATTTTAAGACTAACTAAATTTGCAAAATCGTAAAAATCATTTATATTTTTACAATTTCTGTGGTCCTGATATTTACATCTGTTTTTTTTCCTCAAATATCAATTATAGCTTCTTTTATGATAAATTATATACTTTATATGATTATTATTATTATTATTATTACAGGATTTTACAACAATAAATTTAAATATAAAAAACGATAGTTGCATGAGAATAAAACAAAATTAATAATTGATAGACATAGACATACAAAAAAAATGCACTGAATAAAGTTACGATGAATATTTCTAATATTAACCTTAAAATTGTTCACTATTTTGTCAAGTAAGAACTAAGAAGCGCATGATAGTCATGATACGATCCATAAAAAAAAAAAAGTTCAATAATTTGGGACATCGTTAAATCATTTTTCGTATATCAAATACAGAGAAATTTTTAGTATATCAAAAAATATATATATACAGAGAAATTTTGTAAAAAAATCAATTATTATTCATAAATTTTAAAATGATTAAAAAAAAAAATACAATATAAGCCCCATTTTCAGGAGAGGTGCGATGCACAAATCTTTCTTAGCCTTATGTTATTTCTTTTTGAGGCTCGGATCTAGGGGTGTCAATTTCGGATCTAGCGGGTTGACGACCAAAAGTCATAAATTTTATATGATTTTGATTTTTTTTTTCAAATGATAATTTGTTTAATACACCGTTTTATAAATTTTTATTTTTAAAATAAATTATGTTCTATCTTAGTTTTTACAATTGGTCAATTTAACTATCCGACTCGTTTGGTCCGTTGGGTCAAAATTGTCACACCTACTTGGATCATTAATTTTGTGAATTACCAGTTAAAGTTTAAGAGGAGATAAGGTAAAATAGAATTAAAAGTCTACATGCATATATATTGAATGAACAAGTGGGTAGGCCACCCTAATAGTTATGGGGTAACAAAAGAACCAAATATTAGAATATGCCCTTATCTCCCTTTTTCCCTTTTAAAAGACATCTTACTTTGAAATTTTGTAAGCATAAAAGGATCTTCCATAATATGCTCTTTCAATCCCCCACATCACCATCCTCCAACTATACTCTATTTTACTTATTATTATTATTTTTTGTCTAATAACTTTGATTTTACTTAGGGTTGTTATTTGGTAGAGGTTAGGTTTTGAGAAGTTTTATGCTTGATTTTCAACATGAGTTGCAGTATATGAAATATGTATGTTCGGTATCAGGATGATGTTACCATGATGTTATATATGGAGACGCTAGATGACAGGTCTTGATCATGTCAAGTCTAATTTACTATTTTAATTTGTAGATGTCAATAAAAAACAGGCGCCGATAATAGAACAAGTACATGTATCATCAGGTTCGGTTCTACGTTCTGTTTAGTCCAGTCTACTCCAATTTGGATCATTGCACGCTCTCAATGGAGAAAAAGCGAAAGAGATCCAAAGATTACACCAATGATTAGACTAGAAAATTCTCACCGACGCATGTAATATTGCATTGATATTCTGTCATTTCATATGACAACTATTCTATTACATCTATTTTCTATTAAAAAAAAAACCATTTCTGTATAGTATGATACAAATATTTTCATATAGAATACACCCCTTGATTCTTTGGAAATACATGCCATCCATTTGTTTTCTTTTTCAACAAATTTTCATGCACCATTTTCTTCGATAAAGCTGATGGGCTTGTGAGCTTTCATCAACTCCAAACTTTATGTGATATTCCTTTTGCTTATACAATCAAAATAGAAATGTTATAATCTCGATCTCAAGTTCCTCCCACATAACACACAATGTCGAGTTGGAGTTGTTACATCATGAAGCCGTAAATTGTCTCGTGTTACAATCCAGAAAATCCTACAATAGAAAAATTTATTTAAATTTTTTGGAATTCTAGGATTCCAATAGATAGTATCTTTTATAATTAAATGACACAGTCCCACTTGAGTCCAAATTGCAAGCCCAATTATTGTTCTTATTTAAAAAATGTTTGGTTTTGCATTATAAACGAGATTATTAGCTTATTACATTACAATAACGTAAATAATTAGTTTAAAGTATTTATATTACATTAATAAGTGTTATTGACGTTTGGAAGTTAATCCTATCACATTTTATAAGTTAAAAAATGTAGTGTATTCGCTTAATAAGTAATTATTGGCGTTTAGTTGATCTTGAAAATCTATAATAAGGTCCCATTCAACGAGTTAATCATCAAAATTTTAAATAATTTTATAACGTCACGAATTAAAATATAAAATATAAAATATTAATAATGTAATTAAGTTATCAAAAATTTTAATGGACTATCATTTTAATGGTTGAATTTGGATATTTTATTTATTTTACATAAAATTATAATTTTGATGTTTATGCATAAAAAAAAAGTAAAAAGATAATGTTACTTTAGTAGGATATTTGTATCCCAATATAGTTTTACGATCTTGGTCTATAAACACAAAAATAATCTCAAATAGACTTCCTATTGCAACCTTGGTATTTAATCAATTAATTGCAAATCAAAATATATATGGTTAATAACCATCAGTATGATACTAAAAATTAATTATACGTATACAATGAAAATGAATGTTGTAACATTGTTAATTCTGTTTATGAGAATAAAATAATTTTATTCAAATTGATTGAATTATATTGTTAATTAATGTACAATTTAGAGAGTAAGTTTTGAGCAACAAGCCAACAATTATATAAAAAAATAATAATATGTTTAGAGTTGATTTTATTTCAAATAATAAACTAAAATCACGATTAAAATGATAATTTCTTGATTTTACTAGTCATTTATAGAAATAATAATTTCTTGATTTTACTGGTAAAATTTAAACTTTTAATAATCCGTTTTAATAACTCTTTTTGATAGAGAAAACCAAATTAATTCTACAAATATTTTAAAGACATTAACTTTCTATGAGAAAATATATAGGTTTGTTATTTTAAAAAAAAATAGTTATTAGTATGTAACTATATTACCTTTTATACAATTTTATCCTATATAGTTAAAAAAATCTATTATATTAACGAATCTATATGTTCTATTAAACGGTGAATAAATGTTAATTGACATTTAGCTAGACTACCAATTGACATAATTTTTTTCGGACACATGTAATCTACATTTTTTATATTAAAATTAATTAAATTATTTTAAAGAATCATGTGACATTGTGACTACTTTACAGAGATTCTATTGTAGGGTTATCAAACGTTCTTTTCAAGAGTTAATATTAGTGATCAAATTCGCTTTATAAATTTATAGGGATTCTATTGAGCCCGTCATATTTGTTGCAAAATTAGTTTGCGATATATGTTCTCATTCTAACATGGTGTTTGGATTTGCGTTTGAAAAATTGTTGCAGCGTTTTGAAAACTAATAATCAGCTAGTAGCTGTAACAAGAAGTGCTGTTGGAAATTTAGTGTTTGGTTTAGCTTATGTTGTTTGTTATCACAATTATCAAATAATCAGTTTTTAAAGTGTTTGAATTTGCGTTTTAAATTGTAAAATGACCATTGGCTAAATAATCAGTTATTAAGCAAATAAGCTACATTTTTAACTTATTAGAAAAGTGTGGTAAGATTAATTATAAACGCAAATAAGCACTTATTAATGAATGTTGTCCAAACATTTTAAACCAATTATTTACGTTATTGTAACGTAATAATCTCAATAATAACGCAAAACTAAACATCTTTTAATATGTTAATCTCATGTGATTAAAATCTATTTTATTCATCTTAATTATTATAGCTTTTTATTTGTTTATTATATATTTTAATTAATAAAATTTAAGTTAAAAAGTGTTAATGTAATGGATTCGTTAATTAGTTTTAAGAAATATACAAAGATCTAAAATATGGGTTTGATTAGCTTCAACTTCAAGCCACCACTCTCTCTCTCCCGGAAGAATAAAACTGGAAATATTCTCTAGAATATGCTTTTCCGGTCCTCCGCATATTCTTCCCCTTCCAATTACCCAACCCCCACCCCCATTAATATTCCTCCTCCTCCACCCTCCTTCCTCCTCCTACTCCTCTGCATACACACAAATCGGAATCATGAAATTCGGTAAGAGTTTGAGCAATCAGATCGACGAAACGCTGCCTGAATGGAGAGACAAGTTCCTTTCCTACAAAGAACTCAAGAAACGTTTGAAGCTTATCAAACCACAAGACAAATCCATTGATGATTGTAACAGACCAGCCAAGAGGACGCGAATCTCCATTTCCAACGATGACTCTACCCTCCTCTCTGGTGGTGAAGACATGTCCAAGGAAGAGGTTGATTTCGTTGATTTGTTGGAACAGGAAGTCGAGAAATTCAATTCCTTTTTCGTTGAGAAAGAGGAAGAGTACATCATCAAATTGAAGGTATTAATCTGGAATTCTTTAACTAGGTTGGTTTTGTTACTTTTTTTTTTTTTTCTAAGAGGGATTAAATGCCATAATTATCTCAGATTCAAAACCTAGCTTGTTCATCTCTTCTGTGATTCATTTGGTCATTATTCACTATATACATATCATGTTGTGGAATGCTGAATACAATTTATGATTGCCACTTGTCATTCTAGCTACTATCTGTATATTTTTTGTCTGAACATACACAAGTCAAAAACCAGATCAATAAAAGAAGAAATTTATTCAAGAACTCACACATTAAACAAGGCAAAACTCAAGTTCTATTATGTTTATTTCTTTTCCGTACTAATTGAAATAGTAAAAGTACCATGTTAATTTGTTATCCTGCCATGTTTATTCAAAGATTTAGCCCATTTGGTAAGAGGGGTGTGATGTAAGTGTATGTGAGGTCACTCGTCGAAGGCAAGAAATTTAGGTGGTGGAAGGAAGTTCTGAAGTCCCCGTTTGGGGTTTGGGGTAAAGGACTAGTTTAGGAGTATGGGTAGGTTAGTTTGCGTTTCAAAAAAAATTATATATGTTAGGTTTTGTTTCTACTGATGCCAATTTGCAAATTCTCATATTCTTTTGATAGATAGAAGGACCACAATTTTCACTTGTGTAATGTGTATCCACAGTCTATTGGCACTGTCAAATCTTGATCAATAATTTAGGAATTCGGTTGATGTTGTATACACTCCAAGATTGAACCTTTGGCATTTCTATTTCTTGAATTATTAAAAAATGAATTGCTTTTGTCCTGTTTTGTTATTAAAAATTTGATGAATGATGACATTGATATGGTCATATGGACATCAAGATTCTCTTTTCTTTCGTATTATTAATTAAAGAATATATTGACTAATGGAATATTATAACTTTCCGCTAGCCAATTTGTATAGGGGACTTGGCTTTAGACTTCAATGGTTTTTGTCTTGTAGAAAGATTCGTTTATTTTTTGAACAAGTAACAACCCTTCAATACCTTGAAGCGGTGGATACGAAACCTTGTCCATCCCAGAAAAGGAATCGCTATGAAAAGTCGTTTGTAGTCAATTCTTGGTCAACATTTTGTTTTGAGCTTTGTAATTGAACATATTTGTTTTTGGTTTTGGCATACAGGAATTACAGGACAGTGTGATGAAAGCCAAGGATTCAAACGAAGAGATGATTAAGATACGAAAAGAAATAGTCGACTTCCATGGAGAGATGGTTTTGTTAGAGAATTATAGCGCTCTTAACTACACAGGTCGGTTAGCTTTCTTAAAAATCATGAAAGATTTCATGTTAGTTCTGAAGTTAAAATCTTGTTGTTGACCCATGTATGACATTTTGGTTCAAACAGGGATAGTAAAGATATTGAAAAAGTACGATAAAAGAACAGGTGCTCTCCTCCGGTTGCCATTCATTCAAAAGGTTCTACAAGAACCGTTCTTCACCACAGATTTGCTTTACAAATTAGTGAAGGAGTGTGAGGTGATGCTCGACCTCCACTTCCCTCTAGCGGAACCTCCAGCTCTGCCTGATGAAGCTGGTGACGTTGCTAGCAGCAGTGGTGGTGGTGGACCTACCACCACTGCTGCCACTGATGAAGGACCATTAAAAGCTAAAGAACTTGCTGAGCTCGAGTACATGAAGAGCTTGTACACAAAGAGCACCATTTCGGCTTTGAAGGCTTTGAAAGAAATCCGAAGCAAGAGTTCCACGGTTAGCGTGTTCTCATTGCCGCCTTTGCAAGTTAGCGGAATAGAGGAAACTTGGAGTAAACTTCCTCTTCATGAGCAACTAGCAAAATGACATGCTTGTAGGATTGATTGATCATTGTTCTGAACAAATAATCTATATTTTACATCAGATGCACTGATGGTGCTTCTTACTAGATGCTAACTAAGGCTGTAAAATACTTAGATAATTGATATTTAACCTCTAAAATTTTGTACTTTTTATTTCTATGTGTTTTTTTCTGCAAAATGTTGTAGATTCTAATCAAAATGTCCATTTTGTACTTCAGTAAGGAGGAATTGCAACACTATTTTGAGCATTTATCTTTTCAATAAAAAATAAAGAGTTTTACATTTTGTTGGGTTATTTTCATTAAAAGTTAAACCAATTTTGGTTTTTTCTTTTTTTTTTTTTGTCTGTTTACAGTGTGTCAATTTAAGTTGACAATCTTTAAATTTTCTCGATGCTGGGTAATCGATAATATTTGAATTAACACTTGACGTGTATGTGAAAACAACCATTTTTTATATTAGTTACCGACTAAAATAAGAAATATTAAAGATTCATTGGGTGTTCATTTCTGGATAATCTGATTTTTTAATATCTGAATTTTGGATAATTAGATACATTAATTTTACTATCCGAACATGTATCCGATTTTCGGATAAATCGGATTTCGGATATCCAAAATTTTGGATTATCCGAAAATCGGACAATCCGAAAATTAAAAATTCTAAATGAACTTTAAACTATAAAATGAATTTAAATATGTAAAATATAAATCTATATACCTATTAACATATAAAAAAGTTATTGTGTCACAAACGAAACTATCATACTTTTTAAACTTAAAACAATAAAAAAAATCAGAAGTGATTAAAATATATCTAAACGAGTTATAAACAATTTAAAGTTTCATTATACACTTAAAATTAAAGAATATATGATTATTGTCAGTCAACTAATGTAAAAAAGCCTTTAATAAAAATTGGATTTCGGATTATCTGAATTTTCATATCTGAAATTCAAGTAATTCGAAATTTTGGATAATTTTGGATCGTCCACTTTGATTCGGATATTTTTGAACAAACCTAAATACATTATAGGGGTGAGCAACGGTTCGGTTTACGTTTTCTTCGGTTTACTCGAATTGAAAATTTTTAAAGACCAATTCGAAAACCGAACCAAACCAAATTTAGAAAGAGTCAGACCAATTCGAAAACCGAATTACAATTCGGTTTGGTTCAGTTCGAAAACCGAATTACCGAATTCAAAGTTGGTTTGTAAGCTACCTGCTGCAGTGCTGCACATAAATTTACAAAACATGGATTTGGTTGGGTAATAGTAATGGGTAATTGGGTATTATATTAGCCCATAATTACTAAATAAAAATGATAAGCCCATTCTAAATTTCTAATACTTATAAATTTATATATATAATATATTTAATAAATATTTAATTTTTTTTCGGTAATTCGGTTCGGTCAAGTCTACATTTAGTGAAACCATAATTCAAAACATAAACCTAATTTAAAATTCGATTTGGTCTAAAACCAATTCGAAAACCGAATTTAATATTTGGTTTGGTCTAAATCGAATTTGGTTAGGTTTGATTTTCGGTTCTTCGATTACAAACCAAATACTACTCACCCCTAATACCTTAACAAGAAGTTTGAAAGTTTGTTACATTTAATCATAAAATTTAAAAGTCTCTTACCTTAGATAGAATTTTTTTTAAATTTAATCCTTTTTTCATAAAATTTAAAAGTCTCTTACCTTAGATAGAATTTTTTTTAAATTTAATCCTTTTTTATCTCTACTTTTTTTCGCACTCTATTCCTCTATTCTTTTCATATTTGCACGTTAGTGTCTTTGGTTACATGGAATGAAGGTATTATGTGTCTGGAGTATTAGTCCCGAAACGGAAACGAAAACGGGATGCCATATCGGACCGACTCCGGCAGGAACACCACTCTGGAAAGTGGAAATCTCGGCCAACGGCTCTCTCTCTCCCTCCCTCCCTCCCTCCAAAAGATTTATAAATAAGGGTTAATATTGAAAAAACCCTAAGAACATTCATAAATTTATGGATTAAGTCATTGTACTTTTTTTACGAGTGTTTAAGTCCCTAGACAAGTTTTGTCTTATTCAAAACTATATATTTGACCTGTTTAGCAGGTCACTAACCGGTAAACGGTATAGTGACCTAAACAAGAAAAAAGAAAGTCCAGTGACTTAATCGTGAAAATTGGAAAAAAAAGTTGGTTTTTTTAATAATAAACTTTCCAGAAACAAACTGTTTTACCTGTTAAGCAGGTAGCATGTTAAAAATATATAGTTTTGAATAAGACAAAATTTGTTAAGGGACTTAAACACTCGGAAAAAAAAGTTCAGTGACTTAATCGATAATTACATGAAAGTCCATGGGGTTTTTTTCAATATTAACCCTATAAATAATTGCTATTAGATACTACATAGAAATATAGGTATTATCGCTATAAGATGATAGAATGGGCGAAAAGATAAAAGCTAATCTGGCCAGAAATATGGTTTTATAAAAAGATGGGTACTTCACTATTTCTATGATTCTATCAACCATAAATCAATAATGATAATATAAAATTTGAGTGATTTTTTTTCCAATAATCTGTAACTTTATGTTTATTAAAATAATGACACCACGTGTAATGTAGAAAGCAATATGGCAAGAGGGGTGTTATGTAAGTGAAAGGTCACAGGTTCGACTTTCATAGGAGGTAAGTTGAAATTTAGGTGGAGAAAGTAAGTCTTGGGGTAAAGATGTAGTTTTAGGAGCAGTAGTAGGATCGTTTGCCGTTCAAAAAAGAATATGTTTTCAAATTTTAATTAGGGTCGCGCTATATGCACGCCCCCCATAATTAATTTTCTTCTAATCATACACTCCCTTCTCTCACATCATTTTCCTTAATAACACGGGTTTCAGTGATCTTAATCATTTCTCTCACATTAGAGGGAGTGGATGTGTAATTAGGCAATTAGCAAAGAGGGGTGGGTGCCCATTTAATTATTTAAGTGTACTATATCTATCAATACTATTAAAAGAGTAACTATACTCAATTCTAGTGAAGCCACGTGTCGTCACCATGAATCGACACGTGACATTTATAGATTTTAAAAATACTAAAGAAATTTAAATCAAATCTATCGAAATCTAATATAATCCACTTTTAAATTCAAATCAAATCAAAGCAAACAAAATCTAATACTCTACTAACTTACTAAATAAATCTATTCAAATCCAATATAATCCACTTTTAAATTCAAATCAAATCAAACAAAATCTAATAATCTACTAACTTATTAATTATAAGATAATATAATAAAAGTTTAAAAAATTTATATAAGAAAATATTTACTCTTCATATATATTTAGAAATATACAAAATTAATATGTCATAATAAATAATAATATCATATTATATACTTTTGTTTAAAAAATAATATTTATATCTTTATCTTTTTATTTATTATATTTTATATGTATTAAAAATATCCGCGTAATACGCGGGTAATAAACTAGTTTAACTATATAATTCAAAATATTATAAAAATTATTTACTTTTTTATAAACCATGAAGTATTAAAGAAAATGAAAATTGTCAAGAAATGTAACATAAAATTCAATTTTTGATAATAAAGGTAGCGTAAAATTTTTAGGTCAAGACAGGTAAAGTAAAATTTTTTGACAAAAAAAAGCACCGATGACCAACTAATAAGGTAAATAATTATTTTTATTTTCCCAAATTAATTTTGACAAAAACGGCATCGATGACCAATTGATAAGATAAATAATTATTTTTATATTCTTTTTTCCGGAAAATAACAATATTTCATTATCCTTTTTCGACCTAAAAAACGAAATTCATTTTTTTTTTGGCGAAAATAAAATTTTTTATATTACCCATCTTGGCGTAAAAAATTTCACGATACCTTTATTGTCAAATTTGTATTTCATGTTACTAGTCTTGCCCGTTTATCCTAAAAAATTTCGATAACTGGATATTATCTATGGATAAAAAATGCTCATCGAATAATTATGTCTCTAAAATTTATCAATTTAGTTTTATTTATATCCATCCATCCATCGTTGATGTATCAGAACGGGAAGAAGGCTAGGCTACAAGTGAAAGTAACTGATGTTTGGTCATTCAATTGACTCTTTGCTGCCAGTTGGTGTTACCATTGTCATTCCTAAACAAAATTAGGAATAATAAAAATTATAAATACCAAACCAATAAAAGTAAAATGATTTTTTTTTTTTCAAATAGGATTATCTGTATTATTTTATTATGCAACCCTTTACTTTTCATTATAAGATAAACCTAGTGATGGGCTGAATTGAATCCACTCTTACCAATACATAGTGTAGTCATCTAATTTTGATCCGAAACCGATTACACCAAAAATCATTTTTTATAACCGGATCGGATTTTATCCGAACCAGTTTTTGAACCGGATTTGGTTTTTATGGTTAGACCGGACTTTTTCCGGATAATTAACCGGTTATTAAAAAAAAGGTAAAAAACCGATTTTTTATAAATTAAGTTTATAATTTTAAACTTTTTATGTATTTATAGTTAAAATATAATATAAAGCATACTTGATTGAAGTAAAACTATATTTGTTTGGAGTTTTATTTTCTTAATTATAGTTATAAGTTTATAACTTATAAGTTGTAAATGTATAATTATAACGTATAATTTATAAAATAATTTAAAAAGCCAAATTTTATTAAAAATAAAAGCCCAAATGTAATATGTATCAAATAGATGATAAAACTTAAAATTTTAAAAATAAAAATAAAAAAGCGGATTTTTATACGATTTTTTTATATCCGAAACCGGTTACATTTTATTGGGTCTAAAACTGTTAAAACCCGAACCGGTTATTTAAAAAACCAGATTAGATGTTACAATCCGGTCTTTGTGCACGTCTACTTACCAACCCATGGGTGTAACTTGTAAGCACTTACTTAGCCCAAAATAGATATTATGGTCTGGACTGGACTGTACGTACACTGATTGTTGCAATAATGGGCTAGACCGACACATTGATAATATTAAACACTACGAACAGTAATTGACCTAAAGATTGATTGTTGTAAAGTATGGTATCTTAACTTTTTGTCGACCCCAATAGAAATAGAATAGATGCAGTGTGTCAATTTGGGCCGATACCATTTTATAAACCAACTATTATATGGTTTATGTTGAAAAATCATTATTTATTTGTATTTTTCTCAGTTTGATCTTTTATAGTTACTTTTTTCATCATAATTCTTAAGTGTTATTGTCTTATTCAAATCATGACATTTCCTAACCTTAACGTGTAACCGGTTGATAAAATTAAAATATAACATGAAATTTTACTTTTAACATTTATTCTAATAATTTCATTAATCATTATATCACCATTTTATTGGTTTGGCCTTGTGGCATTTTTTTTCTCATACAAAACCCCTTATAGAATATATATATATTTTTAAAACAATAGTTATATCATGTTATAGCAAAATTAATTTTAAGTTTTTTTTAAAAAATTTAGTATGAAAAAATGCACCAGAGATTTTATAAATGGTTTGTTCAACTTAAATATTAAATAACAAATATCACATCATTTTTTAACCTGACCAATAGAATAGATATTACGAATTTATATGATTCAAATAAGACAAAAACAACATAATGACTATGATGGGAAAAGTAACTCTCATAGACCAAGCTAGGCATGACAAAAAAAACTCATACCCGACGGGAAACCCGTAACTCGACCCTGATTTGACCGGGGAATCCCCGAGTTGACCGGGGATGGGGATGGGGATGGGGATGGGGACGGGGACGGGGAATCCCCGATTTAAAATAATGGGGATGTGGCGGGGATGAGAGACACTTTAATCCCCGACCTCGACCCCGATTATATTTTATGTTTTAATATAGATTATTATATATATTTAACTTTACAATGTATATTATTCATTACATTTTATATAATATATTAAATATTATTGTATATGACTTTTCTATAGTTTAAAATACTATTGTGTTTTTCATTTTAGTGGTTTTATAAATATTTTGCAAACATTTCTTTGTTTTAGTTTCATTATAAATCATAAATTATATATCTAAATAACTCAAATATGTTTGAATTGATTTGTTTTAAAGTTTATTTACATAAATGTTTCTACTAAATTACTATTTATAGTTTAAACTTAATAATCTTTTAGGAAATTGAAAAACCTGATCTCTCGACGGGGATCCCCGATCCCCGATTGGGACGGGGATGAGGATAAAAACTCATTCCCCGACGGGGATGGAGGAGATGATTAAGAAGCGGGGATGAGAATGAGAACTGAGACCGCCCCGCCCCATTGTCATGCCTAGACCAAACAAATAAAAATATATAAAACAACCGATTTTTATTTTATTTTTTTTCCAATAAAAACCCTTTGGTCTAGCGGTACCACCTTTTGTCCTAACCAAGAGATTGTTGGATAATGTAATATTGTATTAGAAAATTTAAAAATATACATACACATGTCTTCAACCATAGCCCAACAATAGTTTTATATGGGTATAAAAGGTTTATTTGTGCTCAATTTTTTTTGTAAAATAACTACACTATCTGTTTTAAAAAGATAATTTATTAACCCCAATGCAAAACATGTTTCAATTTCTTTCAGAAACACCACTAAGGAAAAGATGTAGTTAAATAATTAATAATGTTTTGTGGTGATACAATCAATCACTTTTTTAATCAAAATAAAATAAAATAATAATTGATAATTTGCCATTCTTGGCTTGAGCACAATTCCTGCATAGTGATTAGTGCATGTGCATGTCATATACTACTAAGTACTAACTAATGCCAATCTAGGATTTCAGATCATCATGCAAGCTGATCCATGAATTCACTAAAAGTAACATCTAAAAAAAAAGCTAATGTGAACTCATTGACAATTGCTTATGAAGAACAAAACAAAAGCTAAAACCGCGTAGACGGGACTACAGAATCTGGATAATCAATTTCATCTTCTTTTCCTTTTTCCTCGTTAATTTGAATTATTGGTTCGATGAGTCGAGATCCACTAATCTTAAACAACAAAATATTTGCTTTAAATTGGACTCCAAGTCTCCAACTAGTCAGCTACTACTATATATACCTATGGTGCATTAGATTAGATGCATACAATTACACATATCTTATAGCATACAATGGAGATTACTTTGCTAATTATCATTAGTTTGAGTTTAATCTTAATCCCAATTACTAAATCTCAAGGAGGATTACAATCAGGGTTTTACTCTTCCACATGTCCAAAAGCTGAAGCTACAGTGAGGTCTACTGTTGCAACACACTTCAAGAATGATCCTACTGTTGCTGCTGCACTTCTCAGGCTTCATTTTCATGATTGTTTTGTTGAGGTGCCAAATAATACAGAAGGGGAAGTCTAAAAAGATACTCCATTGTACCAAATAAACACCTCCATTAATAGCTTCTTTCTTTTTTGACTAACTTTCCCTAACATGAACATCCATGAATGTGCACATCATTGATTCAAATAGAAGGAAAAAACATACTTTTTAGGATTCCTAGACCCCTAGGGGTGTTCTTTTAGCATCACCCTTTAAAAGGGTATTTTCGGAATCAAAAAAGTTTTGAACTTTATTAATGGGTTTCCTTTTGTTAGGGTTGTGATGGCTCAATCTTGATTAAAGGTGGTTCTGCTGAGATTAATGCATTGCCTAATCTTGGATTAAGAGGATTTGAAGTCATTGATGATGCTAAGTCACAATTGGAAGCCTTGTGTCCTGGTGTGGTTTCTTGTGCTGATATTTTGGCATTGGCTGCTCGTGATTCGGTTGATTTGGTACAGTAATTCGTATATCCGAACATAAATATTTTGTTTAGAAGTTGGATGTTTTTTTTTTACGTCTAATGGTCGCTTTATGTCATGTGTCAATCATAGAGTGATGGTCCAAGTTGGACAGTTCCAACAGGAAGACGAGATGGTAGAGTTTCGTTGGCGTCTAAAACATCAAACTTACCATCACCGTTAGACTCCGTTGATGCCCAGAGACAGAAGTTTGCGGCTAAAGGCCTTGATGATCGCGATCTAGTAACGTTGGCTGGTACGTTTAACGTTATTATCCCCCCTCAAACCTACCATGATTTATAGTGATCGAATTGCACGTAAAAGGAACATACTTTAAGTCAACTTATATTCAAAGAAACTTATATTAAAAATCAATGTTATGTTATATAAACATTGGCTATGAAAGTACATTTCCTTATAATAGAATTTTATAAAAAAATGTGTTCATGCTACATGCAATTTAGCATGACTTGATATGGTGAAAATTTTTAACAATAATTATTGCTATAAGTTACCATCAATATATATATATATATATATTCGTGTAGGTGCACATACGATAGGCCAAACGGAGTGCAGATTCTTTAGATACCGTCTATACAACTTCACGACAACGGGGAATTCAGACCCAACATTAAGCCAATCGGCTCTAACACAGTTTCAGACGCAGTGTCCCAAGAGCAGCGATGGCACAGAGCGAGTGGCATTGGACAAGGACAGCCAGTTGAAGTTCGACGTGAACTATTTCAAGAACGTGCGTGATGGGAACGGTGTTTTGGAATCGGATCAAAGATTATGGGGCGACCCGACGACTCGTGGTATCGTGCAAAACTATGCCGGGACCGTAAGAGGGTTGCTGGGACTTAGATTCGATTATGAGTTCAAAAAGTCGATGGTCAAAATGAGTAGCATTGAGGTGAAAACTGGTGCACAAGGAGAAATCAGAAAGATATGTTCAAAGGTCAATTAAGTGAAGGGATATTATAGTCATTTTATGTATTTATTGGTGTGTATGTGAATTCTTAAATGTTTGTGGATAATTATTTTTAAAATGTTATTGATTGTATTATAAAAGTATTCAATCTGAGAGGATCGATCCAATCGTATGGTGTTTACAAGCTTTTTTTTATCTTGTGACGAAAACATCAATTCTCAATGGAAAAAAATAGAGAGTTGAGTTTACTATAAATTTCAATTCTCTCATTTCCTTATCAAACGGAGAGAATAAAAAAAAAATAGGGAGTTTCAAGTTTTTATTTCATTTTCTTTGTCATGCTTTATTTATCTGTAACTACCATTAGTTAAAAAGGGTTGTAAACTTACGATTCGAAACATTTTGCTTTAAATTTAAATTTAAATTCCAATTCATTCAACTTCCAATCCGTGAGGCAATTAGATTTGTTAAAAATAAGTTGTATCTCCATGGATTCTAAGGAAATAAATATGACATAATACTCAGAAAATTATCTTTAATTTGCTAACCACACAAGTACAACTAAAGGCCTGGGTTAGCATTGATCAGAGCCTAGTGGCCTTTGAAAATTCATCAAATAGCAAAACAGATTACATCTTTCTCATAAAGTGTGAGATTCATTGAACTTGAAGCATGGTGAATATCAATTGCAGAGGAATTTTTGAAGTATGTAAAATATGTTTATTGTAGGCAATTTTGGTATAGATTGTAGATGAATTCATGTTTGGATCCACTAAGGAAAAAAAACAGCTCGGGATTCTTCACTCCCCTTCAAATTTGTTATTCGAAAGAGCTTTGGTGATGATGTCATCTATTTGGAAATCTAAGTCACAGTCTCACAGATAGCTCGACTATTCTAGCTTAAGATCGATTACAATTACATAGGGATCGACATATACAAGAAAAACTGAGTTCTTAAAAAGAAAAACCTGATGGGCTTGGGCCTAAAAAGTTTCTCCGACCACAATCAATCTCCACAAGTTAACGTACACTTAGTCTGCATCTATGTAGATACTTACGTCTCTCACTAGATGATATCATCGAAATGCACAATCATTAATTTATAGCAACTCGCTCATAGTGAAATTGCTTAGGGAACATTGTGTGATTGGTTTGCCATTGAATGGACCTCTACTTAACCACATGAGTGACTTTATCAAACCATGCCCAAGGTGATTGATTCAATCCACGAAGGGGCTTCCTTAGCTTACACACCTTTCGCTTATTGTTTTCTGACGGGTTGGATAAAAATTAATACTATTAAATGAGTTCTACCGATAATAATGAAAACATCAAATTAGTTTTCAACATACAAAATCCAAGATCGATTGCTCTTTATAAACCAATATATATATATATATATATGGAATTCAAGATAATTGATTTTGTAGTCAAATTTCAATCAAAATGTAATAAATGAAACATAACTATCAATACAGATAGATATCGATGTATGTTTATAACATATATTATCTAATTTAAAGCTAATCTAAAACATAAAAGTATAAGTAATGTGGATTAAGCTTGTTTTTAAAATTCTTGGGGTCCAAATTTTTTTCATATATATATGAACTTATAAAAAAAGCATCCATCCCAATGGTGTGTCATTGGAACCCATGGCCTCGAATATAGCTGTCCCTGCTGCCATTCCTATATGAATGGGCTAGGATTTACGAAATCCCATTTTGCGACTAAATTTAAATTAAGGGGTTGTTTGTTTACTTTTTAATGGAATCATTAAGAAACTATTCAAAGGTAAAATGATCTATTAATGATTCCATTAAGAGGTAAACAAACAAGACCTAAATGTTGTTTTAGAAAGTTGATATGGACACGGCAGATGTATTGTTTGGGCAGTGGCGGATCTAGAAAATTATAACATTGGGGGCAAAAAAAAGCTTACCTTATACATAAAAATGGTTGAACGATACAATAAAGCAAAAAGATAGCCACCGTTATACAATACCCAGCTAAACAATCAACCTAAAAATATAAAGAACAAAAAATTTTAAAAATAATACGACAATTAATAAAAATGAGCAAAGAAACCGTAAAAATAAATTAGGAATTAATTAGCATCATTACCTACAATTGTTCTCTACGAGTTTTCATTTTTTGAAAACGATTAATGACATCTTCGTTAGTAACCTCGACAAATGCTTCTTTTTCCACGGCACAAATGACACAATCATTCAAAAACTCGTCTCCAATTCGGTTGCGCAAATCTGTCTTCACAATCTTCATTGCTGAAAAACATCTTTCAACAGTTGTTGTTGCGACGGGCAAAACCAACTCCAAACGTGAGCAGCAGCAGCCAGCAGGTTAGGGCTTAGGGTATTTTGGGCTTCTAAACAATATTGGGGGCCTGCTGAATATTTGAATGAGGGCCTAAAATTTTTTTGTATGGGCTGTTAGAAGGAAATTAGACTGGCCATAGAGGGCCCAGCCCCCCCCCCCCCCCTTGTCTTAATGTCCATCCGCCCCTGTGTTTGGGTGTGGGGATCAAACGACCCCGATAACTTTTTTATTTTACGTTTTATGTATATAATCGAAAATTTTTCGAACCATATGCTTTTTTAAGTTTGCCCTCAATAACCTTGTTAGTTTTTATAAATTTTACACATATAAAGAAATTTTTTACAAAATCTAAGAAAATATACTAATACCTAATAGTTTGTTACCCATTTAACAAACAATTTAAAAATACATGTATATTGAACATTCATTTATTAGGCTAATTCATTGTTGAACAAGTCACATTTGGAGGCTTGGTCTAGGAATATATTGTTAGTTTTATTGTTATTTACTTATTGTTGTTTGTTAGAACGTTCTTTATTGTTTTAGTCTTTTAGATATTAAAATTATTATTTGTTTAAGACTTTAACTGTTTAACAGTTAACATTAATTTACATTTATTTAAATGTTTTATTTCATAAGACAATATGAATCAATTTTTAAAAAAAAATTACCAAGATTTTAATTTCTATCAAGTGGAAGAACTTCTAATATTTCTCCATAAATTTTATAAGTACTTGCATAATATAATTGGTGATGACAGTATTTGTTTCATTTGCACCAGAAAGAATTACTCAATATTTTGGACGATCGTATAATAAATAATAACCCGTTTTCAAAAGATGAAACCCGTAGAGGAAGACCGTGGAATCCAATTTATTTTAGTTTGTAACGATTAATGGGTTGTAACATTTACGTATTTTCTTTTATTATGTAATTAATATGAACCGACCAAATTTTGAAGATTTGAAATTTTTTATAGAACTATAGTAATGTCTTACATTCCGATCCCTGTATATAAAATTTCTGAATCCGTCACTAACGACGAAAGCGGCGTATAAGTTGAAAATGCAAAACGGTGGAAGTAAAAGAAATTCTCACGGCTTCAAATGAAATTATAGTTTTTGCTAATTTAATTAGTTCTTTTTTGTTTTAGTTAAAAAGAAAATTCTCACGGCTTCACAATTCCTTTCTCAGCTCTCTTCGCCGCCACTCCCCCAACCCTCGCCGGCGACCTCCCATCGAGCTCTCTCTCTCTCTCTCCCTCTCGACCTTCTCACTAGCGGCGGCGGGACCTTCTCCGCCATTGACCAGACCAGACTATCTCCAAATCCTCGCCCTTTTTCCGGCATCGACCAGGCCAAACGTCTCTCATTTTTAGATTCGACAATCTGCAGACCCTCGTCGGCATCGACCAAACCCTCTGATTTCCCAAGGTATCACCCTCTTTCTATCTCTATCTCTCTTTCATCTTTCAGATTGTGTGTAGTTATGAACATCTCTCTGATGTAATATAGTTTATATATCTAGAATTGTTAATATACAAGGTTAATTTTAAATTTGTTCTATAATCTCGTATTAGTTTTGATATCAAATTTGTTATTACATAGAAAAAGTTGTTTTCGAATCTCAAGTTTGTTTTATAATCAACGCTGTTGGATGCTTGTACCCTGCAACATACCACTTCACTTGCGTTGTTTCTGCTAACAACGCATCGCCCCCCCCCCCCCCCCTCTTTTCCATAGTAGCATGCTGGTTCAGCTTTTGAGAAACAAATGGATCATTTTTCATCATTAGCATGTACATTGATTTATTAAGATTTTGATAAAATCTGAGAACTTGATCAAACCATACAAGACACTGCAAATAGAGGTAATGTAATTCATTTTACAGATTGGCTTGAATTTAGGCGTATCGGATTTAGGTATTCAATTTTGCATCGGTTTATGACATTTAAAACTGAAAAACACGTTAAATTGGAATAGATAATTGTGAAAATGGCCAAGAAGATGAATTATGGATAATTTCTTCCTAAATGAATTACTGTACATGCCAAGAAATTAATAACTTCTTAAAAACCCTCGTGAGTTCACACGGATTGAAGTTTGTATATTTAATCAATCCCCAATTTGGAAACAAAATGATTATAAAAGGGGTGATCAATAAAATGTTTAATTATTAGTATTTTATGGTTTGAATATATAAAGAATTTTTACAAAAAAATTATGATTGCAAATAATAAATTTTATAGAATTCTCTGTTGTAACAAACAAGAGACATGTTTCTCTGTTACAATTCTCTGTTCTACCAAACAAATGAATCAATTCTCTTTCTCTGCAATTCCATATCTGTTGTCATTTCTCTGCAATTCCATTCTCTATTACAAACACACCCTTATAGTTTTTGCTAATTTAATTAGTTTTTTTGTTTTAGTTCAAAAAAATTCTCGTAGCTTCAATTTAATTTTGATAAAATTAAATTCCTAAACCCTAAACCCTAAACCCTAACTTTGCCAGTCTTTCTGAACTTTCATCTGCCTCTCTGTTACACTTCTAATTCAAACTTTTTTCATTGATGCAAGATACTGATATCTGTTTTTCTTCTTGAGGGTCGATCACTCTTCACTTGTGGCTTATTTAAACGCATGTCCTCTTACCTGATGATTTGGAAATAAGCTACTAGACTATTTCTCTTGGTTTTAAAAAGCGCGATGCGCACCGTTGCGAAAAGGGTTCTGAAGCCCGAGGCGCGATGTGAGGCGCGCGCATCACGTACGTGAGGCGCACTTGTTTTGGTATCATAATTCTTATATAGTAACACATTAATACTAATTAAACAACTGAAAATGTAAAATACCAAATTCTAGAATACCAAAATATAGAAAATATACACAATATTCTTTACAAATTTGAATTACTTTAACAATTAATCAAGGAGGGACTCATTTTCTTCTATTCTGGGCCAAATTTAATGAAACGACAAAGAGGCGCTCGCAACAGCGTGTGTTGCGCAGGCTTTGAGCCTCGATGAGCCTCGCGCCTCACTGAGCCTTAGGCACACTTTTTAAAACACAGCTATTTCTGTATGCAAGCCATGTTGTATTTGGCGATCTACCAATTTGTCTTAATTTATCTGCAAGTTGATGGTGCCCTTGTAGCCTTCAACTGATATGTGTGATTTTGATCTATATTTCATCTATGCATGAAAAACTGCAATGGGATTACATATATTTCCATGAAAAATGTATATAGTTATAGACTCATTAACCATGTAGTAAAAACTGTTCAGATCTAGCCAACCTGAAAATGTTGAACAATCAATTCATTATTAAAAGATTTTTTGCCACCTCCTTAACTCTTACGGCCGTATAAAATACATCATTTTTGTCTTGCCAAAATCAAAATAACTAACATGATAGTCAACTTAGAAATAACCACAGGGATAAAGAGATTCGATGAAGAGGGTGTAGATCATCTAAGCTGTTATTGATTATTTGTGCAGGTGTAGTTTGGTTAAAGTTTGAAGGAAATGATGAAATCGATATAATTGGGTGAGAGAGTGAGTTTGAGATTGATAAATCTTTTTTATGGAGGTATATAACTAAAAAACAATGAAACCTCGGTGAAACTACTATAAGGCATTACAACGTAAATATTTTGAAGCTAAAAAATAAAAACATGTGGCACAGGGTGCTAGCGTTGATATTTCTTACAGTGCTCTCTCCATTGACACAGTGTGAGATTTCAAATAATAAACCTCTAGTAGTAGTAGCCCCAACACCGATAGACCGGAGGGAGGTGTTGTTTGCTTGCAATTGTCGATACAGGATTTTAGTTGATCATATTTTCAGTTTTTCTTTTTGAAGAATAAAAAGCAGACTAATTGGTTTTAGTGTTCTTTGTGACATCTAACGTCCTTGCTATTACTAATCGTTGTTGGCATCTTGGCTTTGAAAGTGACAATAATCTTTACTCTTTTTTTTTTTGCAGCTTTGTTTCATGTAACTCGTACGAAGCCACCCTTTCAACAATGGCGGCACTCGTTTCTCCCAACCCTTTCAATGCCACCAAGCCACCGTCTTCCTCATCCCCATTTCAATCTCGCACCGCCCTCCTCCTCCGATTCATCCTTCCCATTCCCTCCAATCTTCAAAAACGCCACCGTCTCCACATCTCCAATGTCCTATCCGACTCCAAACCAACCACCACCTATTCTCCACCACCACCGAAGCCCTTCGTTTCCCGCTATGCCCCTGACGAACCGCGGAAAGGTTCTGATGTCCTCGTTGAAGCTATTGAACGGGAAGGTGTTACCGACGTGTTCGCTTACCCTGGCGGCGCATCCATGGAGATCCATCAAGCTCTAACGAGGTCTAATATCATCCGTAATGTCCTCCCTCGCCATGAACAGGGTGGCGTCTTTGCCGCCGAAGGCTACGCTCGAGCCTCCGGTTTACCAGGCGTGTGTATCGCTACCTCCGGTCCTGGTGCCACCAATCTTGTTAGTGGCCTCGCCGATGCGCTGCTTGATAGTGTTCCCATCGTTGCAATTACCGGCCAAGTTCCCCGGAGAATGATTGGAACTGATGCTTTTCAGGAAACTCCGATTGTTGAGGTAACGCGTTCTATTACCAAACACAATTACCTTGTTTTAGATGTGGAAGATATCCCCCGGATTGTTCGTGAAGCATTTTATCTCGCATCTTCGGGTCGACCCGGCCCTGTTTTAATAGATATCCCTAAAGATATACAACAACAGTTAGTTGTACCAAAGTGGGACGAACCAATGAGGTTACCTGGTTACTTGTCTAGGTTACCCAAACCTCCAAATGATGCTCATTTAGAGCAAATTATTAGGTTAATAGTGGATTCGAAGAAACCTGTTTTGTACGTAGGAGGTGGTTGTTTGGATTCAAGCTATGAATTGCGTCGATTTGTTGAGCTGACTGGGATTCCGGTTGCTAGTACTTTGATGGGTCTTGGAGCTTACCCTGCTTCGGATGATTTATCGCTTCAGATGCTTGGAATGCACGGAACTGTTTATGCCAATTATGCTGTTGATAAAAGTGATTTGTTGCTTGCGTTTGGTGTTAGGTTTGATGATCGTGTGACAGGAAAGCTTGAAGCTTTTGCTAGTAGAGCTAAGATTGTTCACATCGATATTGATTCTGCTGAAATCGGAAAGAATAAACAGCCACACGTGTCGGTTTGTGGTGATATCAAGGTTGCGTTACAGGGTCTCAACAAGATTTTGGAGGAGAAAGGCGAAGCGAGTAATCTTGATTTCGCATCATGGAGGAAGGAATTGGATGAGCAAAAAGTGATACACCCGTTGAGCTTTAAAACTTTTGGAGATGCTATTCCTCCGCAGTACGCAATTCAGGTTCTCGATGAGTTGACTGGAGGGAAAGCAATCATAAGCACTGGTGTCGGGCAGCATCAGATGTGGGCTGCCCAGTTTTACAAGTACAATAGACCTAGGCAATGGTTGACCTCGGGTGGACTAGGTGCGATGGGATTTGGACTGCCTGCTGCAATTGGGGCAGCCGTTGCAAGACCCGATGCAATTGTAGTTGATATAGATGGTGATGGAAGCTTTATGATGAATGTTCAAGAATTGGCTACGATTCGAGTGGAGAATCTTCCGGTTAAGATTCTGTTGCTGAATAATCAGCACTTGGGTATGGTGGTTCAGTGGGAGGATCGTTTCTACAAGGCAAATCGGGCGCATACTTACTTGGGAAATCCATCAAAAGAATCGGAAATATTCCCAAACATGTTGAAGTTTGCTGAAGCGTGTGATATACCAGCGGCGAGAGTGACTCAGAAGGGAGATCTTAGGGCTGCTATTCAGAAGATGCTGGATACTCCCGGCCCTTACCTGCTGGATGTTATCGTCCCGCATCAAGAACATGTTTTGCCCATGATCCCTGCGGGCGGAGGTTTCATGGATGTGATCACGGATGGCGATGGCAGAATAAAATACTGATCTTCAAAGTCAGAAATTAGTTTCGACAGATGTATGTAACGCGTGTAGTGTCTTTACGAAGGAGGTATGAGTAGTTTGTCGGATTTAAAGTTTGTTTCTTGTGTAATTTATCGTAGCTGTATCTCTTATATTTCGGTTCTCTAGTTATTAAGAAAGTTCTGTAGCAGTTGCTTTGACATTTCTCTAAACAGCGTCCGCGGATAAGTTTATCTAATAATCAAATTCTATTTCCGTTGATTGTGAATAAACAAGCGTTGAAGTAATCTTTTGGTCGACAAATGATTCGTTTTGTTCTGCTGAAAGCTTGTGATTGCAGCCATTTTCAAAGACTGAAGCAATGCTGCTCATTAAGGGAACAATTAATAGGCATAGTAAAATCAAAGAACTGAATCGAACCAAACCCAAAGTATTAGTTTTTAATATTTGTTAAGGATATAGGTTGGAATCTAATTCATGTTTGGGTTGAAATATAATTCATGTATGTGTTGGGATGAATGTCAAATTCCTAAAAACGAAGAAATTTGATGGAAAATACATAAAGTATAACATTTGTCTTAGTTATCAAAAGTTCTAAATAAGATAAATTAAAATTTCAATTCCAATGAATTACATTTCACGAACCAAACGCCACCTAAGTACTTTTTTTTTTATTATGTCTTTCATTCATATTCTTATTTAATATGTTACAAACTACAATCGGTTTACATTGTCTAAGTGGTACACATGTGGTAATAAAATGCTTAGGTATAACAAACATGTAGAAAATTGCTTATATTTTTTAAATTTCAAAAGTAAAGAAAAAAACATTTAAAATAAAAACTTAACACGCCACATTTCTCTTAAGTCGTCGATTAGAACCTACATTTCCACACCTCCGATCTTCGGCAAGAATCTCACATCCACCACCACCAGATCAAAACTAACTAAAGGGGTGTTTGATTCTTATAAATGATATTAGAAGTATTTGGAATCTCGTTTTAGTTTATTTGAAATTTTGGATTATAAGAGTAATGAGTTAAATCTTATTTTCATTCCGTTAATATCTTTAGTTAAAAGAATTTGTCATGTGGGTCTTCGACTTGTTCAAGATGGCTTCATGTTTCTACTTCGATTTGTTCATAAGGGTTCTAAGTTTTCTGCTTCGATTTCTTTGATTTGATCGAAACTGATTGTGTATGTATCTTAAATATACAACTGATTACAAGTAGGTTCGGTTCGGTTAGTAGATAAAATCTGAACTGTGTTTTCGGGTTCCGTTACCCGTTAAAAGGCGGTACCTTGCGGTTCGGTCCATGGTTACCACTATATGCTAAAAAGAAAAAGAAATGATAGAAATATATATATTTTTTTAAGCACGAGTTTTTTGAAGTACAAAGTCATAGTAAACTATTTGATTATAGATTTTAAAGCTTACAATAAATGTATTTAACAAAACAATTAAAATAAAAAATTATTTGAAAATCTAGTATTTAATGTATCAGAATAACTAAATGAAATTATGAATAGAAACATGAAATTGATACGTAACACTTACGTGTTCTCCTTTTTATATATAAAGATTTATGCAAAAAAGATTTTCTTTAAGTTTTCTGTTATGATTTTTCTTACATTGGTTTGCCTTTGCCATAGAAAACTAGAGAAGGACGACATCACGTACGAAAGAAAGAAATAAAGAAACATTGGCGACCCAAAAAATTTTATGAAACGGATGTTCATCAAGTTTTTTTAACTAAAGACTTCGATCTTGGTTGTTCCGAATGAAAAGGAGCAATAAATTCTGCTAATCTTTTTTCTATTTTTGTAACAAAAATTAGGGGTAAACTTGACTTGCAAGTGGTGTGGATCGGAATATGGTTACGTTTATGAGTTTTGTTAAAAATGCCAAAGTGTTTTGAACTTTTGATGATATTCTAGATGATCGGCATCGGTCTAGTGATGAATTCAAAACACAGAAGGCACATAAAGTGATAACGGAAACAATATCAACGTAGCATGATTGGTTGGGGACTGATTGTACCTACACAAATACGATAAAGGGGACTGATTGTACCTACACAAATGCAATAAATGTAATCTAGATTAACCGTAGTAAATAAGAATCAACTTTTAAAGGCTCCAAACATTAACAATCAACAATTTGAAAAAGGTAATTGAACACATGAGCATTCAATTTTAATCTCTAAAGTATATATAATTCAAAATTAAAAAAAGGCTATCATATTAAACTATAATACAAAAATAATAAAGACTATAATTCAGCTTCAGTTAATGATAGTTATTTGCATAAATATCGAAACCGAACCTATATAATCGTTTAATCAAAAATCAAACCATTGATAGTTCATTCTTACATGCAATCCTTGTACATATATATATATATGGAGGGTTTACCTCTCAATTGACATACAGAGATATTCCTTCCATAAACCTTGACTACAAGATATACATTGAATTGTTTTATGTATTTTCACCTACAATATCTTGAAACGATAAAAGAAAGATGGAAATCTACCTTAGATCATTTATGTCTTTACAAGATCGAGATCGTAAATTGAATCAGGATCAAAGATTCTACTGAAATAACATTAGTTGTCGATCTTTTTTCATATGTGTTTGGTGGGACAACAGATTAGATAAGGTTCGCATACTCTCTCTGAGAAATACACATGTTTATGAGAAGACAAAAGGAACATATAAAGATGTATTTTGATGACCAGTATCATGATTCGCAGAGAGAAATCAGAAGTCGGTCTCCAGACTTCAAAAACAAGGATTCCGGTAGAGGGCTATGGATAGAAGACGCACCTGCCTGGGCGAAATCCAGATGGTTCACACTTCAAGCCATGCCGCCGCTACGAATTACCTGAAACCAAGCTGCAAAAAAATGCAAAAGCTAGCAAAAGATTGTACCTACAGATTGAAACCAAAAAACTACAAACTGATGGAACCAAAACGGTTCAAAACTGGTCTGGTTGTTCCAATTTCATATTCCACTGGATACTGGTTTTCAAACAATCCTAGAATCAAAAACCAGCTTCTATAATTCTCCTGACCCGACCCAAGTTTGGTTTTGCACACCCCTAGTTTGCATGCCCTTATAATTTTGCACATGGGTCGTATGATTGTTCATGAAGGATAGCAATTAGCAAAATAGAAAGAAATAATTTCAAGATTTTATGGGTATTTTAGAAAAGATTGAAATCAGTTATGCCCATGTTGAAACCGATTAAATAAACCCCCTCTATTTATTTCATGAAGACAAGCGCATTAGTTGTTTACAGAAATACCCCTAGAAAACCATTATCTTGACTTCTTGATCATGAGAGTATAGAGGCTATTACTGTCATTTACTTGTCAGAACAATCCCCGGGAAAACTCGACCCATCGTCCACCCATTTCCTCACTACACAATCTTGTGTTCTTTTGCTCTGCTGTTCAACACAAAAACACACAAATTCAAGAAAAAAGAAATGGAAAGCACCCTCTTATTGACACCCAGGTTCCTTTCCACTCAAAGTAAGTATTTTTAAGCTTCAATTTCAGTCTGGGTTTATTAAATTATACTTTCTAAGCTTCAAGAATTAATTTGTGAACTTGAGGAATCGGGTCCTATTACCCTAATTCAGAACTTCTAATTCTACGTTAGATGAACCCTAATTTTACTTCTTTTTGTGGGTGTGGGTGTGTGTGTATACTCAAAATTTTCTTGCCATTTTATAGAATTATGGATTCTATAATGTTGAAATTAAGTGGTTTCTTCGTCAATCAGACAGAAAATTTTGTGGCAGTGTGAGGCAATTTCAGAGCTCATTTTGTGGCAAATTGATACCTCGTCAGTTTTTGAGAAGAAATAGTTCATTTACCAACCAAAGAAGCAGCATTAACATCACCTCATTTGTAAGATTCTTGTGGTTCTGTGATGAGAGATTATGTGTTCTTGAATCTTGAAGAAGTCAATTATGGAACTTAGGATGATTTATTTTTGTTTTTATTGGTTTTGTGTATGTTAAGTTTTCAATTGGTAAGAAGCCGAAGGCGAAGACAATCGTGAGAGAGACAATTATCCCAGATCCAGATTATCGAATACCGATTGTTCTTCTTGGTATAGTATGCATTAATTCCGTAATGTTACTTTCTGTGTTCTTAAACTTTGCTTGTTTTCATAAACCGAAGAATAACAACCATGGAGATGTTACTAAGGATATTCTCTTTAACCTTCATTTTCTTTAAAATTGTTGCATAAGTTGAGAAAACTTTTCCGTTAAACAGGTTTAAGCGGTGGTTTAGTGTATACCGATAATCTAATAGCAGCGGCCCCTATTGGTCTCCTTGGCTTACTTCTACTTTTTCAGGTTATCACAACTTGCATTTTCCACACTTAGCTCCATATTTTGCATCTTTTTCCATCAAAAGGTTACTCATTTCTCAGCATAATTTGCAAGGGATGGGTGGTGATTGCCTGTTTGGGATTTGAGTAACAAAAAAATATTTATTTTCAAACTTGCAAAGACCTCCCAATCCGTTGCTAACCCGAGGAGTCTTGGTGTATTGGGTCGCTTTTTATTATCATTTGAACACATTAGTACGTCATTGTAGTGTTTTTTATATTGTATAGGCGTAACAGGTTCTTTTTCTCGGTTTTCTTATACAGACAACAAGAGTGAGGTTCGTCTTTGATGATGAAGCTCTGGTTTGTGCCCTAAACCCTCTTTATGCGTATTGTTACTTGTTAATACATACATCAAAACTTTCATAAGTTTCCCAATTATAGACAGACAACTAAATCCTAATTGTTGGTTAGTCATACGACACGATTTTTCCAATTTATAATTTCCTCTTTTCTTATTTGTAAACTAAATTTGATTGTCCAAGTTTCGGTGAATAACTTGAGTTATCTGATTAAACTTATGTGTATATAATAAGCAAAAGATTTTCAAGTCAAGACATATTGCATTGTGTGTGTATGTAGTAATTTGTTATCCTAAATATTTTTAACGCTTATATATACATATATACAGTGAGAACAGGATTAAGAAGGAACCATATCTTTTGGTAGCATTGTAAATTTACAAAATTAACCCTTTTGATTACATTCATCTTAAATCATAGCGAGTGTCGTCATTCGAATGGGAACATTCACAGATAGTTTGCACATTCACCATGGTGTTAGATTGTATATTAACAACTACTTGTATATACTCAGTGTTATTATGTAGACTCGCAAGACGCAATATGATTCCATGCATTCACGATATTTTTTTGTACATTGATACGCGATCAAAAAGGGTAATTTGTACATTGACACTGGGGCATCGGTCCTACTTGATTTTGATCCATATATAGTACAAGTATAGTGTGAATTCGCTCAATCATGTGAAGGAAGTGAAAACCCAGTGGCGGTATATATGTATGTATGTAGGCAAATATGAAAAATAAATCCTTGATTCTTTTTGAGTTATTTCTTGCATTTTACAAGTGAAGGAAGTGAAAGTAGGAGAAGAGCTCAAGGATTCAGGTGAAAACGTGTTTGTTGGTGGCAAAAACCGTTGGAGGTGAGTTTCTTTTCTTCGCGTATGTTCAATCCAAAATTGTAGATAAACGATTGCATGTGGACTCTCGTCATTGCAGGTACTCTTCATTCGTAAACTGGGAGTTCTGGTGGCCAAGTTTTCCGATTCTGATTTACTTCAAAGAAACTCAAACAAAGCCTGAAGGACAAGTTCACTTTTTCCCAGTGATTTTCGTGAGTACTAACAATGATACGCAAATTTTTGTGCTTATTTTTATGATGTTCATCTTTGATATATGTTTTTTGGGTTATGGTTAGAATGGCAAGCAGTTATACGACGTTTTGGTGGAACGAGCTGGCCCTTCAAAGACTAGTAGCCCAAATTAGTAACAAACTAACAACACAAAAGATGTTGAGATTCAAAGGTGTAAGGTCATTTGCTTAAAGAAAACTTCAGCAGTTTTGGCTTCCAAGTTCTATTTTATGGTATATTTTTGCAGGCAGTAATTGTTTTATATGTAGATTGGAATCTTGGTTTTACTTGCATACAACATTCACTTTATCTTTAATATAGAATTATAAGATTTTTACTTTTGTGGTTGGATTTTATAGCTCTAATAGCCCATCTGATGGACCAGTACCAATTGTAGATACATATCGTTTATTCATTTCCACGGATGGACCCGTTTGACACACAGTGTATCATATTTAGTAGCAGTACCAAGATCCTAAACTGAAACATTGAACCAGTATGATTTCTTGCATCATAAAATGTAAAAACATCAAGAAAAAACTTGACTCTTGACTGAGCATCGAGTTTTTAACCAACTTATAAATACGTAAGGATGGGCGTACAAGTTCTTTTACTCAGGGAAGGGAATACTTTTCTTTTCCTTGCATACAGTTACAAATATTGATTGCATTTATGTATACAGTGGAAGATGGATTGGATCCTAGAAGTAAATTTTCATGAACCTAAAGATCTGATAACTATATAATTTCACATCAAATAACTTAATGAGATTGACACAAAAATTTTCCCCCACATATTGCTTGATACATACAACAAATTCAAACGTGAAAGAAGAAAGAACCTCCCATACCCGTAAAAGACGAGATGTGTTGAGAAATCCATCAACATCTCAGAGTGCTAGCTTTTGAATCGTCAATTCCTTGAGGGAACTTGCTAATCTTTGAAACACCTTAAGGTTATGACCCACTTTATCCTGCACAATCAAGAACCATGCCTTAAGGTCCTTAGTTTCATATTTTAGCATGTCAAGCAAAGTAAACAATATGTAAAAGGCATACCTCTCTTAGTACTTCAAGTCTTTCTAAAATTGGAAGGAGCTTTAAACAAAATCCATTTAGGTCTTCTCCAACTTCACTTGAACCATATGTAAGTGCCTTCACAGTCTGACTAGAATCAGATGATGAACTACCAAGAAAAAAGTCAAATTTTGTCTCAGTAAAATGGTTATTATACACAGGCAAAAGTACAAACGCTGCACTTGCTCTCGCATGAAAAGAAAATTCAATGTTTCAATAAATATTTGAAAAAAAATGCCCCGTTATGAACACAATGAATAATGATTGTCATACCTGTTCTGAAAATGGATAAGAAAAATGTTGAGCAAGTTCTCTGCAAGCAGAAGCACCAAAGTTATAAGCTGGTCCCTATTTCCTGCAACCCGACACATTTCCACCATTGCAATGTACCTCCTGCATCAAGTAGTCCAAAAGTGTCAAAGCATGTAAAATAAAAATAAAAAAGTGTTGGTTCTAGAAGGTCTGTTTTGTAAAATATCTTTAATGCTATTGCAGCATACCTCTTCTGAATACTGTCTGAAGATGCAACTTGATCTTCAAGAACGCACATGTTAATAATTTCGTCCACCTCTTGTCGGGGTAGTTCATTTATATCTTGAATCTGAAGCACATAACCACACATATATTATAATATAACAGATTAACAGATAAAACAAATATGAAGACTAGTGACCTTGTTAAGCAATATGGATTTTTCCTCAGCAGCATTTTCAAGAGCAGTCGTCATGGAGTTCAGAAGATAGCCAAGTAAACTTAACGTGGGTTGCTGCTGTCCAGCTGGCGAACTATAATCAGTTGAATTATTGGAAACCTGGTCATATCGTTGTAGTTACTAATTAGACATAGTGGTCAAGAAAAGCACCTTATATATACATAGTAACTGTATACACACCTGAAGTCTCAAAGATTTCTTTTTAACAAGGAAATAGAGATAAGAGCTCAGACTAAAGCACAGACGAAACGCACTTAATTCCGACTTCCTTTGTTTCTGGAAATCCTTAATGGAACGAAAAATAATGATTAGATATGATTCTGTTGAAGCTTCATATGTTGCCAATAATGTTCAATTGTTAAAAGCATCCCAAATAGAGCTTACAGATTGAGCTGAAGAAAGAAATGTTGAGTCGTGTGAAAAGAGATTGTGCATCAATCCAAAAAGTCCTTGAACAAAACCGTACTCAGCACCTTCCTCATACGGCCAAACCTAAAAAAATAGAAGAGATGCATAAGAAACATAAAATGAGGACAAGCACTATGGTTTGAGGATCCATGTGGTGTTATTGGTTCAACGATTCGTAATATCAATAATGCCATCACCGGACTTGGGTTCACTAGATTTAGGGCATTTACTAGAGCAAGCATTGCTCAGGTGTCAAACCAGAGCAGTAGTAAAGGAAAATGCCAAATTGCAAACCTTGCTAAGTATACCAACAACAAGGTTTATTTGTTCCATTGCTAATTCGTCAGCGTCGGAAACATCTTGGCGAAGAACTTGATCGAAAAGTAGTTGATGCCCTTTGACAAAGTCTACAACTTCACGAACAATCTTATTCTTCACCTAAGAAACAATCTAGATTAATACCATACATGAAGATTGTAGCAAAAAGCACGATGCTACCAAACAACCTAGAAAATCAAAACTGCACAGCTACTACAGGAAACAAGGTGATAAGAAGAGGAAGAATCTTACCTCAAGAAAGTCAGATGCCTCAACCAATGAGGTCAAAGAGAAAACTAATCGCAGTAATGGGGATACAACCATTCTTTGTCTGTGAACATCAGCAAATGAATCTTTCCCAAAACTAGTGTCAAATCGTCTTAAGTTCCCCTGTGTGCAGTTCTTACTTTAGTTTAGATCACTTCAAAAAAACCTTGATCAGAAGAAAGTAAACAAAACTGACCTTGATTTGCATGTTGTGTGACATGCATGAAGCAATGTGCTCAAAGGCACCCATGGAGAAAAGAATTTGAGCCCCTGATTTGCCATACTTGTGGCTGATTCTCAATAGTAAAGCAAGTTCTGCCTCAAGAGCACACAGTCGTTGTAATGGATCTACAGAATGCATGCTATCCTTTATGATGAAAAGCAAATCAAAAAATCAATTTTGTGTGCTGGCAAATAAAGGTAAAAGCACAGCTCTATAGGCTGCATTCAGAAATCATAATAGATTAAATTGAGGGATACTTTGGTTCATCAAAAGCTAAACATGTAAAATATATATAACGGCAATGGGTGTAGATGACTATATAAGGAAGAGAATGCCAAACTACATATCTTAGGTCATCTGCAAATTCGACCACATAATTAAGATTATATAGGAATCATGTAAGTTGTGAAATCCCACATCCTATCCCCACATAAAACAAGTGAGACTCGCAGACGTTAAAAGAGATAAGGATTTAACAGGCACTAGTTGCAAGATTCTGTGGATAGAAACCATATAATATGTATATATTCATGTATGATAACATAATTGATAGCCAAAGACATGCAAGTTTTCATGTTCTTTCTAACCTAGACGATAAAAAGTCAAAAAGCAATGTCCTCCAAGCACAGATTTGTGTACATGAACGCAACTGAAGATTTTTTATTCCCTTCAAGTTGTCAATGTTTTCCCTGGCTCACTGTTATGCCACAAATATATGAATTGATGATATCCTTGTTACGCTAGATAACACATGATCACTGGTTATATCAGCATTCATAAAATGCTACTTTTAGGTTGTCTACAAATTAAATTCTAGTTCACATCAGCATCGTTCCACAACTGGAAATCTTCTCTACTCTTTCATACTCGTATTCTTTTAATACCCAGGTATGATGCAAATATACTGATCGTTCTCTAACCCATTTTCTTACACCATCCCTGAGACAGTTTAACAGCACCTTGGCTCTGGTTATTATCATGCAAATAAAGCTCCCAAGCAGATTTCCAAGAAAAGTGGAAAGAATCTATTGACATTATATTAAAATTACTGACAACAAAATTTAGGTAGTCACACTTTGAAGGTGACAGGGAGACAAACCTGATATGAAACATTGCTGATACTCACGAGAGAAGACCTCAGAAAGCCTCTACTTTGAAGTTGGCTTAAGAAAAATTTTTCATGGTCAATACAAATCAATGCATCCAGCACAAAGAGAGCCATTATCTTTCCAGATTCACTGCCTTGAGTTGCATCTTTAATGGCCTTGATATCAGTGGAATTTATAGGAAGGAAAACAATGTCAGCTGGAGCCCAATTTTAAAAAAAAATAAAAAAAGTATCACAGTAGCTTTTCTACATACATAAAGTACTAATTTTAATGCTGCTAATACTAATTAGAATGTATGTGTGTCTGTATGCATATATAAGGCACAGTATGTTTGTGTCATATGCCAGGTTAATACAATACTGAGCCCATATTCATGTCATAAATTATGACAGAACATATGGTACCCTATGATAAAATCAAAAATACATATAGCACAATATCAGGTACTTAATAAACTAACTTCTCTAGATTCATGACTCCAATATAAGGGTTCATGAGAGAACTTAGAATCCATAATTATCGAGAAGTTACACTTATACAAGCATTGAAGTGATACCTCAACTCATTTTATGTTCTGGAACCTCACTGCTCCAAAATCATCTACCAAATCTGGATCCCTTTCCTGGTGAGTGATGTACTAAAACTAAATCTATTTAACTCTTGGTGTGTCCCATGAAAGTTGAGGTATCTTTCCTTTTCGGTATATTGGAACTGCTTTTCTGTAAATTCTCGTTCTTATAATTTATTGATGACGTTGATTTTCTGTCCATAAAGTTTTGTAGTCAAACCTCGCATCATCATTTATCCCTAAACTAGCTCTACAATTGATATGATTACTTCCAAAACCAAAAAATCACTATAGCCACGTACTATAAGTGGATCTTTTATAGACCAATAGTTGACCCAAGAATTACACCTTCATCACCTTGCAATAGACTTCCTATATCAGTTTTCGCAAGCAACATAGAACTGGTAGGCCTACCTAGATCAAAAGGTATCACATAATTTATAACATGATGCAATCAATCAGACACACACCAAAATTATTTTTATCACAGCAACATACAACATCACATATTCAACACAGATAGTAAGAAACGCACCAAATCTAAAATTGACTGAGCTTCTTTTCTGAGGATAGATAAGTTTGCACGTGCGAGCTCAGCCTGGTCCTGGTCAATCTAAACAACAGTAAAAACTTAGTCTTTCTCATAGAAGATCAACAATCCAGAATACATTAGAAATATACTTGACAATGTGTTCGCAAAGTTCTGTTGTACAAGTAAACAAGTGAGGCGAGCTATAAAGAACAATGGTGTTGTCATTGTATCAGATATAAACTCAATTTCCATTATACAACTTAAAAAACATCTCACCTTCTCAAGTTCCAAATCTCCACTCTCTTGCTCATCCACTAACAATGACTGAAGAACAGTAGTAGGGACATCTGGATCCAGTATGTGCTGACAGTACTGGAAGTAGCTTAGAAGTAATGTGTATTGACTATAATGCAGACATATCAACAAGAGTCAGCATTAAACAAAACTATTATTAGAAGCAGGGACAGTGAAATTCTACTTATAACCATACCGTCTCCTCAATGCTTCCGATGTATCAAGTCTCAGAATTGCCATCATGATCTTATACAGGATAGAGTGGCATGCACCATTTGACAGCCGCTTTGTCATAATAACATCAAGACATGTGACAGTGTCGGAGTTCAACACACTCGGGTTAATAAACCTCTCGTCTCGTAGTTTTGCCATGCATGTAATTGAAACCTTGAGATATAAAAATTTCAAATCATTAAGCAGCAACGTGAAAAATAAGAGGGCAACAACCACAGGATAACAATAGTGCAAGTGACAATTGCAAAAGGTAGCTGCACTCTTAGTCACACGGAATATAAAAATGTGAAACAAAATTTTCATGATGTAATTAATGGATGAGTGAATGGATTGTTCTGGGATCTCCATAAAAAACAGGAATCAATACATCATTCACCAAGAAAAACAAATCTTTAATACCCACACCCAAGCTTTAATGACTTCTTCAAGAGCCAAATTTGTGCACAACACGACATGTAGTGTTGGTATACGGTGCACAAAAGCAACAGTAAAGTGCAAGAAAACAAAAACACACAGAACTTACGCGGTTCACTTAATCGGCATGATCAAGCCAAGGCCGCACTAATAAAGTATATTATTGACCACAAAGTTGGGTTATACAACAATTACATAAAGTTTATATTTATAGAGCCTAAACTAGGTCAGCCTCCCATGTGGCTGGGCCCATATTCTGAAATTTTCCTGAGGCACTGCCCCCAACCCAGCAAGGGGCGGCCTCCCCTTGACCCCCACTGACTCACTGAGGCTGTGTGTCCCAGGGCTCCCACTTCCTCCAGAAACAACCAGATTCTATATCTTAACATGAAGCACCATTGATATCAATTGATCAAACAACCACCTCTTCATACCACTATCAGTCTATCACCCCATCATCGTCTCCTTTTCCTGTCATTCTTTGTAGTCATTTTTTTCTAAAGGATGGCGTTTGAGTAAGATGTAATTCTCTAACACATAAAACTGAAAAAAAAAAGTTGAACATCATAACATTTTTCATCTACTTGTATGTTGGTTACGTTCAGTTTAATAAGAAAGACTGTGTACCCAATGTTGCAAAAGTCGCTAGGCGGTAGTCGGTCGGCAAACCGGGGACTAATCAGCCTAGGCAGGGAGTAGTCAAATTAGAATTTTTTTATATGTAAATTTCAGAATTATACATACGACATATTTATAGATATTCAAATATAACTATAATTATTCATAACACCGAAAAATATGTTTAATAACACAACCATAATTGTTAAAATATTCAAATAGACAAATACTTCAAACATAGAAGTTTAGTTCATTAATATTATAATTAGATTGAGAGATCACTGTAGAGATCGAGACAGAGAGAGGGAGGGAGAGAGAGAGAGAGCAGTCAACGATTGAAGATTTGAGAGAGCGAGAGAAAAATCATAATGGCGATGAGTTCCTTTCTCAATTAATCAATGTCAATCTTTAACAAGAAAACTGACCGTTGACCGCTGACCGACTTGGACCGCCTAAGACTAATTAGACTGATTTCAGCCGAATCATATTGGTGGAGGGCCGATTACCGCCTAGCCAGCCGATAGGCTTTCAGAACACGATCATGTACTTTATGTATTTCCTAAGTGTCATGCCAACATTTCCAGTGGCATGTAGTTCACTTGGAAAAATTAAGTCACATTTTAGGCAGATAATAATAAGTACCAAACATAAACTATACAATCATAGACTATATAGAGTTTTCGTAGTTGAAATACAGAATCTGCTTGTTATTTAACAGCACTAATATTTCGCAGGCATGCTGGTTACAATATGTGCAAATCAATTCAATTACCTGAGTTAACATTATTGCCATCTTTAACGAACAATCTGGAGAGCTAGAAGCATTTAAGGATGCATCAAGCAACCTGTAGGAGAAGACAAAGATGGTTATGGATACATATCACAAATACAAACAAAATATAACATTATTTCATGGGTGGGTGTGTGTGCACCCATGCGCAGAAGCAGAGGCAGTAGGTGGGCAGAATGGTGCTTGGCCCCCCTAAACCAATCAATATATAAAAGTGTATTCAAAGCCTCAAAGTCAAAGAAAGTAAGTTGCCCCATTTGAACTTTGAAGAGAAATTTCAGCCCCTCCAAAGTTTCAACTGGTACAAATTATTGTACTTAGAAAGTTTGAGATATTGTGGGTTTCATTTGTATAAAGCTATTTAAGATTGTTTACTTTGGTGCAGATCTAATAATTAGGAGTCAATTGTTGGCTATTAAATACTATTACAACTGCTTAGCTTGATTCATTGGAGGAAAAAAAAAAATGGTATCATTTTTTAAAGCAAAAGAGAATATCGTTAATGAGCCCCGAGCCCCTGCAACCACAAGACAATAATGAATGGTATAACTCATTACAAAATGGATCAATGCTCAATTACGGCTACCAAAAAAGCTTTTGAATATCATTTTAAGTAAGATCGCATGTGTTTGAAATTTGTCTTCTCTCTTTTTAAAAAATTTCGTTTGGTTGTTTATGGTACAGATCGTCAGACTTTATTATAGTGTTTGGATACGTCATACGACATTTATCATTAGTATTTTATAATCAAGCCCCCTTCAACTAAAAATCCTAGATCTGCCTGTGTGATAAATATATATATATATATATATATATATATGTGTGTGTGTGTGTGTGTGTGTGTGTACATATATATATATATATATATATATATATATATATATATATATATATATATCTGTGTGTGTGTATGTATGTGTGTATACACGTATACATACATGCATACATACATACATACATACATACATACATACATACATACATACATACATACATACATACATACATACATACATACATACATACATACATATATATATATATATATATATATATATATATATATATGATATGGTTATTATGAAAAGTTAAATGTTTGTGAGAAATAAAACAAGCAATTCTAACCACATATTTTTGGTCCCACCCTTTTTTACAATATTTTCTGGTGAGTCCCACTTTGATAAACACTTTTTGTTGAATCATGAAATAACAAAGTGATTCAACATATTTGTTCTTTGATTCAACATTTCTCACACTTCTCACAAATATTTGATTTCTCATTTGTTCCCATTTCTATATATATATATATATATATATATATATATATATATATATATGTGTGTGTGTGTGTGTGTGTGTGTAAATGTGTGTGTGTGTGTCAAGAGAGAGAGCTGACGCACTGATACAATATTTCAGATCGATTTTCCATGGAGGCTATCCTTCTTGAAGCTGAAATCTAATAAAGAGATCATACACACAGCAGTCAGATTACCGTGTCAGCAAAGCAAACTACATATACTGATATACATAATGAAGGGGAAGAGGAAGCAGAGAGCAAGAAGAATGTTAGAAATCAAAAGACGTCACAAATGTAAGAAGAGAGGAAAAAGGATCAGTCACCTCCACAATTTGTGACCATCCTGTTAACATATGAAGTTGGGCAGCCTGCTCTTCAAGGTTCCTGTTGTGTTTCCATGCCCATCGCAGTAGCTGCTGAACGCTGTTTCTTACTTCGTTCAGTTCAACTTCACTGCCAAAAGAACTCAGCTGTGGATTTTCAAAATTGCACTTCTGAAAAAGAGGCGGCAGAAAATTAATGACACTCGGGAGGTAAAAATACCAAACGTGAAATCTTGGGAGGCAGAAGTCACACTCGACCAAGTTAGATACCTGCAAAAGTGTGTCTCTGAATGCATCTAGGTCAATCAATCGATCCCCTCGCTCTGAGTAGTAATAAACACCTCCCTTTTCATAAGTTGCTGGATTCCCGAGTATATCATCAGCCTAGAAGAAAAACTTCCATCATGTGAATAAGCAAACGACAAACAAGCTGTAATGAAAATCCAGGTAGCACTTACCACTGGTCCAAGTTTTGTGTGAGAAAGAACCTCGGAATGCTTCATCGTCGTATCTGGAGACCTAAACTGGATTATTTCAAGCAATTCTAAAACCTGCAGTGAAAATTCAAATCAATGTGGTTAAACTAGCTTTACCCATTAATGGAGGTACACCAGATGAACCCAGGAACCATGAACTAACATGATTACCCTTACACAAAATGCAAACATATAAAGCTTTCCTGTCTGTCCCTTGAAATTAAGTTCATGCCCCTACCACCCACTAATTTCCAAGATGGTTAAACTAACTTTAAATGGGTCATAGTGTCATACATATCCACTAATGTGAAGTATGCAAAGAAATACTAGGTGCATACACTGGTTACATTACATGCTATGATATTATTGCTAAATTAACTAAATATGGGAAGACATCTCAGCACCACATCAAGTCTGATGACATATGTGAAAAGCAGTAATAGGTGAAGAGATCAGTTTATTTTAAATTTTAATAATAGACAAGCTAACATTCACAATAAAAGAAAAAATTAAATTGCAAGTTTGCAACCATTACCTTACTCCTGCCAATCGCTCTGCTTGCAGTATCTTCAGGACTAATCTGAATGAGGGGTCGAAGAATACTAAGATCACTGTCATATTCAGTTTCACCTTGCCCAAACAGATGAAGAACAATGCTCTGACACACTGCTCGATGGCTGGAAGATGTAACATTCCCAACATGCAATTCAAGGGCTAAAAGCTTCAACAGCCATGCTCTCTGAATCAAAAAGGCAAATGCTTACTTAAGTAATAATATCAAGTCTGTGAATACCTAGCAGAAAATCCCACTGCTTGTTTTAGAGAAAATGCCAAACATTATCCAAAGCCACATGAAGCAAAAACAGGGGAACATGAATTCATTGCCACCAACAATAACACGGAGGCGATTAGTCATTTACCACATGAAGCTCTACCTAAATTTCTTAATTTGCCACCTCAAAATCGAGATGGCAACCACAACCACAGATCTGCTTTGTGGACTGTGGAGTGCATCAGTCATTCAGTCCTCAAATAAGCACCAACACACCTCCACATGGATACTTCTATCATTGACGACATAGATTTTGCCCAAAAAATAGGACATCTTCACACAATGTCTCTTCCTTGATCTTGTCTTAAAAAAGATTATTTTATGCTCAAGAAAACTTATTGATATGCATAAATTAAGCCACCCTATACCATAAAGTTGATGTGCAAAAAGATCGTGTAGCCAAGTCAAACCTGATGCAGAGAGCTAATACGATGTGGCTGAGTGCCATTTCTTTTTGGTAGGGAAGCAACACCAATGGTATCCAAATGCTGTTTGTAATATGAATGTTGAGTTAGACAATTGCACAAGCAATGAAGCAATGAAAATACAGCTTTGCTTCTGGGAGGAAAACTTGTACCTTCACAAAAAATTGATACTTTTTTGTACTAAGCAGATCAATGGTAGGGCCACATGTCAGTGGATCAGAACATAATTCATGCAGCAGCTGTAAGAAAACACAACCTGTCCTTTTAAATAATAGAAGACAAAAGAGCACCGAGATATCTGAATTAGTTGGGACTACAAAACCTGAAATCCAAATTCATGAAGCATAAAATTGACGTCAGGCTTTGGTAGTATTTCCATTATATCAAGAATGACCTTCAAACAACTGAGATGACAAAAATAAATTAAAAAAATACAGAGGATACAATATTAAAAAAAAAAACTGAAGAAGAAACAAACGCAATTGACAGATAGTTGATCCAATCCACAAATACAAAAGCTACCTGTAGTTGAACTTTGGCTGTAACACTGTCCTCTCTATAGGGGAATCAAGATCAAACCGCAGCAGAAAATGTGTTATATTGGGAGCTGGGCGACTAATGTTATCAATGAGAAGCTGCATGTGGAGAAAGAAATATATAACACTTTCAAAAGAAAAGAAACTCGACTTTGAACTTGCGTAATCCCAAAAGAAGGATATAAAATACTAACTTGCATTATAAGCACACCCGGATCATCAGAGCTGTTTTCTATGATTTGGCACCCTTCAGATCTTAGCTCCAGACAAGCAGCATAATCTTCAACCAGAAGACCAGCAGAGTTGGATTTTAATAATAATGGTACAAGCCCAACCATGCGAGAACTGTCGCGTGAAAAAACAATGTCATTCTTAGCTCAGAAAACATACCATATTCATTAACGAAATAACAATGCATCTGTGACCCGTGCAAGGATATTCTAAAGTAACTTCAGAGATGACGAATAGCATCGGATACCTCAAGATGCTCATTATTTTTATTGAGTGTCGTTGAATTTGTGGGTGAAAATCATATCTGATGTATTCCAACAAAGCAACAATCTGATTATGATCTTGAGAAAGTATAACATCAAAAGGCTGCAAAGAAACAACCAACAAGTGCATACAACATAAGGCAGGGAGACTAGGAAAATTAAGGATGAAGAGATGGACAGTAATAAAAAGTATAGGGCAAAAAGAACACACAAACAAGATTTAAAGCTGATATTATTAGTATATTTTGTCAAGGAGAAAATTATCATAATATGAATCTGTCTCTCAAGAGTATATTACAAAATAGTAGTAACATCTAGGAGACTAGGAGCTACTTTTTGTTCACCTCAATCCTAAAATTAGTTTGTTTATGGTTTAGTCGTTTCATTAATCACTATGCTAACTAGATATGGATAAAGGTTTGTGGTTTCCGTTCATCATAGCTGTTATGCACCAAAGGGCAGCATTGGAAAACCGCATAACTGTATAAGAATTAAGGGACAATGTCAAAATCATTTAAGATGCCTTTGCCAGCAGCGCTGGCACATAGAATTACAAGTCACAAAAGAAAATGTCCATTTAAAGTAGTTTAGACTTTAGAGTTGACCTTGATGTCAACGAGTGACGTAAAACAGATCACACCTTGATGTCAACGAGTGACTGCATTTAGTAGTTTAGACTTTAGAGTTGACTTTGAATTGTTAATAACATCTAGCGCAGCTCAACAGTTAATTATGAACCCCTTTACCCTGATATATGCTCGAACCTTTGAAAGAATAAGAATAACAAAAATGATAATAAGAAATTTTTATAAGATTCCATGGTAACCTGGTAAAGGGGACGCCAAAAATCAGAAACTGATAAATCCTTTTCCAATACAAGGATTATAATTTCTAGAGATAAAAGCACAGCTTTTTCTAGAAGTACACCGTACGTATGATTGGTCCGGTCAGCAATTATGGCGTCCACTCCAGGCAAAAGAATACCCATAATATTCCGAAACACAGTCTTCCCACTCATGAAGTCCTGCAAACATCACAAATGGACAAATATAAATGAGATGGTATACATGGTTGATATCAATCATAAGATACGCATGGTTGTAGTGTGGTACAGAATTACAAATATTTCTTCAGCATAGGGTGCAACTTGAACCAACAACGGGTAAACAACTCACAAAATAAAAAGACTCTCGGGAACGATCTAAAATCTATTAGATATTCTTTATTCTACAATATTCACAAAACCTAGAAAATCTATGATACTGTCAGTAGTCTTAAACAGCTGAAATAGCAAAACTAGAGAGCAAAAGAAGTGAAAAGTGTATTAAAATAGCATGACATGGAGAAAGAGAAAGCATATACAAACACACACATACATATATAAGAGAGAGAGAGGGGGTTCAATGGAGAACCAGTGTGCAACGGAGAACCATGAGAACCACGGTGCATCATGGAAAACAGTTGCGCACTACGCAGTAACAACTGTGCACCATGCGGAAACAGTGATGCACAGTGGCTCCCGTGTGGTGCACAACTGTTACACGTGATGCACTGTGGTTCTCATGGGTTCTCCGATGCACATTGATTCTCCGTTGATTCTATATATGAATACACACACACACACACACACACATATATATATATAAGAGAAAAGAAGTTTCAAGTGTATTATAGTATTATACAAATTATTTCAGCTTACAGAAAAACAAAAACACACAAAATATAGAAGTGAATGAGTAACGAGTATACTGGACATGGTGATTTTAATATCATCAACTAAGAGAATAATTAGCTTACTTTGAGCAACTCTATGACAGGAAGCTGCATCTGGAGTGGGGCTGATTGTGATGCTAAAAGCTGAGATTGACTGCCAACAATGTCAATATCCTCATCTTTTACGTCATACATACTCAATATCCTGCATATATGCCGCCAATATAGAAGCATAAATGTCAACAAAACTCTTGAATTGAAAAATACTAAAGTCTAAAACTCAACAAAAGCAACTGGAAATACATAGCCACGAGAAGAAATCCTCCCAAAGACAACAATGGTAGAGCCCAATACAAAACCAACCCATATTAGACAGCATCAACTTACATCTGAAAATGTTGGAGACATGCGACACCCAACTGCCATTTCTCAGAAAGATCTGCATAGGCCCTTTGAGGAAATGGCCCGAACACATGATCATATATGAATCGAAAGATGCCTATAAACCTGCCAAACTTTGCTTATGTTCAGAGAAAGCTATACATGAAGAAAAAGAGATGAAGTTGAGAATCGTACAAGAACATGAATCATTACCTACGCCCCCTATCAGTTGCATCCCTTTCCTCAGCAATAAGAGCATTTAACAGATTAAGGAATGAGATTGTGGATGGATAATGCTCACTTCTTGCTTCTACTTCATTTAACTCGAATCTCATATCATAAACCTGTCAAGGTCAAATCATTGTAATAATTCCATCATTTACCAGAATCAAGGTGGTTAATATTGGATTCTCTGTCCATTAACATTAAATCAACAGATCTCTCACTCACACTCACACTCACACTCACACTCACACTCACACACACACACACTACATACATACATACACACACACACACATACTACATACATACATACATACTACATACACACATACATACATACATACTACATACATACATACATACATACATACATACATATATATATATATATATATATATATATATATTTGTGTGCATTTCCACCAAAAAATATTTTTAACAAGTTTTATAAATGAAGGTTTGAACCAACTAAAAAAAGGCCTTTCAACCACCAACACAGGTTTTCATAGAAAAATCAGAGGATAGGGGACAGTTATAAGGGTAATCATCCTAGTAAGTAAAAGAGAAGAAAGTCCATAATCTGCATTCAGAAATGCTTAGCCAAATTATACATCATTAACTAGTTTTTATACAACATGCAAGACCAACCTGAGAGGCCATCATTTGTGCACCATTGCCAACTTGAGGTCCAACAACTACTGGTAAATCATACTGCTCAAGGAATCCCCAAATGATATCTTTTAAGTTTGGGGAAACTTGAATAAAGGTAGATATTGAATCACGTAAAGCACCCTACATTGGAAGAGAAAACGTGCAAAAGAAATGAGCAATCAAATTCCATAAGCAGCTTTTGAAAAGGTATCAGCAGGGACAAACCGACCTTCAGGTAAGGAGGCACATTTTCATAACTAAGAAGTTTAAATAATGGTTCAATATCGGGAAACCATGTCTTTCTTTCAGTAGGATTCCCATTCTCCATGACCTATCAAACGAGAGAAAAGAACGCTGAATGCAAGTTAGTCAACTTCAAGTGTTTGAGATAGAGAATCATAAGACTGCAGATCTGCAGTATTCGCTTCAGTAGGATATACAAAAATTAAAAAAAAAAAAACATAACATTATATACTTGATCAACAATATATACTTAAAATACACTGCCATGGTTTTAGATCACCACATGATTTAATCATCCCTTGAAAAGTCAAATATATGGAATTCACTTCGCCATCATCATTTCCTATAGTTTAACACTTGGCATGGATTACACAGAATGTTAATACAGTTAATTTGCCCACTTGCCTAAGAGAAGGCTCCAATTTAGTACCTACTTACAAGTTATCAAACTATTTTTTTAGAGAAGCAAAGATTCATTTTGTTGATAACCTGGATAGACCCCAAAAAAAAATTTGAGGGATACCAGTAGCAAACACCATATATCAAGTACAAAGAGGACCAAACCCTGGTGCGTGTACTAATCATATTTGCAAGATACCAATTTTTTCATAGAACATAAAAGTGTGGCTGACCAAATTTGACCAACAACTGATATATAACATAGAACAACTAAACACCTTGCGAAGAACACATAGGTAAGCAACAAGAGCTTTTGCATCTCCCTCTTGAATTTCTGGTAATATTGGTCCAGGACTTTGAAGTGATTGCTTGAACTTCTCCTCATAAATAGATAAACAATCAAATAAAGTGCGCCATGAAATAGAGCGAAACGTTCTGCCCTGCAGTAATTCATACACTTTCGAAGCTCCCTCTTCGCTCGAAGCCTGAAAGTGGACAAGTCGAACAACTTCAAATATACATCATTTATCATAGGACATTCATAGATATTAAGATGCCAGTTTACAAATACACCAACCAGTGTGCTAAGCATCTTCAAGAATGCCACGAGCGTCTGAAAATTAGTGTGATCCTCTCCAGCAAACTTTACAAATGTCCATAGAACATCATTGCCAGATAAAAGTTCAGGTTCCTTCTGTGGTAAACATCAAGTACAAATTTCAGGTGAGCATTACCTACTTACAGTGTAGTAATACAACTGAAATAGAAATCTGTTCATGTTGATCATTGAGTGAAAACCCAGTGACAAACTCTACTTGCCTCATAAATTTCACTAACGAACTCCAGGAGAGAGATAAAAGTTTGAGAAGCAGTATCAGCAGCTTGTTGAGGAAGTTTGTTACCATCCAGAACATAATCATGTGAACCAGACATTTTGTATGGACTAAGAGCATTCATGGCCTTCTCTTTTGTTTCTTTCACCTATCATGTTAAACCCATCAGTTCACGGGCAAACAGATTGAATAATATTTTTTTTTAAAAATATCCTGCCGGACCTGTCCCAGGACTAAATGACATTGTAGTATGACTCAAGCTGAAGAGATTGTGTATTATTGATGATTACGAGGTATCACCATCAAAGATATATTATATATGACGAATGTAGATTGAATTTCTACATCCAATGGCCTTGCTCCCACAAGTGTTTTAATGGATTTTTGAAACTCCCGGACGTATTAAGCATAATGTAACGAAATATAATGAGAAAGAATTACAATTAGCTATTACTAGTATTCTCCTGTCTCTGTGTCCAATGTCCTCATTATTTTGAACCAGAGTTGAGTGGCAACATATTTGAAGATGGAGATGAAATGATTTATTGAACCAAACAATAAACGTGGAGCAAACAGTTTAAAAGTTAATCAGAATGTAAACCCTTACAGATTGGAGTTAAAGAAGAGTAAAAACAACTCCATTTTGAGATGACGAAAAACACAATGAGCAGAGTAGCCTTTCGGTATCATATAAATTTGGACCATGATTCATTCATTTCAAACGTAAAAAATTAGTTTGTGTAAATTTGGTCTTCCAAATTTCCATGGTATGACCAAATGTAAGTCTCCAGTTCTGAATTATGTAGAAATGAGATGGAGAAAACAATTACATTTCAGAAAACAAATTAGAAGTGAAGAAACAAATACATATTCATCACCATCACAAATACCTGGTACGAACTACTGCATATGCATGGTCTAACATAAAACTAATATAAAATATGACTGACCTTATCTCTGGCAAGTGGATGAGATAGAAATGATGTTATCAGCTTGTGCAAGTATGCATTATACATGTAGATCATATCCTCGTCATCATTCTGTGTAACATATAATGACACGAAGAAATCCATAAATAAATATATAGATAGAATAAAAGGATTTCTAAGAGGTTCTATCATAAGAATACAATAAAGACAAATGTAAAGGTATGGTGGATCTTAGAAGTACAAAGACTCGAGAAGAGATTTACACATGAATATGCACAAATATTTAGAACATGCTGCACATCATCATATTTGTAGTATCTTCGTGTTTGTTTTACAATAAACTGAAAGTATTACTTGTGTCCTGGCTTTTACTGGATGAATCACTTTGGGCAAAGCCGCAAAGGAGGTAATGACAAAGAGAAAGAAGACTTCCAACCATGTCTTGTTTAACAATTAACTTTTTTTTCTCAAGACTTCACAATTCAAAAACCAAGCATTCAACACAAAAAATGAACCTGATAAGCTGGTGTTCGTAAAACCGTGTTAAGCAGAAACTGGAAAACGTTGCTCGAGAAAACAACTTCCAGGCATGAAGTAATATCTCTCACATCATTATTTGTTTCCCTAGCATCAGTTACATCTTGAATTATCATCAAGTGCACAGCCCATGTCAGTCTAACACAGTTCATACAGCCCTCAATCAGCTGATCATTCCCAACAGCCATCACCTATTGAAGAGACAAAGCTAACAGGTTCCACACTATGGCTAAAGAACAATTAATAGAATAGAACACAAAGGTATTGCACTTACAGAGTCATGGAAATCATGCCTAAACGAAGCATCCTGTGACAAGATAGACATTTTGTCTGGTGATGCACTAAGGGCATCTGATATCAAAGAAATTACAAGAGAAAAAAGAAGGCTATACGTGATCTGCAAAAGATAAAAGACCAGTCAGTTACCAAAGCAGCCAAAGAAGGATGTAAAAGAAAAAGTAATGTAATCTACACCCATTAATGTGCCCACCCACCCCTTATATGTGAGAGTCAGAAAGAAAAATAGAGAGAGAGAGAGAGAGAGAACGTAAAACAAACTCATTTCCCCACAAAAAAAAAATTTCCTGAGTCAAGTCCAATGCAATGATTACTCCTCTTTTGTAACTAAAACTGTACTGAAATAGTTAAACACATTTCCAAGAGAGTATGCCACGGTAGAAAGAGCAGTTTTCTCGTAAAGAATAGCACCCATGTAAATGCTCTAAAGGGTACAACCCAACACCATAATCTCACTCCCAGCAGCAATAATGGAATGAGAGGTGGAGAGAGAGAATGCAAACAAAACAAGAAATATACCTGGTTCTTTACAATGTCAATACCGGCACTGATGTCCGCTGCACTATCTTTCAAAGTCATAAAAATATCTTTTACGTCTTTTGGGCCTGAAAGCAAAGAACTCGGCAATTAAAAAAAATATGTCCTTTAGGTGAAAATACAACAAAACAATAATATCAAGGGTTTCAACTATCACTTTATAATCTCACATGTTTACTGAACACAGTGACAAGGCTCTTATCTTCTAATGGGATTAAAGCATATAAAAAATTGATGAAATATCCAGATCCTGTAACCCAGGGCCCAGGCCAATCAGCAATCATGTATCACTTTGAGCTTCAATTGACTTGCATTTAGCTGGTGCTAGTACTATGCATTGGTAGATTCATCATGCATTCTATATAACTCGGCATATATTTATACGGCGCTTGTATTGATAGATTACTAATGACGGTCTCAATTAATCAGACTTCATGTTAAAGAAAATGGAACAGCTAAAAGAATATGAGATAACAGAGGAAGCTTCAAATACATTAATCCAACCCTAAATATCTTATTTAAGAGTCCCTATAATGCTCAGGGCCGTAAGAGAAATGAGTGATAACACTTTGAATGACTATGGGCAACCTGTGGCTTCTTTCCTTTCTCCTTTTTGTTGTTTATCATGCACGAAACGTAACAAAGACCATGAAGTTAGGATCACATATGGAACCATGGCAGAGACTAAGGAGTAAGAAGAAGAATAAATAACACGTTAACACATAATAAGCAACTTCGGAAAATTAGTGATCATCAGTGCCATAAAATAATTTCTGAAATTTCCTTGCATTACAGAAGTTAGAAAAAACAACCGCCTAAATAATTCCATGCTATTGGTGAATTAACAATGATTTTAAATCAAGACTCAAGGAATTATTTATTTATAAAAGCATAAAACTAACTAACGAAGTGTCATAACTCCTAAATTACGGAGATATGAGCATTAAACAGCATCAACTCAGGAGAGTAAGAGTAAGAGAAGAGTACGTGTCCAGATAGAGAGAAAACAATAGGTCATAACAGAAAGTATTAACTAGTGTCAATAAATGACTAAAGACATCAGAACCAAGTAGTCAAAAGAAGTAGGTTCTGCGGCTTTATTCATGCGTGATTCTTCCTCTGAGGTACAAAACATTAGCAGGCAACAACAGATATATAACACTAGATCAGTTACTAACATAAACAATATAAGATTCTGCACTAGTTATTTATCACATGTAGGACATCTGTCTGATATGAACTAGATATGCGTTTTTCAAGCAAATTGGAGATGTGTACAATTAGATAGAAAAAAAAACCTGAAAGATCAGAAAGTATGGTGAAATAGCTTACTTGCACGAACAACTAAAAGTGATAGCACAAGACAGTGACCAAGAATGAGTCTCTCCCTACAAACAACAGCTCGTCTTTCCACAAGAGCACCCCTTGAGTCAAGAATATAGCGCTCAGAGTTAGGCCCACCCAAACCAGCCGGTTCTTCTCGATTGAGTTCCTAGAAGTGAAAAATAAACATTGTGAATTCATACATACATACACACACATACATATATATATACACATATATCAGCCATGCATGTAGCATATTTTAGCAAATTTAGAAAAAAAAAACTCCATCAGCTTCTCATATGCCTAGTAACATCTACTCATCGTATATGCAACTTGTAGGGTTTCAACAACAAATTTGAAGCCAATGCACCATATTAAACTATAGACAAAGTGCAAGGTATGATAAAATAACAAATAAAGGCAGAAAAACCTTTATAAGAGAAATTAGTCGATGTCGAAGCCCACTGTGAATTAAATCTTCAACATATTTTAAGATGTCCGCTTGAAGATCAGCCTCAAGTCCCTGATCAAGCACAATTGCCTACAATGCCCAGTAATAACATAAAAATGACAGGTGTGATAGCAAGAAGGTTGTCCAACTCCGAGAAAGATGAGTTTGGTTGTGTGAAATGGAAGAAGGAATGATACCCGTAATAGTGTATAAAGTGCCGTTATTAAATCTCTTCTCTCCGTATACCAAAGCCCTGCTGCAAGGCGTAAAATATCCAACGGCCTTCGCCCTAGTAATCCCCACTACATGAAAATGATTATTTATGGTTAGATATGAGAATCCAACTCAAGCAAAACACTAATTGAATAAATCATAAGAGAAGCCCTACCTCTTGATTCGCAGATACAAGCAATCGCACGCAGTCTATTTCATTGAGATGGAGATCATCACTCAGTTTAAGAGCCTAAATACAATTTGGTGAGGTGATAAAATAAAAAAACAGACTACTGAAAATACATACCACCTCCGCGCAAAACGAAATTGTACATTTATGGTCAAATTGATCAATTGTTGGCTGGATAATAGAAATACTGGTAACAAGCAGACCACAAAGGCGACATTTATTATAATAAAACTGAATTCCTCTTTTAAACTATGCCAATTTGACAATAGAAGGCAAATTTCTTTTGCACAAAGAAGCTAAAAGAGAGCAATTATTGATGTATGTAAACTAACAATTTGAACATCCTGATCATCGAGTGGGATTGGCCCTGAATCCGGAAGCCTAACTTCTTTGGACTCGACTTGTGCTCTGTCAGAATTCTTTGGTGCCTGCATATGAAATTTCAAAACACAAATACATAACGTTCACCAAACAAGAAACTAACAAATTATAAATAAAAACATGATCTTATGTTAATATAGCTCATGAGCCACCGCCCAAGGCCCAATTCACTTTAAGGGGCCCAAAAGAAATTTATGGCATCATTTGTTTTTCATTCAGAGCCTCTTAAAAACATCTGAAGTCTAAAGTTCAGATCTATAATAGATTAAGATTGTTTGTTTAAATTCAGACTTAAGAGGTTGAAACCTCTGAATTTTCCTCTGAATTTTTAGAGGATGAGAGTTGTCTGAATTAATATTAAGAGCCTCTTAATTTCAGATCTTAAGACCTCCTCTTAATTTCAGACGTGGTTTTCAGACTTCAGACATTTAACCTCTTAAAAAACAAATACCACCTATATGTTAATATAGCTCAGCTGTCCAATATTAGATTATATGTTTTTTGCGTCATAAAAGAAATAAATAGTGTGTTGGTTCAGCTGGCAATCATTTTATCTTGGAATCCCAATGGCGTGGGATCGATTCCCATTGTGTACATTTTTATTTTATTTATATCCCGCCACTACCACTTGGATTTTCATCTACAAATATCTTCTATTTGCTTTATATCAATATATTATCCATCAAATTCGATATTTATACTTTTGTTTTTCCATGAGTTCGAATTTTTTTATTTTTGTTTAACACGTGGTTTATGTTATTTATTATATGACTATTAAAAATACTAATGAGATATGTATTAATTTCTTGAGATGTTATTTATTTTTGACACATATGTTTACTATTTATATTATGAATCATTTAAAATTTAAACTATTTTTTTTCTCAATTTACTAATGAAAATATAATTTAATATTGTATGTAATTTTTGCCCAATTTATATACGATGTTAGTAATAATTTTTTTTGCGGTTTTTTGGATTGGGGAAAAATTTCAGGGACGCACCGTGAAACCATTACGCAATGACAGATTGAGAACTTTTTTAAAGACATGACATCGACAATGGTGCAACAAAATCAATATTATTTAATTGTAACTTTTTATACGAATTTTGCTTATATATATATAGAGGGCCCTTTTTAAATATATGTTCCGGGCCTCAAAAATGATAGGACCGGCACTGAACATACATTCTTTCCAGAAATTTTACCCACCAGTAAACTACATGGTTAGCTAAATCGGTCCTGGTATTATCCCAATTAATATGTTATATGTCACACATAAATTTACGTAAAAAGCACTTGAGGCAAGATGTGCTGAAAAATTCTCTAAAGCATCATAGAATAAGAGTTTCTCTTTTGATAATTGTTTTCAGAATATCACTTCCAAGTATTCTATGACAGTAACTCTTAACAAAATTGATCAACATTTGGTATTAATCCCAATTAAAATGTCACACATAAATGTACGTAAAAAGCACTTGAGGCAAGATGTGCTGAAAATTCCAACTTTCCTTTTTCCATTTCTGTTTGTTTGACTGTAAAATTCTCCAAAAACATCATAGGATAAGAGTTGGCTCTTTTGATAATTGTTTTCAGAATATCACTTCCAAGTATTCTATGCCAGTCACGTCTAACAAAATAGATCAACATTTGCGTATGTAAACCAAAAACGAGTAAATGTTTCTGTCAAATTACTGTTTCCCTCTCCAAGGTAAAAATGCTTAATTGTATATGGATGTCAACTCCAATATCAAGTGTAAAACAGATAGAATATATTTGACAAATCCAACATCAACATGATTTTTTTCGTAGTACGAGCTATAAATTCAAAGTAGCTATCGAGTTTTAATCGTCTCAAACGCTTTCTGATAAATTTTCCTAAAGTCACAAACTCACGGTAGCGTCAATCAGACTGTGATAAATAGGAAGAAAAAAAAAGAGGCAATAATAAAGATAGTTATGCAGCAAATGTTGATACCGGATATGAGAAGAGAGACTGAAGTGAGGGGATGGAATGACGAATAGCATGGATGAGCTCGATCCTCTGCGGCGGCGATGGAGGAGTTGAACCTAAGAGCGTCGACTCAATTGTGGAGAGAAGTTGCTTAGCTGACACCATCGCCGATTCCGGCACAGTCGTATAGGAAGGCTTGGTGAGCGTAGAAAGGCGGGAAATTGCCCTAGTTTGATTGAAGCTGAGGGTTAAGAGGGTTTTGGGTTTCGACGTCGACGCCCAGACTGGCCGGTGGTGGTTTTAGTTTAGGAGCGTGTTTTTGTTAATAGAAGAAAAAAAATACCCCTAGGAAACCTGTGTCCTTTTATATCTATCTTTTATTTTTTCATGATTTATACAACAAAATCATTTATTAACATGATTTATGTTACATTCTCTTTCTTTTACAATTTATGCATGAAACTATTTTTTATACGATTTATTGAATACCGTTTGAACTTGTTACCAAAAGATGCAACATTTAACTTACTCTTATATACTTTTCTTTATTAATTTGTTAAACATCACTTCAAAGTCTACTCACAAAATTTTATGTTTCCATCCTTGTAAAAATAATACTCCGATTTAATAAATTTTATATTATATTTGATTATGGTTACTACTTTTTGGACACCCTTTATATAATTATGTTTAAAAATAGTATGCATCATTAAATAAAATAATACATCATTAAAAAAACAAAGAATTATTGTGTAATGAATATGTTTAAAAAAGGAAATAAGGGGTCCATTTACAATTTCCCTTGATTATACATTAAAAAAAAAGATTTTGAAATTACATAATTCAAATTACGGTGATTAAAAATAGTAAATAATATCCCTTTAAAAACTTTTTTCATCGCGTAACCGATTTTTTGGAAAACATCTCTCAAATTTGAAGTCGTTAGTTTAGAAATCAATAAAAATATTTAATGAAAAACTAATAAACTAGTATAGTATCAAAAATATTGTAAAAACACAACTATAAATTCCGGATAAAACCAGATTCTATCCAGTTTACAATATTATTTCGGATTCGGTTTGATAACCAGATATAGTAAACTCGATCCGGTTTGAAAACATTCCAGTTTTACCAAACAAGTTTCGGATTAAAATTGAATATTAAGATTTTTTGCCTCTAAGCACAACCAAAGATTTTAAAGGTGATGACGTGAAATTATATATATATATATATATATATATATATATATATATATATATATATATATATATATTGCCGATGGAGCAGAGAGAAAAAAGCTGACGTTGCTAATGACTATTGGTTATAAATCCTACTTTTAATGTTGATTTGGCAGCATCTCATTGGGTAAAATTCAGATTTTAATGGCTGGTTTGGGATTGGCTATAATTCAAAATTTTTAGGCTGATTTGGGATTGGTAGTAATTTAGATTTTTTAGGCGGATTGGGATTGGCAACAGGGAAAAAAATTATCCATCTGGATAGAGCCGAGAAAACAGAAATATTCAAACTTGACTGCTGGATATAACCAAATATAAGAAAAGAAGGGATATTTATCTATTGGATAACAATATGCAGCTGGATAATACTCCTAACTAAAAATGCAGAAAAAAATGGTTTCAAACCTGTACTGGTGTTGATTACTGATGTGTTGATTCCTGCTGGCTGCTGGATATCCTAACTGTAACACCCACATTTCTCACACAAATGCCACGTCAATACAATACACAGGTGGCAATAACGCAATCATCTCATAAGGCACATGTCACGGGATTAGCGGAAAACACTGATAATTTAAAACTTTAATACAAAGTTAACACATCTCATGTCACATGCTGAAACAGAAGTATGCACAACTGAATTATCTGATAAACACCAACTACTGATAGCTAACACATCGCTGATCAAGTACAGAATACAGATAACAACTCTAAAGTCTAGCATCAAAATATAGTCAGCAAACACAGCTCTAAACTGCCCCGATCCCTACTTCGGCTGCTGCGGCTGTGACTGCGGTCCCACAGAATGGCTGCCTGAGACACGGAAGACTCGAAAACATAAGCTGGACAGCTCGTGAGTACGCGAGGGTTAGACACTGCAGGTAAGCACATAAAACATACACAACACACATATCTCGTCACATATATGCAACTCAATGCATGACACGTATCTCTGCTCAAAAGGGGACCACGTTCCCCAGCTAACAGGCCGCACACAGCAGCGGTTAGCTACTCAATAGGCACAGGAGCGACCTGGCATATCACTGCCGTATATATACAGCCTCATATCTCGTGACTGGTTAGGGACAGTCAGCCTGCGCGATCACATATCGCAACACATATACACGACTCATAAAAGTTTACGCGCGCTTTGTAAAAGACTCGAGTACTCACCGATACCCGAAAGCAATCGAAACCCGAACTCTCAATGCGGCTCGGCACGTGATCGGCTAGCACCTCAAATCCTTCAAGAACTCAATAGAGGAAGAAGAAGATGATGAATTCAGCACCTAATTTTGATTCTTGAATTCAAGGATGCTTCTCCAAGACTCTCTCACGTACACACACTTCACACAATTAAGCTTTCTCTGGGTTTTTGGGATAAGAAGAAATGAAAGAGGATAAGCATATATATATATTTATCTCTAATTCGGCCGGTCCCGAACCCATTAAATCTGAACCCGATATCACTTTTTCACAATTTATATCATTAGAACCCAATTAAATCCACGATCTCAAGGAGATAATTAATCCGCTAATTATTAGCTCGGAGACACGTATCACTCAATTTTGACACGTCAAATCCACGAAACGGAATTTAATTGGAACAACGCAATAATAATAAATAAATGAGCCAATAAATTAAATCCACGTACCAGGCTCAAATCCGGGATGTTACACTAACTGCATGGATACATTCAAAAAAAAATCTGCTGGATATAACTAAGAATCAGAAGACAAATCATGGAGAAAAGATGGAGATATATATATATATATATATATATATATATATATATATATATATATATATATATATATATATATATTTCTTTATTTATTCATGGATAACGATCTGTAAAAAACATCTGGGTTAAATCACAACAGAAGTAGAAAAATGCAGATATATTCTCAAAAATACTGCTAACGCCAAATAATTCAAAAAAAAAGAAGAAAATATTTTTGCTGCTTATCTGCTCGAATATGTTTCCAAATAATTAAAGGCTACAAGATATCAATTTAAATAGCATAAATAATTTGAAAAATTACTGCTCACATGGTCAATTGAACAATTCAAAACAAATTATATTTTGTTGTTGCTTAATTGGTCGACTTATCCTTTATTTAAAACTGAGATAACAACTTGCAACTAATATCTGGATAAAATCACAACAGTAAATGTAGGAAAAAAAGTTTCAAACCTGGAAAATTGTTGATTCATCACATTATCCATTTTTTAAATAATATGAAACCTGGGACTTTCTTGCTTATATAGTGGGTTAAATATAACAAACTGTAAGATAAACATGCAGGAGAAAGAATACGTACTATTATATATAGTGACCATCAACAGATTCGATAAAAGAAGTATACCATTAACATCAAGAGTATAATAATCAACGAGACGAAGGAGACTAGAAGATGCTTTCAACTCCTGAGTATCAACGGTGTCTACATGAAAAAAAAAAGGTAATTAACTTCTTTAATCTTCTTTCAATATTCTGAAACAACATACAAAAATGACAAACTTGGGATAACATAAAAACCGGAGAAAGTAGAAAAAAGAATTCAAAGTGAAATATTGAACATATTATTCAACATCACCACATACTCATGTTCATATTTTGATTTAATAGATTTTCAGCTTTTGATGATTTTTTACTAAAATAATTCAATTCAAGACTCTGTTCTTTGCTGTTATATTAGGTTTGTTCAAAGTTTTTTGTTTCATTTACAACTAAATCATCACCTAAACTTCTATAACATTGCATCCTTATTGAATTCACACAGTTTTTTAGCTTTTGATTATATTTACATAAAGATCATCAATTCAAACCCGTTACTACTTTTCTATTGGGGTTGTTTATAAATTTTTTGTTCCATATGTGATTATAAATCACCACTTATACTTGTATATAATTCTATCCTAATTGATTTGACAGTGTTTTAAGGAAACTGCAAGTCATTCCAAAATAGAATTGAGCAAGTTAGTGCTTATTATTGATTCACATACTTCAAACACATGTGTTGTGAACTGCGGTCCGTTTAACTTAGGGTTGTGATTTCGGTTCTATCCATCAACTTTGATCAATATTAGTTATTTTGATGCTTGGGTTTTTTTTCCTGTTTGTATAGTAGGCACCAACTTAGGATTATGTTTATGCTTAGTTGCGTGTTGTTTATTTTGCTAATTTGGTTTCCTTCTTTTATCTTTGTATCAGCATGATTTTTTTTCTTTTGATTTTAAAACCCCACACCCACGTGTTGCTCTCCTCCTATTCCCCATGAATTTCTCTCCAAAATATAATCTAGCTGTTTAGCATTCCTGTTTCAGCTTAATGAAGAAAAGCAGGGAATCAGGGATGAACACAGTTAATTTCTAACTTCCCTTTATGCATATATGTATATAAATATGTTACTTCATTTAACACGTTAACCACACTTCTTTCGAAAACAAAACACATAGAATTACCTGATAGGTGAGTACCACTCCAACAAAGAGATGATGCAGATATATGTGAGTCATCATCCTATTTATAGTTCTTTAAGATACTAATGAGAAACAAACAACTATATATGATTAACTATGTTTCCTCTTTTTATGCAGATCAGATATCTCAGATGCATCATTCTAAGAAGAATAGAGAAGTAAGAAGAAGAATAGAAAAGTAAGAGAAATACAAGAAATATCATATTTCTCCAATTTAACATCATGCCAATATTCAATTCCATTGTGCTTACCTTTAATCACATGGGTTTCATGGCATCTAAATTTCCTTAATTTCTAGGTAGCTTCAATTTGCCTTTGGTTTCAAGGTCAAATTATCCACTCACTTTGTTTCTATTTATTTTTATTGCTAGGTAACTTCTTAATTTCATGTAAACTCCTAGGTATTGTTTGATTTTCATTAAGAGCCTCTTAAAAAGCTCTTAAGTCTAATATTCAGATGAATGATGAATTCAGATTGTTTGTTTAGTTTCAGACTTCAGAGGTTGCAACTTCTGAATTTTCCTCTTAAAATTAAGAGTTTGAGAGTTGTCTAAACTAAATTAAGAGCCTCTTAATTTCAAATCTTAAGGTTTTCTCTTAATTTCAGACGTGGTTTTCAGACATTTAACCTCTTAAAAAACAAATGACACCCTAGTGTGTGTACTAAGAAGAGATGTTTTCTTACCGTCATGAGAACCATGAGTAATAACATCTACTTAAAAGGAAAAACCTTGGTGACATGCCCCGTTAGTCTACGAATCTACGTGCATCATCTTGAAGGTAGTAACCGGTTATTAAAGCAGTTTCTATGTATTAGTTAGTAATTAAGTTACCCTATTTGATTCAATTCCTTTCAATTATTATTGTAGTTTTTCATTATCTGAAGTAATTTTAGATAGTTATCAATGTTATAGAATAGAATATATTGATTTTTGGTATATAATTTTCATGATTAATAAATGATTATCTTAAATAATTTAAAAAAAAGTATGATTCTCCTCATGAAGTACCCTATAAATGCCGAAAGTTATGAGTTTTTTATGCATTTATATAAAACATCGGTCATGGTGTGCATTGTATGCATATTTGCAACTAGAAAAAATTTGAGATGTCTTTTGTAACTAAATCAAAAACTTGGTGGATGATTGAAGGCTCATATGGTAAATTTGCAGCCATCATTATGTGTTTGAAATGCTATCATCACCGAGAGCAATCAGGGTCGTCTCATTAGTGAAAACATGTTGTTTTTTGTGGAAAAGGTCAGGTTTGATTATGAAAAGAACAAAATTTTTCCAAAAACTGGATTGAAAACAATAACTGGAGACTTTCTTAGGAATAAATAAAACAGAGGGACTAAATCGCAAAAAAAAAATAACGAAAACATGTTGGTTTTTTTAATATTAAACCCTATAATAAGTACACATAATGATCACAAATTCGCAGGACAAGGAAGTTCTCAAAATCCTCATCACAAGCATCACGTGTGTTCCATCATTGTGCTAGGCACCCAAAACTCTTATGTTTGATTAATCGATTCCTATATGGTTGTTGTGTTTTGATCATAGGTTTTTGCTCGAGAACATGAAAACGTGTTGGTAGGAAAATAAGCAGATATCCAAATCAAAAGGATCCAAGGGACTTGTGGGCAGATTATATGATTAAAGGAACAATATTCAAACTTGCTAGTTGATGTGTAGCTAAAACCACCACGTAAGTTGTTGAACATCGTTATGAACTACGATTTCTACCCATTTTGATTAGTATGATTTTCATATTTTATTATCACAACTAATTAATTTTATTATTTTACATTGACGTCATTATTTTAATTTGAAAATATTATGATTCTAAACTCTGATCCACCTATGGAAGCATGTAGTTTGCTTTACATTTAATACTTTTTACCATACATTTCTTTACGTTGTGAGTGCATCGCTTAAAAGAAGAACATTGTCGAGTAGATTTAGGGATATATGATTTCTGGCCCTAAACACAAATGCATGTATAACGATTGTTTGCAATTATTTCCAGCCCTAGATACTGACACTAAAATATGTACGAAATACAAATCACCTATACATATTACATATTACACACTATCACCGATTCACAATAAGTAAATATATTATTTATGTTTTAAACCTGTTATATTTTTATGTTTCTTTCGAAAATTAGAGACCCATACATAAAACACAGATCTAGAAATTGATAAATGAATTTAAGCAAAGGATCTTAAAACAGAGTCAAGATATCTAGAAATTGATTTGTTGCAAGTGCTACTCATGAGAAATCTGAAGCAAATCAAAAGTAACAATTTGATAAAAATAAGACCTAATATTAGGGTTTTGGACGGCGGTGGTGACTCTGGTTCTGGTGGCGGCACTGCACCTGGGACGGCCACAACGGCCCTGGTCAGCGGTGGTGGTTGTGTGGTGGTGGCAACCAAGAGAGATAAAGATAGGGTTTGGTTGCAGTAGTCGAGTGGAAGAGATGAGTGTGGGTGATTGTCGAGGGAGAGAGGCGGAGCAGTGAGGAGAGTGGTGGTCAGGTGACGGTGGCGGCTAGGGTTTGGCCGTCGACGAAGAGTAGAGAGGAAGAGCGAGTGAGCGAGTAAGTGAGAGTGAGCATGATTGAGACGAGTAGGTGAAGTTGATGGATATTGGAATCACGGCGGAGAGAAAAAGCACGGTGGTTGTCGCCGGTCGGTAGAGAGAGAGAGAGAGAGAGCGATGATGGTGTGTGTGCGTGTCTGTGAGGAGGCGAAGAAAGAGGGCAGAGTAGAAAGGGGAAAATCGGGATCCGACCCGGGGAGTTTGACCCGATCCAGTTTTCCTAAAATCAAATAGGTTAATAAATTGAAATTTAAGATAAATAATATTTACATAAAAAACACAAAATTAAATTAACAAAACACAGAAGTTAAGAAATTAACAAATAATGAAATTTCAAACATAAAAAATCAAGTTAACACATCATAAAATAAGAAATCGAGTTAATAATATTATTAATAAAAATTTGTAACTTTATTTCATTATGTTTACCAAAAATAAATAAATAAATTAAATCTATACTTGATGTTGAATTAAAACTATTATCCAAATGTGCATAAAAATAAACCGACATCCAGTAAAATATATTTTGTTGTGTCATTATTTAATTAAAAAAATAAAAATTATGCAATTGCACATCACCCGAGCAACGCACGAGTATTCAACTAGTTTTGTGTGTGTGGATAGGGATGGCAACGGGACCGGTTCAGGGAAGGGATTGGTCATCCCGTCCCGTTTAAAAAACTCGCAGGAGCTTTAACGGGGATCCCCGTCGGGTAGGCAGGGAAATCTGCGAGGATTCGGATAACCCATTTATAACATATGATTAAACGGTGAAATTTTATTTCGAGATCATTGTTACCTAAATGAGTAAAATTTATAGTGATTCAAACCATAAACGAGTACAAAAATGAATAAAATCATAAACAAAACAGTTATAAACTTGACTAACAATAATATTTATGTGTATATACAAATAAAAATACTTATTATATGATATAAATATAATAAAAAACATACATATATAATCTAAAATATAAATAAAATACTTATTATTATGTAAAAAGTAGACGGGTATTTAATAGGTGGTTTAATCGGGTAATTAATCGGATTATCGGAGCAGGTATCATAAATCTCATTTCCGTTTAAAATAATCAGGTTTAGGAAAATCTCGCCCCATTTTAGTCGGTTTTCCGTTTTCCCCCATCGGGTTCGGCTATTTTTGTCATCCCTACGCGTGGATGTGTCTATCTTGACTTTTAGTGACATATAATAAAGAGTTAATTACAAAAATGGTCACTGTGGTTTGTTTAAAATTTTGGATTTGGTCCCTAAACTTTTAATTTTGCAAAATTGGTCATTATCATCAATGTTTATTTTTAAGATTGGTCCCTTATCCATTAACTTTAATTTAAATACCCATTTTGCCCTTGTTTATATTTATACTTTAGGTAAATTACAATTTTCGTCCCTGTGGTTATACACAAATTATGGTTATCGTCCTTTTAATGATTAAATTACGATTACAGTACCTATAGTTGGCAATTTATAATGTCTTTGGTCCCTTTGTCCAATATTTTTTTTAAATGACGATTTTGCCCTTTCATTATTATTTCAGTTTTGGTCATTGATCAAATTATTTCTTTTTATTTAATTTATTAATATCTTTTTTATTTTTTAATATATTTACTATTTGTTAAACAAAAAATATAGTTTAAAATTAACAAGATATGTAAACTTTACATATTTATATGTATAAATTAATTTAATTTTTTAACTTTATGAAATAATTATATATTTCATTAAGTTATAATTACAACAATTATGGGTTTCCTGAAGTTATATGTATAAGGTTTATCCGACCATTAACTTCATGGTATAACTAAATTAGAATAGAAAACACGTTAAATGATATATTTGGTTAAGATAAAAACAAATAATTAAATTAATTTGAATAAAAATATTATTAAATATATAAGTATTATATGAATGTAACATATAATAAATAGAATAGATAAATAAATTAAATGCATAAATAGTTTCAATTTTTATAAATGAAAAGTAATATACATTTAGAAAAATAAATATATAAATAGTTCAACGTATTTCTAAAATCAATGTGTATGAACGATAATAATAGTATTTATAACAATAATTAACAAAAATACAACATATTAAATTAAGTCATATACAAGTTATTTTCATTGATTGCTACTTAGTCATGTAAATACTTAAATCATAACAAAATAAAAATATTAATACTATTAATAATAATATCAAATAAATAAATAAATAAAACATATTGAATAACCTTTTATTTCAATTGAATTTTAATAGTAATAACTAGACAATATAATAAAAGAATAGAAAATATATTAAATAAATAGTAAAAGAATAAAAATCTATTAATAAAATGAAATAAAAGAAATAATTTGATCAAGGACCAAAACTGAAATAAAAATAAAAGGGCAAAATCGTCATTTTAAAAAAAATATTGGACAAAGGGACCAAAGGCATAATAAATTGCCAACTATAAGTACTGTAATCGTAATTTACTCATTAAAAGGACGATAACCATAATTTGTGTATAACCACAGGGACGAAAATTGTAATTTACCCTTATACTTTTGAGCCTTCTAGTTACAAATTATTAACAACTCTTTTTTTAATAAAAGAAATAGATTTAAAAACATAATAAAAGTATTAATGTTATTAATAAATTAGAAACAAAAAACAAATACAATAAAAAATATCTACGCTTATATATATATATATATATATATATATATATATATATATATATATATATATATATATATATATATATATATATATATATAGGATTGGGTTCACATGAGAACCCTTCGTTACCGTGAAAACCACTCTAAAATTTATGCATCCAATGTATAAAATTGTGCATTTGATACTAAAATTATATGTTTTCGATAAAGTTATGCATTTCATGTAAAAATTTACGCATATCATGCTAAAATTTATCCATTTTATGTACGAATTGTGCATTTAAGAAAATTTGTGCATTTGATGTTCAAATTTGTGCATTTAGTTTATAATTTAATGAATATAATTTTTGAATGTAATTTTAGTGTTAGATTATGATATTTATTAATATTTAAGACTTATAATGGTTTTAAGTAAAACTTTTAATTTTTAAATTTGTGCATTTGATGTACAAATTTGTGAATTTTGGAGTGGTTCTCACGTTCTCACGGTAATGAGGGTTCTTACCGGAACACAACCCTATATATATATAGAGGGAGGTTCAATTGAGCACTTTTATGCATCGAGGTACAAAAGTACCTATATCATCCATTAGATCAAAAAATTGTATGGATTAGATTAATGGCAGAAGGGTAAATAGTTGGACAATTTTATGCATCTTGTGCATTATAGAAACAAAGAAAGAAGGGCATTTTGGGGAATGTGCATACCTCATTAAATTTAATATTTCAACAAATATCAAATAATAAATGCTAAATAAATTCAATTGATACATTTCCAAATTTAAAATAATTACACAAATTCAAAAAAGATGATAGAGATCGATGCATTTCATTGTTAATCGTGTTTATCTATGCATTGTGTTAAAAAAAAAACGCATTTAACAAAAAAAATACACAAATTCATTTATGCATCGTGTTCAACTTGTTCATCATTCTTTTATGCATCGTGTTTGTCGTTCATATTCTTCATTCAGCTATGCATCATGTTCAACTTGTTCATCATTCATTTATGCATCGTCATTGTTCATCATCCATTTATGCATCATCATTTTCCGTTGTTCATCATTCATCATCCATCTATGCATTGTCATTGTTCATCATCCATCTATGCATTATCATTATTCATCGTTCATCATCCATCTATGCATCATGTTCTTCATAATTATCATCAGTTACCTCTCTTGTTCATGTTCATCATCATCGTTGTTCATCGTTAATCTTCGTCTTCGATATTATCACTAAGAAAAATCATGAAGAACACGATTAGAGAGAGAGAGAGAGAGAGAGAGAGAGAGAGAAATGAGGAGGAAAATGAGGAATGTAGTTAATATGAGATTTTAATTCAAAATGTAACTCCTAATTATCATTTAATGATTTTTAGAAATAAATTAATTATCATGTCTTTAGTTTTCCCTAAATGCCCTTTATGCACCATTGGTAGATTATCTGATGCACAAAAGTGCCTCGAGGTGCCCCGATGCATAAAAGTTCTCAATTGAACCTCAATCTATATATATATATATATATATATTATTGTAATTTCGTTTTGCTTATTTTTATACTTTATACTTTGTATTTTTATGGTATATATATATATATATATATATATATATATATATATATATATATATATCATTTTTTATGCTAATAACATTAAAAATTAGATTGGTTCATCATTTTTCATTTCGTTAAATTGGAAATTGGAATTGTTTGTCATTTTTATGCTAAAAAAATTGAAAATTAGATTGTTTGTTATTATGTTTGGTTAACTTAAAAATCGATAAGGTTGTTTGTTTTTTCATCGAAAACACTTAAAATCAGATTAATTGGTCTTTTTTTTCCATTTAGTTAACCATTTCGCTCGGAAAATTAAAATGATTCATCATTTTTTTAATTCTAAATGTTTTTGTTTGGAAAAATGACAAACCATTTCGGTCGTCAATTTAACTAAATAAAAGAAAACAACCACTTAATCTAGTTTTATTGTTTTTTTTTATCAATTAAAACAATTAAAAATTTCGATTTTTACTTTAACCAAACGAAAAAACCAACCAGTTTAGTTTTAACTATTTTCGCTCGGAATAAATGACGTACCATTTCGATCTTAAATTTAACCGTTGAAAATAACGCCAACGGATTGAACAACAAATCATTTAGATTTTCAGTTTAACCAAATATATATATTGTTAGTGTATGGTGTGTAAAGATGACATTACTACTGCATCATTATTGATTTCATAAAACACTTGAGGGTCACACCGACGAGCACAACTGAGCAGATCCAATCGAACGATTGAATAAATAATATTGGATATTGTTTATGACACAAAATGATTTTTGAGATTAAATTAATGGATGATTAACTACATCTCAAAGTACGGGGGACTAAAAGTACAATATTAGGCGGCGTTTGGTTCGCAAAATTTTATTCCTAGAATGGAATCTGTCAAGGAATGGAATTCTGGAAGGAATGGAATATGTCGGAATATAAATGAAGGCCGGTGAAGATGAAGTCTAGGGTTTGGTTTTAAAACTGTTAAAATCTTTGGAATTGAATTTAAATTCCATGGCACTAACCCAAGTAAAATGGATTCCTTCAAAAGTGATGTTTTTTCCTAAAAAAGGAATCTTCATTCCATTCCTTTAGACTGCCAAACAGCACATTGGAATGGAATTTTCATTCCAATTCCATCAGATTCTGTGAACCAAACGCCCCCTTAGATATTGTACTGATTTAATTGTCTATATATATATATATATATATATATATATATATATATATATATATATATATATATATATATATATAATTACGCAAACCAAACAAAAACTTATTTTTCTATAAAATGCAAAAGCTTACTAAAGTATAAAACTGATTAAAATGTAAAAAAATTATTAAAACTATATATAATATAAACAGTATGACGCAAACCAATTAAAAAATATATAAAAATAATATATATATATATATATATATATATATATATATATATATATATATATATATATATTAAAAAAACTAAAACTAAAAATAATAAAAAACTGGAAAAAATAATATTTTTTGTTGTATGTTTTCCAATTAATTAATAATATTAATATTTTTATTATTCTTTTTATATCTATTTGTTTTATTAAAATAAAGAGTTTGTAATAATTTGTAATTAAAAGAGTTAAAAATGTAAATATAAACAAGGGTAAAATGGACATTTCAATTAAAGATAATGGATAATGGACAAAATTTGAAAGTAAACCTTGATAATAATGACCAATTTTGTAAAATTGAAAATTCAGTGACCAAATCCAAAGTTTGATACAACCCACAAGGACCATTTTTGTAATTAACTCTATAATAAATCACCAAGTAAATAGGAAAAATTAAATGTTGTATGTTTTTGTAACATGTTCAAAGGTTATCGCATAAATCGTGTTAAAAATGATTTCTTTCCATTAATTGGTAGAAAAGGAAAACGTTGTTGCATTCTTTACGACAAGTTCAAACATCGTTTCATAAATTGTGCTAAATGTGAATTTGTTGCGTAAATTGATAAAACATTAAAACGGCATTGCATGAATATGTGGTTAACCATTCTCTAAAATTATAAATACTAATAAATAAAGGGTTTGTTGTTAAAAAAACATGTTTTTCATTTTTTTACATTTAGCCCCTTCATATTATTTTTTACAACAAGTAACGGGTTGGGTTTTAGGAATGAAAGGCCCAAGAGGATCACGAGCGCCTAGATAACTAGCAAAACAAAGGGAAACACTCGGTTAATGACAATGTAGGGGGTGGCTCTGCATTGACACTCTAATGACTAAGTTAACATTCATGTGAAGAGCAACAACAGTGGATGATATAGTTAGCTTGTGAGAGCATACTTCAAATCTAATAAGGGGGAGGCTTTTATATCTACTCGTACCTCGCACAAGACAAAGGAGAGCCTTCAAACGTCTCTTTATGTGAGATTTGAAAAAGATATGCACAGTTGATGACTTGAGCTCATTAAATGCAGACAATGATGAAACAACCATGATTCGTGTGTGAGCCTGCGGTTCCTGTCACGTCACCAGACATTTTTTCCACGGACCCTATGGAGTGGTGCCACGTGTGACAACCGTTCCCATTTCTTCCTCCTTTATTTAGATCAAATATCTCCCTCATTAAATCACTTTTCTTCTTTAAACTTTCCTCTATGTCTTCTCCAAGCTCCGGCGAAATTTAACTACTACATTCTCGTCCCTTGTGGATCACCCTTCTTATCCAGGTCAACATCTTTTTCCTTATTTGTTTTTTTTTTCAAATCATGTCTGTTGCGTAATGGGTCAATAAAACAGGCATCCGCCCGAACTCCCAGAGGTTTTGATGAGTTTGTTTCGGAGTTTTAAGATCCCCGAGGACCTTCATCCCCTCATACCTGATACACTATTTCGCTCATCGGCCCCCTCCTAGGAAAGTAGCATTCTACACCAAGCTCTTTTCAACGGGCAACGTGAGGCTTCCATTTTCAGATTTCTACTTGGTGGTTCTCCGCCATTATCATGCCCATATCACTCATATGTCTCGTCTAGGAAACATGAGTATCACAGTGTTTAAGGCCACCGGTAAAGTCCTGGGATGGGAACCATCCATTCCACTGCTTTGTTACTTTTTCAAACTAACACCCATAAGGGACTGATTCAATTTTGAATGTCAGAAATCATTGTTCCCGAGGTCTTTTGAATCACTCATACAACTAAATACGAGTATTTCAGAATAATTACACATACATTTATATAGATTACTCGCAGAAATAATAGTAAATTTAAAAATTTTAGATAATTAATACCCACATGATTCGAAACACTTTGCATACAACACAATAGAGTGTCGGGATTCACGAAATAATGTAACTGGGGTTACAAAGTTTAATATCATTTAATTACACACGAATAAATAGTCAATAACTAATTTGAGTGATTCCAAAAAGGAAGTCTGCTACTCCCACTCCCAGCATCACCAAAAGTATGGAGCTCCTACTCATGCTATAGAGGTCTCTATCAAGATGGACCAGTCGGGCCTTTACCCTTATCAGTTCCTAAAAAGAGTAATCAACTGGAGGGTAAACAACATAGTTGTTTAATGAGTTACTATATTAATATATCATGCAATATATGAATGATGTCATTCAATGCCATGAAATGAATGTACAATATCAGAAGGCCAACTAACGGCATAACGCTACCTCATTGCGGTTACCATGCTCAGGCTTACCGTACAATAGGTTTATAATCTACTGCTCGATTACCACACGCACAAGCTTATCGATATGCAATTTACAATGACGTAATACGATTACAACACGCACAGACTTATTGTTTTACAGGCGATAATGATTACCACATGCACAAGCTTACCATTATGATTCCGCTTGCGTTACCACACGTTCAGTATTACCGTCTCGACGGAGAAGTTAAATGAATGATTTACAACTTATCAACCGAGTGATAATATTACAACAATATTTATGCGATGACAAAAGCATGTAAATGGTAAGAGTGATATGAAAGCAATAACATACAATTCATGATAAACATGCAGTAAATTAATGCAAGAACTCACAATGATTTGTATTAACAGCTCTCACTCTCAATACCAAGTTATGATAGTTGTAAACATAAGTAATAATCTCTGAGGAACTCCAATAAGTCAAAACCCTACAATGGTTTCATATAATGTTTTCATAAGTCCCACGTCTTATAATCTACCCCGGTATAGTCCAGGGTTTTCAAAAATTCCATCCAGAACTCTAATAGTCGGTAATTAGATTTATTATTTAAGTCGTTACCTCATAATTAATTTAATAACAACATAGCCATCAAATTTTAGAGTTCTCATAGTCAAATTGAAGTCTGGATTATATGTGGACCGGGCCACATCCGAAGTTTGGACCATTGGTCACCCGAAGTTCAGGTCCCACCTGGGTCATGCCCCATTTGAATTTCGGATCCCACCCAGGTCGTGCCCTCATCCGAAGTTCGGATCTAAGCTAAAGTTAGAGAATCTGGGACCAGCTGGGTCTGACTCGCCGAATCGCCCATGCGGAGTTTGGATCAACCCTTTTTAGGGTCTGATTCGAAGTCTGGTAAAACACCATCCGAAGTTCGAATCCAAGATCCATTCGAGATTCATACTTAGAACAATTTTAGTTAAATTTTATGGTTGATTCGCCGAGTCGAGTGTATGTCTGCACTTTCTGCCCTACGACTTTAAATGCTTAAAACTACCAAAACTCGTCTATATTTATTGCAAACGGTTGGGAACTATTACCCAACCTATATATACATTATAAGACCCATTTTAAACATCAAAACAATATTTTTACCTTTTTAAATATTCAAGAGCTCATATGAACCCAACTCGGGTTTTTGAGTTAGAACCCATGACAACTTTTAAAACTTACATATTATGCCTTTAAATGATGAAACTATCATCATGCATACATCTCATTTGAGATTCAAGGCCATATAAATGATTTCCGTAAAAATTCACTTATGTTTCTCTTCTTCACATGAAGAAGAGGATGGGGACAAAAGAGAATAACAATTTATATAGGTTTAAAGGTGATTTTTGTACCTTTTGTTAGAAAAAAGTGTAAATTTTTCAAAGGAAAATGTGTATTTTCCATGTTTTAGACCAAATATAATTATATATAATTGTGAGATATATAATTAATATTTTGTGGGTATGTATTCTCCTTGAAGAGAGGATTACAACGATATATAGAACGTCCAAAACGGAGCTAAGATGAATGAGATATCGATGCTCAAATATTGGTGTTTGATGTGGGAAAATGCAAGTTAAAAGTGTGAAAACTTGTCCCACATAGGAAGATGGACCAAACCATGAGTGGTTTATATTGAGGAGCCTTGACAAGCATAACAAGTTACTCCAAGACAAAATTTTGGTCCAAGCAATAGCAAATCATTAAACTTGTGTGCACTCGCATTTGCCTTGTACTTTGTATAAGGTTTTTTTTTTGCGTGAGCCGCGTTCGTGTCTTGAACGAATCTAGACAATTCTAGAGCCATTACAGAAATGGTTTAATGATAGAATTATTATATTTAATTATTAATAAAAAATATTTTTTTTATTACAATTAAATATAATTAATTTGTTGTTACAACTCATGGTTTAATGATAGAATTATTATATTTAATTATTAATAAAAAAATGGTTTTTTATTATTATTACAATTGAATATAGTTAAGTTGTTGTTACAACTCATCTCCTATAAAAGGGATGGAGATGCAAACACCAAGATATACTTGAAAGACTTGGAAAACACTTTGCATTCTTGAAACTTTTTGCACTTTAACGGCAAGACGTTGCCACAGGCGGACCTATGTTTTGGGGAGGGGTAGCCCGTGCAACGGGTCCCTTCCTCAATAATCTCGTTTCGTAGTGTAATTTTTTTTTAATATTTAACGGGTGTAACCGGCAAAAATTTAATTGTGCAACTTATATTATTAATAAAAAATAAAACATCTAAGTGTGCAACTTGATTAAAAAAATGTATATCTCAAATGAAGCAAAAAAATTAAAAGTTTAATGTCTAAATAACAAAATACGTAATAAAAATATAACAAATATAACCAAATACTTTTATCCAAATTAAAACCAATAATATTTTTAGCTCAAATTAAACAAAATCCCAATGATATTTGAGACTAGAAAGTTTGTATTTATTTGGTTTAATTACACTTTAATTGTTAATTATTAATCGTATGTTTTATAAAATCTATCGATGGATAAAAGTTTCAAATGAGGTTACTGGAAATTAATAGTAATAAAGGTCAATTAAATAATTTTTACGAATCTGATAACATCACACAACCACAATCACAATCATAACATTCAAATCATTCAACCCAATTATAACTGACATGCACGATCTCATTTGGTATCATTCCGGTAGATCAAGAATTTTAAATTATTAAGCAAACTAAAAACAATATTAGATTATATTTTCTATTTTAAATTATAAATTCAACCCAATTATAACTGACATGCACGATCTCCTTTGGTATCATTCCGGTAGATCACAAATTTTAAATTATTAAGCAAACTAAAGAGAATTTTAGATTATATTTTCTATTTTAAATTATAAACATTTATTTATTAGCCCGATCAACTAAATAATTTTAACGATCTGGTAACATCACACAACCACAAACACAATCATAACTTCAAACTTAAACTCAATTATAATTGACATGCACGATCTCCTTTGTTATCATTACGGTAGACCATGAATTTAAATTATTAAGCAAACTAAACAGAATATTAGATTATATTTTTTATTTTAAATTATAATGATTTCTTTGTTATCTCGGTTCGACCAATATACTCATTTGAATTTTCAAACCGTGAGCGATAAAAATTTGTGCAACGGATCCCCTTGGTGGCTGGGTCCGCCACTGGACGTTGCTGATTCCAAGAACAAAGAACACCTTCAATTCACGTGATTTTTCAGGCAAGTTGGTTACCTCCGGCAGTACACGCTGCTGCTTTGGCTGTTGTACCCTGGGAAACAGACTTCGAATCTGTTTTAAGAGAATCGTGTCAAACACGAGACTCAGCCTTTACTTTCCGTATTGTAATTTACTTTCCGTATTATTATTTCTTTTATTTGTAATTTTAATTTCCATACTTTATTTATTTCCGTGTATTGTAATTTCATTTCTTGAATTGTAATTCGTAATACATTTCTTATATTTTATAATTGGTATCAGACACAATATCCCTACACCTTTTTTATCTTCACAATCGTTAAAGATTCTTCTAAATAATCAGATTTCTTCTTCTCCCCAATAAAACTCTTCTCTCTCTTGATAGGTTGCTTGTAAGTGAAGTACACACACTATGTGGGTTATGGGTTGTCTGCCTACATTAATTAAAATGAATGAGATATTTACTTCCTTTGTCTCAAAAGTCCTTTAAATCTTTATAATTTACCAACAAGTCTTTGGAATTAATGTCCTTTCTTTTAAAGTCCTTTATCAACATCCAATACTTATTTGCTAACAATTATATAAACATTTATTTGTACAATGCATATTTCATTAATATTTACAATTTTCTCCAAAATAAATATATAAATTATTGGGATCGTTACATTTTTACCAATTCGTACTCTGGACTTGAGAGTTGGATGAATTCGTTTTTTTGGATTGATACATCAGTCATCTTTGGGGTGTTCAAAAAATTTCGAAACCGAAAAAATGATACGAAAAGCCGTTCCGGTTTTGAGGTTAACCGAACTGGTTTTTAATTTTTTTCGTTTTGGTTAACCGAACCGGGAAAAAAACTTCGGTTTACGTTCACGATTTCGGTGATGGACGGTTAACCGAAAAACCGAAATAAATTTAATTTTATATATTTTAACTTTTATGCATATAAATATTAACATTTATCCCAACAATAATTTAAAATTATAACTTATCTATTAGTATACATTAATTTTTAAATTCAAAACAACAAAATTTACACTTGAACAATTTAATCTAGAAAATTATAAATTAGTTTTTTTTTTTTTTGTTTTTATTAGAAATTTAAAGATAATGTTCAATCTTTTAAAGATACTATATAGATAATTTGTAAGTTTATTCATCACTTTTATTATCTTAGACATTTTTAGTTTTTAGGAACTAATTTTTGAAGTTTTTTAATTTAAAATTTAATTAAATAATTTAAAAATGATTAATTGGTTAACCGAATAACCGAACCGAAAAAACCGGTTAACCGATTGTAGGTTAACCGGTTTTTTAGGTTTAGGTTTAGGTTCACGAAATCATCGAACCCATATCTCCGGTTAACCATCCAAAATGCGATTTCGGTTGGGTTAACCATCCAAAATGCGATTTCGGTTGGGTTAACCATCCATGAACACCCCTGAGTTCTGAGCCTACTCATTATGTTCCTTTTAGTCGGAGCACCAACAACTCTTGTGCACTATCGTCCTGATTGTAAATCCTATAATAATGAGGAGTTTTTTTTTACTCCTGTGTGGCTAACGGAGGCGCGGTGATACCTTTGACTACTACTGCTTTGTAGTGGCAGTATGTGTATCCCTCAAGGATCCCAATGCGCATGGAGAAAGCCAAGGGTTCTACCAACATTGTTGTACCCTTGACCTGAAGTGTGGTCGTGGGTCTTTGCACCAATAGGCTCGAGCTCGGACTCGTTTAACTCGAACTTTTATAGAATCGAGCTCGAATGACTCACGAGTAGTTCGACTCATTTACAACTCTATCTAGGAGGCAACCAAGGGAAATTAAGCATATGGATATGAGTGTCAAGAGACACCGAAGAATTTGTTGGTGATAATGTCTTTAAATAAAGACTAATAAATGTGTACATAAGATGTCACTTGTCAACGTCTAGTTTTGCCGCATGTCTTTCTAAATTTTTACTAATTTAATTCAAATAAAATGCAATCTATAATAATTTACTTAATCTATATCTATCTATATGTATAATAAAAAAAAAACACATAAATGACACATGTAACATTCATGTTGCAATAGAGATAAATAAAACTTATTATTATAAAGCAAAGAATAAATACAATTTGTTATATTTAAAAAGATATTTAAAAAAGTAACTACCATTTATGCATATTTAATATGATAGATAAATAAGATCCATTACAAATAACTGTACTTTCTTCTATCTTTTTATAAGAAATAATATTTATATGTTTTACTTTTAAGTTTACATAATTTTAAATAACCAGTTAGTTATTAAAAATTATCTATGTAATACATGGTTCGATAAACTAGTTAATCTAATTATTAAATAACTACAACCTAATTTTTTTATATTTATCTTATCCTTTTCTTATAACAAACCTTAATTTTAATATTTATTTTATATATCTTTATTAATAATTGTTTTTTAAAGATTTGTTTTATACCTATGCAATACATGAGTATTTAACCTAATTATACATTATATGATTGTCATAAAACTCGTATAATAATACATACAATTGATACCCATAGTTTTATTACATTAACAAAATAAATTTATGTATCCTTAGTGTGACATCATGAATATAGCAATTTTTTTAAATATATAATTAACTACATAAGAAACTACCCAAAAAATGTTTCTTTTGTTAACTTGAAACCTCCAAGACTATAACTACTTGATTTCATTGACTCGGGTCAATATCAATCGGATGAACCGGTACATGGTCAAACTCTATAAAGTCATCTTCACTATAATCATCAAAAACCAAAAACCAAAAACCAAAAAAGGTTCGGATTCAAACCTTGTTTGATAAATGAACCAACTCATTAAAAAAAAACTTAAAGAAGATTGCTTAAAAAATTCTAAGTACTTGACTGATTCTTCCTTGACGTATCTTCTTTGGGTTCCTCCAAAAGCTTTCCAGCCTCTTCATCAAGAGGCTTCTTTTCTGCTTCTTTAGCCTTAAGTGCTTGTAACTTTGCATGATTATAATAAGCAACGCCCATAAACGCAATCCCGTAACCAAAAAGATTAATCGGAGTAACCGTATCCTTAATCACAGACCACGAAAACGCAATCAACAACCAATCCTTAACTACACCAGCAACGTTCATCGTCAACGCAGATGTCTTTCCAACAAGCAAAAACACCGCAAGATTCAATGCAAACGCACAAAACGAATTAGTCCCAAACACCACGTAATCGAAATGAAAAGTCGAAGTCTCTCTTAACTCAGGAAGCTCGACGATAATCCAAGGAATCGACAAGAAAACCAAGCAACACGGTGCAACGTAATAAAGCGATGTTATTGGATTAAATGTGATCCCTTTCGACGTCAACAAGATCTGAATCAAAACCAATCGTGTAGCCTCGAAAACAACCGCTCCAAGCTGTAACGTAACACCCCAAACGTTGAATTTCGCTTCGCCATATGCCGCGATCGCGACGCCGAAAGATATGGACAGCATGTTGGACATGGTTTGTGTCTTGAAACCTTCTTTTTTAAACAAAATGCCAACGGAATAAACGGCAACGGGCATTAAAGCTTTGAGCATTTGAATAAAGGAAACGGAGAGATATATATAAGCGGAATTCGAAAGCCATAAACTAATGGAGTAAAGCAAACCGATTGGAATGACGGATTTGAGGTAAAGTTGACGAGTCATTTGAACGGGTTCGACGACTTGGAGGATAGTGACGAGAACGTAAGCTAAAGAAGAGCAAAAAGCCATGTGAATCATGGTGAGTGAGATCGGAAACGGCCAGTTGTACATTTTCCGATCGAGGATGAATTTGTTGTAGATGATGACGGTGAAACTGAGGAAGATCCATATGGCGACATAGGTGTAGGAGAGGATTATGTTCTTCACAACGCCTTCGCTTAAAGCTCCACCTTTCCCCATGATCGATTAATTGAATGAATATTAGTTGTTGTTGTTTTTTTTCTTTTGTGATTTGGAAGTTTCAGTGGGGAGGAAGAAAGAGTCTGTGATTATGGAAGAGAAACACGGACAAGCTTTGCGTTTCGTTTGGAGGGGGGTAAATTGGAAATATTGTATAAATAAATATAATAAATCATGCTAATTGAGAAATTTAAGGTTGTGTTTTTACTTTTCAAAAAATAAAACGTGTTTCTTTAACGAATATCACTTTTCATGTTTTTTGGTTTACTTTTCTATTACATGTCCTTTATTTTTTTTTTTATAAAACCTTCTTTTTTTCTCTTACTTATTTATCACATATCCTACTTTTTTTATTTTATAATCAAACATCTTAATTTTCATAAAACTAAACTTTATCATATAAATAAGTTTTACTGTTTATAGAACCATTATTTTTTTTTTGAAAACTATAAATTAAAAAATAACTAGTAAATGGAAATCATTTTTGTCATAATATAGCTAGCTGAATACCCGTGCGTTGCTCGGGTGATGTGTGATGAAATTAATATTTATAATTAATTTTTTTGAACGGCAATTTAATCTACTCCTATTCCTAAACTACCCTTTTGTCCCAAATGGAGACTTCAGAAGTTATTTTCACTGCCTAAATTCCAACTTGTCTCCGACGGGAGTCGAAGCCGTGATCCGACACTTACACATAACCTCTCATACCAAATGGGCTAAACCCCATTGGTATTAATAATTAATTAATTACACAACAAAAGTTTATTTTTTTAAGAAAACTATACATTGTTTGCGAAAAAATATTACTTATATTAATCATTAATATTAATTATTACACATAATTATATTTGAAGTCTATACATATCTAGTTTAATACATGTAAGTTGACCAAAAGACAGATTTTAGTTAAAAAAAATCATGTATAAGAATGAAGTATATAGGGAAAAACAATAATTTACAATAAAATGAAAACCCATCATTTTTCCATCAACTAATATACAAACACGTATTTGCAAAGTATTACTTAATTACAATATCGTCTAACATAATTTTATAAGAACAATTTATTCAAACCAATTAATAAATTGTTATCAAACAAAAGCAGTTATTATAAAAAAATTTTAATCAATCTTAATAAAATCACATTGAACAATTTAAATGGCAAATGACATATCCCATTGGCTAAAGATTTATTTAAAACATTATCGCTTCATTATTAACGAAGATCTTCATTGTTTTTCATGGTATACTGAAAAAAATATTAAAACATGTGTTAATTTTGAAGCATTAATACATAAACAACACAAAATAATGAGAAGCTTTAAATGTAAAAAAAGTATATCAGTGCGACGTTTTTTCTGAGGTTTGAATTAGGGATGACACAATTTTGACCCAACAGACGGGACAATAAAAATGGCTCGTAGTAATAAAAGCAAACTAGCACATAATTTTTTTCTAAATAATAATGTCATATGTTTATCTATTTTATAATATATGATGATTAAAAAACTACTTTTATATGTTTATCTGCCGTATTTTATATGTTTATTAAACTGGATCATCAATAAATTTAAATCTAAATGTAAATCTTATCTCATCAATACTTATCTATATGTATAATAAAAAAATTCCCATTTTCTTATCAATTTATTAAAAACAAATAAACATTATATAAAATTATTAAATTTTAAAAAAGTAAACAAACGATATTTAAAATATATTTCATATATTTTGTTTATTACTTTATTATAATAAATATAAAATATTGTTTTATCTATAAACTAAAATTTTAATCTATATATATATATATATATATATATATATATATATATATATATATATATATATATATATATATATATATATATATATATATATATATATATATATATATTTATATTTATAGATGGAAAAGTTTTGAATAATCAACTATTCATATCTATTTTATAAAATATAAAAATAATAATTTTGAAGAATTAATGTTTAATTGTAATTTGTATATGTAAATAAATATCTCATTATTTTATGCAAGTTTGTTAGTTTGATAGGATTGCTGATGTTATCCCATTATTATCTGAATTTTAACAAATTATATTGCGCCAAATCAGCAACATTAATTTTCTCAATTTTAACCAATCATATTGTGTCAAATCGGCCTTAAAAATAGAAATTTCTACCAATAATATTGTGCCACGTGAGCATTTTTCTCACTGCTCCGTCGGCAATATATATATATATACTAGTTTATGTCCCACGTAAATACGTGAATATTTATTTCTAATTTAATAAAATGTAATTGATAAAAATTGAGATTTCACTTTATATATAACATACTACTTATATATTTTATTATATATTATGCGGTATGCATACCTTTTGATGAAAGTCAAAGCTTCATCTCTTGTCATCAAAGTCTCCAATCATAGGAATCTCGTCACTTGATTATCGCCAGTGAATTGGAGGAGGTCGTTGGCATTGAAATGCTTGATCAATGGCCGCAGAGTGATTAGGTTGGTGATGAAGATGAATAATTCATAATAGACCTAGAGAGGGTACAAAGAACACTTCATGTTCTTAAATCTCAAATGGATTCGTTTTGATTTTCTTTGACGATGAACACAATGCAAATATAAGGTATGCAGTGGCGGCAAAGTATTGAGGTCAAGGGATCGCGACGAAGGCAGTGAAGATGGAGGTGAAATAGGTTTGGTGGATTTTCCTAAAACAATAAGGTTGCAGACGTCTACTGATGTAGAGAATGGTGTAACGTGGAAGCGCCACGTATGCATTTGATGTTCTCTTTTATTATATATTGTATTTATCTTATAATAATAAGTTGTATTTATCTTTTATTTTAAAAATTAAAAGTTGTATTTATCTGTTAGGCACAAAAAGGCCTCAGTCAAACCTGTTCTACATCTGAGGGGGAGATTTATAATCAAACCTGTTGATGCATTTGAAGGTTGAATTTAAGGCCTGTTATATGCCTTATTGAAACCTGAAAATGATTTGCAATATCAGTCTAAAGCTGTTCTATATGTTGCATGTGTTGCAACTAAGACAGTTTGTCCAAGCTGCTCTGTCTGCTGAACAGGCTGGACATAAACTGTCTACGCTGTTCTACATTGTTGAGCAGCTTGGGCATTTTTTAAAGTGTTCTGTTCTTTGTGAACAGAACCTGTTCTTTGTGAACAGGCTAAACACTTTATGGAATATGTTTCCAAGTCATCATGTATTGTTTTTGACTACAAGATCAGTTTACAAAGTCGAAGACAAAGTGGAAAACAGAACTGCTCAGCCTGCCCACGCTGTTCTGTAACATGAAGACAAAAGGTTATTTGAAAAAGGGTGACAGACCTTTTTCTTATATCAAAATAGGCCTTTACAAGGAAGAAAGACGCAAAGTTGACATTCCTAAATTAGTTAAAGGAAATGCAACAGTAGACAAAGTAAAAAGACAAAAGTTCTGCACATGTGAAGACAAGTCTGCTTTTCAGAAAAGTGCAGAAAAGGTTATGTTGTCTTTTCAACAAGACTTCTCCTTTTTCATTCCGTCCAATGAAGATGTTTCTCTTAGATCCTCTAAGTGAGTATAAAAGGAAGCTTCTAAGGTCAGAAAGAAGTGTGAAGAAAGCTAAGTGCTGAAACCAAGAGTGAACGTGCAAGTGTGATTTTCATGCATGCAAGCCTTCTGTGTAAACCAGCTTCTGTGTGTCTAAGCTGTTTTACATAAGCTGTTCCTTAAGTCTTGTAAACACAGTGAGTGCTTATTAGTGAGTGTATTCATTGTATACTAGTTTGAGTCTGTCTTAGACTAGTTAGCATACTGTTGTATCTGTCATCTCAGCTTGAACTATTCCGCATTCAAGCTTGTTTGTAATTAACAAATTGTTGATAATACATACAAACATTGAGAAAAGAGTGTGTAGTTTTTAAATTGCTGTATTCACCCCCCCTCTACAGCTTATAACTATATACTTTGGGAACCTCTCGGGACCTACAACTGGTATCAGAGCAGTTTAGAGTGTGTGTCATTCTAGATCTCTCATTCTCCCAAGTTTCCATGGACAACAGTGCTGCAAATTCTT